>VYXD01013289.1:182815-227859 GCA_013397195.1 Hylia prasina | reverse complement strand
AAAAACTTATAAAATTGAAATGCTGTTTGCATTCTATTGTCATAGCTCATACTTTACCTTTCCTGTAGTTTCTCATCAGAGAGCTGCAATTCTTCTTTTAAGTTTTGGTATCTATCTTCCCTTAACAATCTGGTGCCATCATAGAGAGTCAGTTCTCTGTCATGTATTAGTCTGAAAATAAAGAATAAGCTCTATCTTGCCTTTGATTAGTTTTTATAATACATATAACAACTAAGGCTGTTTTTAAAAGTTATCTCAGTTACCATACACCTCAGTAAAAAGGAAAAATTATACCAGTTCAAGGTGCATCCAGGCATGGAGGTAAAATAACATACATAAGTTTTAGCACACAGTCAGTCAACTTATCTTATATCCATATGGCAAGAATATGAAAAATAAAATAATCTGTCTTACCAGTAGAGTGTGCATAAATTGCATGAAACTGCTTTTTTGTTATGCTTGTACCAAGTACTATACTTTTATTTCTTGAAATGCTATCTTTCAGCTGGCTTTAATGATTAACATACACACAGACCCAGCTTTTATTTTGTGATATACAGAAGCTGATTAGCTATAATGCATGCACATGGCAGAACTAGAAATCAGAAAGGAACACTAAACAGATGAAAAGGCAAAAGCACAGGCAAGTATAAATCTCTGTTCTGTCCGTCTGCATATATATATATAATAAGACGAAGACGAAAATCTTGTTACTACAACATGCTTTTAAAGCTCATGATGTCCTTTGATTTGCAAAAGGCAGTATATGATGCATGCACATGAAATGGCACAAAAATTTAACCTGACAGTATAAATAATTATTACCATAGTATTTGCTATTACTGTGTTCTAAAAAGTTTAATTTTTTATTGAATTATGAAATAATATTTAGAAAGAGATCTTTGCAATCGATATAAAATGTTACATATTTTATATTATAACAAGCTTGTTTAGAAGCAGAATGCACTCGAAGTGTTTCAAATGTTTTCTGACATCTTGCATTTTAAAATTGTTGCAGAAATATTACTAATTTTTAGATTTCATAATTCTAGAATAAAATCTACCTCATTCCAAAATTCAGACTTACACTCTATGTTTACAACAGGATGACATTGCCTGTATTATTTTAGGCTTACAAAAAATTCAAGAATTGCTTCTGCTCTTAAGTAAATAATGAGCACTTCATATTCTATGAAACTTCAACGCTCAGCTTGATCTTTACAGTATTCCTGAAGTTCCAAAGCCATATTCACCAGCAGGAACTTAAGCTCTCAGTATGCATGCACTCAATACATCACATGCACCCAACTTATCCAATCTCACATCCTGACCTTTGGAGCACAGCTAGAGTGCCAGGGTTAATTCGATGAATGCCATCAAGAAGAACAAGCTTTCCTTCCAGAGCTGCAGTGACAAGCGGCGACGGTCTCCAAGCAGTGTCTCCATTTGGAAGTGTGTACCTTTGCTGTAGCAAATCTCTAGCTGTCATATCCTGCAAGTATCAGTCCGTCAGAAGAATAGAGTTATGATCCATTCTCTTAATTTACAAGTACATGCTTTCTCCTTAAAAACTGCATTCTGTTCTTCTCAAGAAAATAGGAAGATTAGCAGGAAATCTTCAATTACTTTTCCAAAGAGTATTAGAAATACACACAAATCTACTCACAAAATGCTAAATAGTCTCTGGAGGTTCTAGACTTGCCAATATCACCTCTTTGAAACAAGAACAAAAGCCTTTCTCCCCCCTGCCCCTTTAACAAAACACAAGCATATGACAACTTGTACGTAGCCCTGTGTACAGAAGGGGGCAGCAACTTACACCTGGAGCAAACAAGAATAATTTCTTTCATACGGAAGCCACGGAAAGAGCAAAGATTTTATCATTTATCTTGAACACAAACCATCATGACTTTCCACCTCGCAGCAGGAAAATGTAGTGGAAGCATCAGAGAATAATGAACAGGGTAAGAAAGAAGCCTGTAACACAGAATTTATCAAAAGTACATAGCCTATCACAGAATAATGCTCGAAGAATAAAACCAAAGACAAAATCTAGCATATCGTCCAGCACCCATACTGTAGATATTCCATTACAACAGGTAAGCACTAGAGAAAGAAAGAGTGGTAATTTTGTGACCTGGAAGACTAAATTCCTTCCTCAGGCTGTGCTGTGAACACAACTTAACCAAAATCAGATAAAAACATGTTTTCCATTGTAATTGTAGCTTTTGCATATGTCTTTCTCACAACTATAAACCCTTTGAACTTTAAAGAATAAAAATAGAATACATTATGTCATATGGCATGAATCATTTCATTTTTCTACATTTCCTTAAAAGCCCTAAAATAACAGGACAAAATCTGGTTCCTTCAGTGCTTCCACATTTATATAATTTAAAGTCTCGCATTCAAAACCATACCATATTTTTATTGCTGTATTTCTATTGTTTTACTACTGTGTTCACACTTTTCTATTTTTTTAATGAATTAGACATGAAACATTTTTATAAAAGAGAGAAAAAAATGTGGATTTAGGACTTGCTTAAGAACTGTGCATTCAGCAGCTAGTAAACGCTGTAATGAATATTTAACTAACACACCTTTGGATAATTCACCTCTAAAGAAATGAAACAAAGTACAGTATGAATTGACTGGGAGCCTGGTATGCCATACAGCATGTCTACCTCTAATTCCAACAATGAGAACCATGCATTAATTTTCTGCAGATAAACTCAGAAAAGTATTTTCTGCAAAATATTTTCTGAAACATAACATGAATATAACATTGTTATTTAAATGGTTGAATGAGATTCAATTATAGGATTATTAAAAAAGAATACCATTGCTAACACCTGCACAGTTTTTGTAAGGAACTTATTTTATGGCTAAGTACCTGCCCAGTGATTTATCGTAGTTAATTATTTACTCTAACCCAACTTTTAATAATTTTTATTCAAATCACTTAATATATGATATTAAAACTTATAATATTCTAACTCTAAAAAGGCCTCCCTTTGGAGTGGAGATAACTGAAGTATAAGAATTAATTATTCCTCTTATTTTGGACAAAGCAATGGCAACAATATATTGCCTCGTGAAACAAAAAGCTTATTTTAATTTGTAACAGTCATTATAACTTATGTGTTTGAAATTTCATTGTTTGTTTTCTAGAGCAGTTTGTATACAGGAAAAACAATATGTTTAGGAGAAAAACCAAGCAGGATAACTTCTGTTGTACTCTCTCTAGCACCTATACCAACACAAGCATCCAACCTAGCCCCCTCTCAAATTCTGGGGGCAGAAAATATTTTATTTTAAGCAACTTGGAATAAAATTTCCCTAGCTACAATGCACAAAGCACTAGCTGACTACTGCTTCTCATTTGTTATTGCTTAATTGCTTTAACAAACAACTTAAAAACAAACCTTTCCTAATCAGGATGAGTTTCCTTTCTCAGCAATTTACCTACATGGAACTGCATATAATGAGAAATCCATATAATGATCTCAGATATCACAAATGAGACAGGAACTGCTCTTTCAGCCAACTGTTGGTATAAGAAATGATCTATGTTCCAAAAGGTTTGCTTTAGGTAAATTTGATTCTCACTTCACAACATAAAAGCTTTTAGAGTTTTTTTTCTGTGAAATCAATACAGAGAGATACACATTTTCACACTATTAATCAGCTTCAATTGCAAAGAACGATGAAGCAAATATTAAAAGTAAAGTCTATGAATATATGTATACAAACATATATTAAAAAAATTCCAAGAATTAATTTCTTCAGTCAGCCTGAGGACAAACAGTGCTATTGGTTCAGACCAATGGCAAATGTCCTTCTACTCATTCTTGTGCCTGAAAAAATTATCAAAAAGTAAATAAGAACCATAAAACAAAGAAAAGCCTCCTTAATTTTAGAAATGGGTTCAGGACAGTATGATGTCTCTCTGAAAAAAAAACCCAGAAGACTCTTCTTTGAATGAAAGTAGAAGAAAACGCTATCACAATTTTCATAGTCTTCACTGCTTAATTAGTGTATGAAATTAACATTTGTTTCAATTAACATTTGTTCATCCTTAAATTACCCTAACACTTTGCTATGCAAAGTCCCTGATAGGTTATATATTTTAAGAAAAACAAATGCATTCTGAAATTCTATTTATAGCTGAGCTACATTCAATACTATTTTTATACACTGTTTTTTATAAAAACTTTTGAGTTTATGTAACACATTGTACAAGGAAACATTTATATGTATAGATACATTTGTGAATCTTAGCCAGGCTTGGCTACTCAGGAATTCATAGTGAACAAGCAGCTCTCAGTCATTTATTTGCTTTATTGATACTGTTTTGATATCACCAAAAGCCTTTCTATAAAACCCCTTTGCCCTCTGAGCTCGATCAAACCCTGGTGAAACCAAAGGAAAGGTTTACTTTGGTGGGAAATACCTCAAATCCTTTCATAGATTTTATTTTTATAGGAATTATAGATCCTTTTCAAATAAATATGTTTACTAAATAAATAGTTCCATTGTCAGCTCTGCTCATGTGACTCCAAAAATGAAGCCTTCTGCTCATGTTCATCAAAGCCATACCAACTAAAGGTAGGAAGGTGAGAAACAGGGGCCATGTTTTTAAGCAAATAATTATCTAATTTTGCTGGTGAATACCAAATATCATATTGTGTGCAACAATGCAAGAGTTAGGGTGTACTTGCCCTTAAGCAGGTTTGTCAAGTAGCAGAACTACGTTTACAGTGACAAGTACAGAGAGAAGTATGCAGAGTAGCTGGACACGAAGTTCTGGCTCAGGAACTATACACCTGTTTTAATAAGCCACTATTAAAAGACAGTACCCACTGCTGGGAATCCAGGTATATTACTATGAACATGACATAACACTGATGAGGATGTGTAGGCCTAGAACCCAAATCTGCTCACACTTGCCATGATGAAGCATAAGAAAAGGGCAGAAGTCACCCGTCTGACTCCAGTTAGAGTTTCAAAGTCTCCACCCTTATCAACTGAAGCCACAGTGATGGGGGAAGGAAAAGCAGTGGGATCCTGTCTGGGGAGGTTCTCAATAGTGCAGGAAAACATAAAATGGACTCTCTTTTTTTCATCATCATTATCAGTGTTTCTCTTTTCTATTTTCCTCTCACTTTTTCAACCCTTCAACCTCATCTCTGTCAGTGTTTCTCCCCACATGCCAGTACACTGTCAAATCAGATGCCCCTGCCATTTCTTCCTTTGGAGGTCTCCATGCTGTCTGGAAGAAAAATTAAAGCAGAAAAGGGATCGAAGAAAGAGACCAGTATATTGCATTAAATCTGATGCTAATGTCTTCCTGCAGCGTTACCAATTATCACTTGGAACTGGAAATCCTGTTATATTTGGTGCATTTTGACTCATAAGGTCATTGGAGACCTTTGACTTCATGTTTTATTTAAGCACTTTCATTCCTCAGGATTATAGAGAAAACCTTACACATGTGATCCCTGTGTGCAAAACTAGCAAATTAATTAACTCTACTTTTAAATCTTTTAATTTTTCAGCTTATACCATGAGGTTACAGTGTACTACAACCTAAGACAGACAATTCTTTCAAGTACTGAGTGATGACTGGCTATGACATTGCTCTTAAGCTTGACAGAGCTTGGGGCTTGCAAAAACACCCAACACTTTCTCACTTGCTGTGAGAAAGTCTCTATTTAAGATCATATTTAAACCATGACCATCAGCAGATAGTTTCCTTACCTGGTATAGCATGATGGGTTCTATGCTGTATCCCAGTATATCAGCAAACTCCCTCGCAATAACTGTTTTGCCACAGCCCTAAAAAGTTAAAAAATATTAATTAGATGACATTCCAAAGATCATGGAGAAGAAGGGAGAATAGAAATTTAAATTCTTACTTTTCCTCCAATTAAACACATGTCTTTAACCATATGGGATTGCATCATTTCTGCCAACAGTTGATTATGGCTGGTAGTCTTTATGAAAGTATCTGATCGGGAATGATTTTTTAACATTCCAGTGCCAGCTGGAACCTATAAGAAAGAAAAAGTGAATCAAAATGCTAAATAGCTATACTATGATAACTCTAAGCTTTGTGTGAACTAGGTTATGCTTGTCCAAAACTACTGTAATACTTTGCTGATAACTGTCATCCATCAAACTTGAAACTGTCACTGTCACAAAATTAAACCACCTAATTTCTAACAGACAAATTCCCTCACCCACTACTCTTGAAAAAAAATTAACAAAATGTGAATCAATGCAATTACAGCATTGAGGTATGCAAAGAACTTCAGGCTACTCATGAAAGAGATGAATAAGAAATCACCAATATTCACTGCTCATCAGAGAAACATGGAAGAGATAGAGCAATTAGCGTTGTGAGAATTTGAAGGAACTGCTTTGACCTGAACTTTGGAGAGTTTCAATAGTTCACCACCTTAAGGCACTTGCTCTACATTTCCACTTCCTGCTCTAGTCTAGAAACTGTTTCATCTGCAAACTTCTTAGGCCCTCCTGTTCAGAGAGCACAAGAGATACATTCTGCAGAAGTACTTTCAGAATGTATCACCTACATGTCAAATGAAAACAAAACCAAAAATCTTTGCTTCAGAAAAGAATTGAATCAAGTTCAACTTTTCCTGGAAAATTCCCATTTGCTATTATTCTCATTTTTATTTTGTCATACTACAAACTGTCAGGATATTTCTAACCCATGTTATTATAATCTCTCTGACTCCCACTAATTCACCTTCTTTACAGACTATCTAGACTCTCCAAATTCAACATTAACTTCAAATTCTCAGACCAGCATGTGTTTCCTGATTAAGAACTTATTTCACCACCTAGCAGGTCATAATCTTCATTGGAAGAAATTCAAACTAATCATATTTGATGTGATTACTTTGCTCCATTTTCCCAACATCCTGTGTCAAAACACTACCAAGCACAAGATTTTATTTGAAGCGTAAACAAAGACAGACTATTGTTTTTACAAAAAGAAAAAGGGAAAGCACCATTAAGAGCATCATAAGTACTGTCTGCTATTCTAATCCAATAAAACAAACAAAAAAAGATATTGAAAGACTTTTTGTTATCCAAACTGTAATGATTCACATGGAGGAAACAATGAGCTTATCTACATATAAAATCATGTGTATCCATAAACTAATGTTCCAGTATCTAAATGTGTCCCCAATAAATACCATGTGTTATTCTACCAAAAAAAATAGTTCAGTGTAAATAACTTTTAGTATCAAGTGTGTCAAATTCTTAAAGGGATGAAACCAAGTTAGTAATTTTTAAAAACATATTATAATTAGATGAATATATAAATCATACCTGGAATGTCACTTCTTTTTCACCAATTTGGACAGTTACATCAGCCTTGAAGGGTTTGTTTCCATGCACACTTTCTACTCGAGTAATCTTCCTGGGAAACAGGTGTTTTTCTGAATCTTGAAGCTCAAAGCGCTGTAAAATTCAGGGATGAGGAAATTAATTATTAAATACAACTTTCTGTTTTTTAAAAAAACAGAAAAAAACCTGTTCCTTCTAATTAATGACAGAAGCATATTCATGACTGACTGTTTATGAAGTCCTAAATCCAGTTACTTCAATTTTTACTGCAGATACCTGTGTTCATATTCTTGATGGCCTATATATTTTACATTTAAAACCAAAGCAGAGGGATTGTATACCAACTACTTATTCAGAGTGTAGGGACAGATGTAAAGTGCAAATGTCACATGGTGACTTTGCCAAGTCTGAGCATGACAGTCTAAAATAACATAAGAAATGAACCATTGCCTTTAGCATGTGTAATAGTACATTACTTATCTCTACAGTTCATTATAACCAACTGTAGATTTAAACATCTGACTACCAATAAAAATAACCAGCAAACATTGCATTTACTTAGTTTCATAGCTGCCTCATACAATGAAAATTGAGGACAATCTGTACAAATTAAGCCTTCAGCATATTCTGGGTATATGAAGGACATAAAATAGGACATGTTTTCTCTATCCTCTTTCAAGCATTACACTCTTTATTTTTGCTGTACATAGAAAGTATGAAAACCATTGTAAAAATGTTCAGTAATGAGAGTCATATTAGGGACTTTATGCACAATAAAAGCTACTAACTGGAACCACTGAATTCATAGAGCCATTTTAGTCAACAGAGTGAAAATTGAGTAAACAAGAAAAAAAGGAGTACTGTCAAACTCCTTAAAATTCTTAGACAACAGAGTTTTTTAAACAGAAGTCATTAATGTAAAATCACTCTTAAAAGGCATATAGTATTATTACTACCAGGATTCACAGCACTGCCCATTGAAGTTTAAAAAGAAAACTGGGATGGATTTCTACAAAAGCTTTTTCTCTTCATCACTTTGTAAATTTCCATTCTGGAGCAAAAGCCTACAAAAATCCTATGTTTAAACATCTATTTAAGATAAATGTGTTTTAGTAAAGGGCTGCACCAAATTTAGCAAAGGGCTACAACAGCAGAGTCTACTTCAGATACCATTAAATTCTTAAACAACAAGACAGGACAGGAATGCCTACTGAGTAATACTATATCCAAGTATGATCCTAAGAAACACTCCAACTAAGATTCTGTGAAAGCAACTACCAAATGTTCTCACTCTTATCTTCATTAATAAATTGCAATATTCTTACTAAGTTAATGTCATTTAGGATAGAGTCAAGGGCGCTTATATACAAAATTGCCATCTGCTAGTACACTAAATCCCTCACCAGCAAGAGAAAATAACTGTGAGCAAGATGACCTGCACCAGCAGATGCTGGATACTGGGTAACAAGATTTTAGAGACAGGAACAGCAGAACTTGTACACAAATGTCTTGGAAGTTTAAAATTTCTAAGGGTTTTTTTTGATTGGTTGGGGGTTTTCGTTGTTGTTCTTTGTTGTTGTTGAGGGTTCTACAGCATTCTAGACATTAAGTCCGGACAGTGAAAGAGGAACGTGTACATTCCAACTGAATTTGAATTTATCACATGTAATTACATAGATGTTGCTGAACTGAATACTCTAGTAATTAAACAACCTCACACCTCTAGTAAATACCACACTTACGCCTGAACAGGAGCAGTAAACAAAACTGCCTGTGGCTTTCAGATCAAGGCAGGTCTCTTTGACACAGTTCTTCATTTAGAATTATGATAGGCAGAAATGGAATCAGAGTGGCATAAAATGAATGTACATCACATTAAACACTTCTGCTGAGCCAGAAACAACTTCCTCTGTAAAATGTTCAGGCTGATAGCTGCAAAGGAAAAAATATTTGTGGTTTGAGAGAACAACTAGTGAGCACATTCAGTATCAGAAAGTTTAAGAGATACTTGGAGAGTCAGAAGCAGGCAGCCCCACTGACTCAGAGGAAAGCAAAAAGAATAGACTAATCACCAAAAACCATGGAAGTGGTTTGGCAGCTCATACTCATCAGGCCATGTTCTGTATGCCTAAGAACATGTGAGAAAAGGCAAGCTGTAAAAGTTAGGGAAAAAAGGAAGAGGAATTCCTACCACTTGGAAGCATCTAATGATCAGCAATATCTCAAAATGGAAAATGCAAAGAATACACCAGTAATCCAGCAGGCCAAAGGAACAGAGAGCTTAAATGAGCCATAGCTGCAGATGTCCTCTTGGCTGAACCCACAAGGCAGCTAGGCTAATCAAGAGGCATCCGAAAGCTGGAAGATTCTCTGCATGGGAAGGAAAGAGAACTTTCCAAAGAACCAGAGGACTGAACTGCTTCCCAAGGAGCAAAATAGGAACTGCAAATGCAAGATGAGATGGATTGATCAAGTCTGAGAGATTCCACTACAGTGGTATTTATTGGCACTAAGAGCATCTATTAATGCAAAACCCCAAAGATTATAAAATATTTTGGAAGGAGTAAGAGAGAAACAAATCCATCCTTAGAACAAAATTTGCAACAGAAAGATCTTTAACGTAGAAAAATCTATTAATGTGTTATTTAAAAGTAGATTATTACTGAGAAAGTAAATTTTAAGAAGCAAAACCACGCATAACACAACGTTAAAGAAAAGAAATAGAAAATGAAGTTGATGGTACTGAACACAAAGACATGCACCATCTGTAATTGAAGGAATAAACAAAACGACAAAGTATTTAAAATAAAGGCATATTAATATAGAAGTGACTGTTACTACTCTGCTAACAGATAAAAGTCTATTTCCACATGGACGATTCTTCGACAGGCAACTTCAATCCCTCCAAACTGTGGTGGAAGAAAAGCATGACACAGAACCACTGAATGGGTCAGGCTGGAAGGGACCACAGTGGTCATCTGGTCCAACCTCTCTGCTCAAGCAGGGTCATCCCAGAGCATGTGGCACAGGATTGTGTCCATATGGTTCTAGAATATCTGCAGTGAGGGAGACTCCACAACCTCTCAGGGCAATCTGCTCCTGTGCTGGGTTACCTGCACAGTAAAGAAGTTCTTTCTCATACTCAGATGGAAGTTCCTGTACAACAGTTGAAGGCAAGTGACAAATGACTTTGGGTCCTGCCATAATGGCTTATTCAGAGAAGTGGTAGTAGGACCCCACAGGAGTCAGCTTTGATGGTTCAGAAAAGCTAGCAAGTCAATCAGGACAACCTCCTAATCAAATGCAAGGCCTGTCCATCCCAAAACTAAGGAAGACAAGTAGGCTATCAGCCCAATTACTTAAGGAATACAGGACTGAATGCCTGAATGACAGTGCAAAAAGGAGAGGGGAGAAGGGGAAAAGAAATGTCAACAGGCATGGGCTACAAACATATCCCTGACACACAAGCTTGGTTTTATGGAAACCAAATATTCACTAGCTACAAAGTTGGTTATTTCCAAACATGAATATAGAAATAATATCTAATTTTCAGGACTGAAAGAGCTGGTTAAAATGCTTTAATGCTAATATTCAGAAATATATGTAACTCCTACAACATATTAAAAACTTAAAGAAAGCTGGCACTGTGCTTAAGTTTTAGAAGATAAATGAAATAACCCATCATAATTAGAGGCTTTGTAAGCTACTATTAAACATGGACAAGCCAACAAAACAGATCTGACCAATGACAAGCAACAAAAAATAGCACAAACCAAATCCAGAGACTAATAAAATCTATAATCTAAATATTCCAATGATCCTACTGGTTTCAGCTTTCACTATAATGAAATTAACTAGTTTATGAGGGTTTTTTAAAATACTGCTATGAAAGTTTTAAACATCAGCAATAATGTAGGCATTTAATTTACCTAAGATTTCTGGTTTTATATAGAAATAATTAAGTACCATGCCTTTGGGTGACTTTATGATGATGCTGAATTGTATTATCATTCCTCTGTTTAGCCCAGAAATAAGTTCTGCATCTTTAAAACCAGATCTGAGAGTGAAGGGAAGGGGAAGAGTTGGCGTGCACTTTGTGTGTGCAGAAGTTTCATTTTCACCGCCCTGTGTCCCTCACTCTCTCGGTGTGTGTTGTCTGCAGCAGGGACAGCAGGAGGGAGCTCTGCTTTGCTTTTAGTTAGATTTTTAGCTAGCTGAGGCAGAGAAGTTCCTCAGACTGTAGCTTTTCTTTTTCTTGGAGCTGTTCAGCCCTGCTCTGGACAGAAAACCCAGAAAAACACCGGGAGCTCATACCTGTGGCCCATGGGGCTCAGGACGCGCATTTTCCAGTGCCGGAGGGCGTGATAAAAGACTGAGTGAGCCGAGCTACACCCCATGACAAGGACTCTCTCTCTGAATTTGCCATCTCTTCAGAACAAGAGTTTCCTTTGTTTAATATTATTAATTTTGCCAGGTTTGTGAGTACTTTGCTTATTAGTAACAAACATTTTTTTCCACTTTTCTCGAAGTAGGTTTACCTCCCGAACCAGCTGGGGGAGAAGCTGCTTGAATATGCTTTCTAGAAAAGACCAATTCCAAAGCTTCCTCCCAAAATTTGCCCTAAACCAGGACATACCATTAGTCAGGAGAACTACTGCCACAATCCATCACTCCCAGGAATTATAATATAAATATATTGTGCAATACTTACTTTTAACATATCTTTGACTGCCGTCCTGCCTTCCTTTCCAAGGAAAAGATTATAGGGGTAAAGCCGGTCAATAATATGCTGGACTGACATCATAGGAAAGGAATCCTAATTCAAATGTAAAAAAAATTGAAGAAATTATTGGCTCATTCTGTCACCAGCCACTAACCCAAAAATCTGCACAGCTTTGAGTTTAAAATAAGAGTGTAAGGGCAATATACAAAGGACCACTACAAGCAGTATTTGACTAGATGTCGAAACAGGCACTTCTCAGGTGTAATTCATTATAATTTAAATGTCCAAAGTAGATTAGAACTGTGTCCTAAAATTTATTTTCTTTCTTGCGCATAAATGGAAGCTACAGTGACTGGCTCAGATACCTAAACACAAATATGGCCAAGAGAGATAAATCCCACCTCAAGTAAATGAATTTCACAGTACTACTAGAAAGGAAACCATATGACAAGAAATCTGTATTTCAATAATGATCTACACATTCACTGCAATTTATAGTATTTAACTTTGATTCTATTATATTGTACCAATTCTACTTAACAAATCAGTTCATAAAAATTTCTGAACAGTTTGATTAAAAGTGTTCTGCTTTGAAAAGAATAACTAAGTATGCTTGCACTTCCTACAGAAAAAAATCCTAACCTTTTTTTTACTATCTCCTTGTTAGATTTAAGTACTAACTCTTTTGTCAATTGCTGCCTGAACTAGAAAAACATTTGACTATTTTTCTGCAGCAATAAGGAAATAGAAATTCATTTATGACTACTGAAGGCTTTATGACTACTAGGCATAATGCCTTTCCTGGAAGAAAAAAGGTGTTTCAAACTCTCTAAGTTAACTGATGAAGTATTGATTGTTTGCTTCAAAAATGACTTGCAAATTTTCAACAACTACTTGTGTGAAACACTAGTGGAAAACAGTCATTTGACTGGCACTATCTTTTTAAGGCTTCATCAAAGCAAATAAAACAATTCAAATAAAATTAACTGATTTTCAGTTATACACTTGGATTTACATAAGCACACAAGTGAAAGAAGAGTTCCTTGGAAATTAAGCCAGTAGAGGCATATTTTATGAAATGTGTAATTCAATTTATAAGCAGTAACACTATTCATAATGTTCCACATAAAAAAAAATCAGTAAAAAGAAACCACTTATTGCACTATAGTAAATGTACAGCTTCAAGGATCAGGGAGTCCTTTATTGCATTTTAAAAGCTCTCCATCTATATATAAGACATACCATGTAATTTTTCCACATTATCTCGAATTAGTAATAATTACAATGGAATGTATAAAATAAGCCTCTTCACAACAAGACCCTATTAAAAAATTTCCCTTTTGTCAGGCAGGAGTTCTCAAACTAAGAAATTATGTTTTGGGAATGTTTGACTCTATGACAGAAGATAAGAACTACTCCTCACAATGCACTCTCTTTAAACAGTTAGACTAACTATATTAGAAGCAGAGTATGTCACTGACCCAGCATACAAAGGACAAATTATCAAAATCACTGAACACAGCTTAGAAATCCAAGTGATTAATTCTAAAAGAAACAGTTTCCATTTACCTAAAAAAGACACCATCATACAAAGGTAACACTTCACATTCTCTAATGTAAAATAAAATGCTTCCTTCACTCCATGGTTTAGATGATAGCTTAGGGCTCATTTTCCTTCTGTTACTCTGAAAGACATCTAGCTTTCAGTTAAAAATAATTTTTCACTTTGAGGGTCAAGGAATAAAAAATTGCAATTTGTTTCAAAATCCAACCATATTTTTTTCCCAAAGCCATCCAAATACTACTTCATTTCACTGAACTTGAATTTTCATAATTTCTTAATATCTAATGTAGGACCCTTAATTCAGAAAACAAATTCTGTCTGTAAATATCTAGTACAACTGAGGGGATTGACCACCACAGTAACACAAGTAAATTATATGCTTTAATGTATATAATCCAATAAAATATGTAGGAAGTGATCTGCTGCTGAGCAGTACCATAGGTAAAAATGACTGCAAATGGGGGACAACAGAGAACTATCCAGAGCTCCTTCTACAGAAACCTGCACCTTGGAGAGTGGGTCTGAGAAACTCTCCTGGTATTTTACCCTCCTGGGTTGACCATACCTTCCTGCATGCACAAGGGCACCAACCCCTCTTTCTTTACACAGATCTCACGTCCCTGGCCTCCTTCAGGAGGCACTTTCCATGTTGTCTTTGACTTTTTACCATGTAATTATAAAGTCCAAGGGACAAAGAACTATCCAGGGAAGCTGAAAGACTGACTCAGCTTTAGTCCTGACCTGTCTGACCTGTCACTGTGAACTCCGCACATGTACAAGTCCTATTTCCCTCTGGACTTAGCTTTCAGGAAGCACTGCATCTTTGAGTGTGCACAGCCTGCATCTTGACATAATTCTCTATTTCTCTTTATTCTAAATCCACCAGTCAGCCCAAAGACCTAATGTAGGCTTAATCTCATACAATTTTACTGTTTCCTATGCCCACATTTGTTTTGGGTCCTTTAAGGTGTCAGTGGAGAGCAGTAGATATCTTTGTAATGCAATCAATCTGATCTACATGTGTAAATTTAAATCCAAAGCACTTTTCGTTTGTGGTTTTTATTTCTCTCAACTTGCTGCCTCAGTGCCATCAGATAAACTAGATGCCCTGAAGTCAGGCAAGGTGATTTACCAAAGGGAGGAAAAATAATAAATTAAGCACTAAGATACATTTAATAACAACGCAGATCTTATGTCATACCATACTTTGTTCTTCAGTATTATGCTACATGTTTGGTTAAAGTATTATCCAGAGATATCTGACTGAGACTTTTCTCCCTCAAACTATTCTTAGTTTTTTCTGTTTTTTGGCGCTTTTTTTAACATTCATGCTAATCTTCTTCTAACGACATGAATAAACCAGATCTAATTCTGAGAAATTTAAAACCCGTACAGTTTCACAGCACATGTAGGCACATACCAAAATCTGAACTGCAGCAGATAAGCTGTCTAAAGGAAAATCTGGAAGTCCCAGTGTAGAAGATTCTTGAGAGCAGAGAGTTGTAGCAAAAGACAGGAGCTGAGAAATCCTGCATACAAAAAGTAATTAAAGAGTTTTATACATGCTATCTGTATTTAAAATACTAAAGCATAAAAAATTAAATATAGTAAAAGATGCTGCAACTACTTCTGAGGGCACACAAGTAAGGTTTGACGGATGTTCTAAAGCACTAAGGATTCATTATATGAAGGCTGCATACAAAAAGCTGTGCGAGCATATGCCCACACGTATTATAAATCTCTTCATTTCTGGTCTCTATGCAGTGATAGAGACACAAAAACAGCACAGAATCCTGAAAGGACATAGCTTCTTCATTCAATTTTGGAGTTTTTAATTACAAAACATTACCTCTCTGTGGAAATGTTTGATCCAATTGAATATAATAGCTGTAGATGGTCCTGGAAATAGAACATAAAATCATAGAGTAAATTAATTTTGGCATCATACTGTGGGTCACAGGTCACAATATGAAATTTATCCCTCTAATTTAACTCACTCCTTGACACAGAATTAATTTTATTTAAGAATAAAAAAAGAAGATCAAATTCTTTCTTTTAGGGTTGTGTTACGGAAGTTACTTTTCTGCTGCAGCATTCTATGGCAACTCTAAGACTGCATGTCAGGAATTTATTAAGCAATATGAAAATATGAAAAATGCACTTCAAGGTAAATTTTTTACCCAATTCTTTACCTACATCTTTTCTGAGGTAAGTAAAACATAACACCAGAATATTACTTCTACTCAATACAAATGATCCAATCTTCTGCTACCACACTCACCTTAAAGGGTAGATGATAAACATCTCTAGCTTGAAATCTAGAGCGAAGGGGCGGATCCAAAGGGTTACCAGAGTATTTAGGTACCGGCAGGCCCAAGGCTATCACTCGAAAATCTTCACTAACCCGAACAATCTTCCATGCATCTAACTCTGATTTTGTATGCTCCTAAATAAATTAAAACAAAGCACCAAGAAGAAAAGAACCCACATTGTGTAATTAAAAACTTAGGATGACTAAGCTCCAGCTCAGCTAAAAGCGTCAGTCCTTCAGCCTAAATGTTCTCAAATGTCCTCGTCTTTCATGCAGAATGACTAGAAAGACTTGAACTGGTCAAATCTGTGGATGACAAAAACAAGTTTTTCCAAAATGAACATAGAAAAAATGATTAATTAGGTATAGCTTTCAGACCCATATATTCTGACCAAAATCCCTACAGATGATGGTGCCTGTTGTGATGCTGCCTTACATTACATCTTGTGCAAATGTACAAATACAACACTTTTTTACAAAGAACAGAATACAAATTGACCACAAAATATATTTTATTCTAAAACATTAGAAGTGTGTTACAATGAACAAGGTTTTTTTTCCTTTTTTTCTCTCTTATAAGTGTAAAGGCAACTAAAATCTCCATTTTAGAAGCTTTATTCACAACTTATACTTTATTATATGAAATAATACAGAACTAGACCCCTTCATGAGGACATTAAATGTTGCATTATGTTAAGCAAAGGATTCTTTGCATACAAAAGTATTCTCTATCCACATCACAGTTAAAATCCTCCCTGAAACTATACATGAATACATTTCATTCAGACCTAAATGCACAGTAATTATTCACACAGGAGAAGCAAAATTGAACATTAGTTTATATAATACAATAGTCCCCAAACAACAAAGCAACAATATTAGATTTAGTATTTGTAGCAAGAGATTTAATTAATATACTATTATCAGTTTTGAAACATTTAATCATTAGAAATATATTTAAAAGGAAGAGAGATGTTTTACAATCAAATCTAAGTTTGAATTCTCATTTTCATTCTTTAAATACAATTACATTTTAAAAGCTTGTTTTTCAAATGCTACCAGTAACTGCATCTACTAATTAAATATCACAAATTTTTTTTGAAAAGGCATGGATCAGAGGATTTTAACCGCAGATGAAAGGCATAAGAAATAATGATTTATATTTTCAGAAATTCACTATGGTATGTCAGCACAGCTGGCAACTTCATACAATCAAGATCAGTGACTGAAGGCTTATTGCAAATTTCCTTGCTGTGCCACATGAGTTTCAATCATACACCTAACCACAGGTGTGGAAGAGAAACAGGAGCAAGCAGGTGAGCAAGCAGGTGTCAGACTGACAGGTATGTGACTGGAAACTACAGTACATGGAAGTAGAGATGCAAAGTACTACCAAAACTGTCAAAAACAAAGCCTAAAGAGTATCCACCCAAGCAGTGGGACTCAAAGCCCAAAGAAATGAAAATGGTTTAAGCTGTAATGACAACAGACACTAAAATCCCATCTCCTCTCAAAGGAAAAGCCTCTAACCGTTGTCTGTAGTTTAGATTGCTGTTTACATATCCTTCTGTAAATTAAAGCTGAAACAGCACCAGTATAATGACTGAACACAGAGATACTCATCTTGACCTCACTCCTTCCTAATATTTTAAAAGCGTAGCAACAAGGTTATTGCCATGCTGAAGCATTATCTAAACTTCATGGCAACAATTTCAACTTAAGTATCTTTTCACAAGGACATTTTAGTTATTCTCACATTGTGGTTTTTACATTTTAGAAACATACAGGCTTCATACAAGGTTAACATGGACTACTCCTTTTCATATGTAGACAATATAGACATGAAAAAAAATGATGAAACCTTGATGAGATTTCCCCCATTTGACTCCTAAGTACACTCTCCTTCACAATAATATTGCAGCACTACCAAGAAAAGGAGGGGAAAAAAAAAAAAAGAAAATCCAAATAGCATTTCCATACCTGCAAAAGTTTGTCATAACGATCTGCAGACATGAGAAAACGACCATCCTCAAGCTGCATCTCCCTATTCTCCAGCAAATTGTTTAACACTGGCAGGACATTCCGCTCAGCCTTCTCCAAGCCTTCCAGAATAAGGATTCGGCCTTCAGTAGCTGCACGAACTGCACACTTTTTTAAAAAAATAAAGTGGACAACATATTAATACACAACATTTTAATAGAAATAAAATTTGCATAATTAATTCAATCCTATTGAAAAAGAATATCCAAGTTGTTCCAAGAACCTTCTCAAAACAACATTTATTGCTGTAAGAATCAACATGACTCACATCAGTAGTGATCAGGAAGGGTGACATCTAACCACCTTTAACAGTGCTACACAATCATGAGACGGAGTTTTACTGCCTAAGTATTATGGGAACTGACAGAAGTAAGTTCCAGTATTTTGTACCAACAGAATAAGATATAAAACCTTGCAAAATTTTAGACTAAACACAGTATATATAAATATATGTGACATCCTTTCTTTTTGATGTCACATAATATTCTGCATTTTTGGAGATGCACCACCAAACAATTCTGGGATAGCATTTTTAACAGAAAACATACAATCAAGGTATTTTTACCTACTTACAATTACATTAAGATGTTTAGAAAAAAAGTCCAGTATGTCTTTATATTTTTCTGAATATGCAGCAGCATAATTCATCCTTAGTACATCACTTTAGTTTGATTAGAATGAATGTCTGTTGAAACCAAACATGAATGACGAAATCAAAATAGTGCCACAAATAATCACATTTTTAAAAGAGTGACAAAATTAAAAGGATTAATTTAATTTAAAATTATATTCCCTGACTGAATATGGTCTTCTACAAAAGCAGAATAAAAATGCAGCCATTAACATGATAATCCTTTGGAGACTTATGGATAGGAAATGGTTTCTTTTCTACTTTATTGGTTGTTTATATGTGGTTGCTTCTTAACACGGAGTCAAAATGTAAAATTAACCTCTAGTGCTGATGGTTTTGTGCAGCTTTGTTACAATGACATTAACTCAAGTACATTAAGAACACTTGATATCTAATATTCATAATGACTGCCCAGTAAAAGACTCTGAAATACAATGCATTCTTGTCTTGTCTTCTTCCAATTTGCAGAAGTTGAAGCTGATGATAATGTGGCAGGTTTGGGCACAGGCAATATTTAGAGGCACCAGAGTCTTTCTTTGCATTCCTATCACATTTGAACACAATTTTAGATAGAAGCACAGTTGCAAAGGGAGAATAAATGAAATCTTTTCCCAGCATGTCTCCTATAAACTCCTACAGAAGAACCTATCTTATAATGCTAGATGGAAATCTCTGATGAATACAATAGACGCCAAAAAATAGGTCAGAGACAAAGAAGAGATGAGACTAATGAAGAAGCACGAGAACAGGAAAATAACCACCCAAAAAATTACATATGAAAGTAGACATCTAAGAGACAAATGCATACGGATAAAGTAGAAACAAAGATGAGTTCAGCACAACAAATTAATTGCTGCATGGGTTTAAAGCACACAACTGACACAGACACCCATCTGAGGAGACACAGAAGACACTTGCCCTGGTTTCAGAGAGGGGTCAGAGCTCAGAGACACATGGGTATGGCCAGGCTGCTGTTCTATACCACACAGGTCATCACAGGGCATGGCTTCAGAGGAAGCAAAGGGTGAGCACACACCACCAGTGGGACAGTCTCCACTCTCTCTCTCTCTGGGAGAGGCTGCCAGGACCAGCCATGTGGACCCTGCCCTCCCTCACACCTGCCCATCCCTTCCCATCCCTCAGGAGAGTGCGGCTCTGGGTGAGGAAAGCAGCTGAGCCCAGTGGAGCCTGGCAAAGTGGTCTGGAAGTGGAGCTGGCCCAGAGTCAAACCCCAGCAGAGCCAGCATGGCATGGTGCCAGCGCAGGAGGTGGCTGCGGGCAGCAAAACCAGGACGAGAGGAGTTCAGCCCAAACCAAGTCCCGGGGGCACAGACTGGTCAAAAGCAGCAGTGCCACATGGAACAGAGTCCCAGCAGAGCCGTCCAGAAAGAGGTGGCATGGCGCAATGTGACCTGATTTTCATGGGGTTGTCCAGCATTGCTTTTCATTGTCTCGGAGATAGGGACTGACTGTGGGAGCACTGGCCATCTTGTCTTTGTCTGCGGAAGCCAGAACTAAGCTGAGGTGGTGAACACCTATTGTGCATAAAGCACCTTTTTTTTTGGTATACTTTTGTTGTTAATATTGCTGCTTTTACTGTGCATTTCTTATTCCCTTGCTGTTTGCTTTCAACCCATATCTCAACCCATATCTCGGACCTTATTCCTCTCTCACCAGAGTGGGAAGGGGAAAGGGGAGAAGCTTATTTGCAGTTTAATTTCTGGCTGGTGTTAAGCCACCACAACATTAAACAACAAGACTAATTAAGATGCTTCTGTGCAATTTAGAAGCATAACTAAGAACTGGCAAATTAGCCACAGAGTAAACTTTTCACATCACTATCTAGATGGAAACAATTCCAAATTACCAATGTATCTAATCTGGATTCAGGCAAACATTACTGAAAAAAAGCACTCGTAAATCCTGGTACAGATCTCCAGATCAAGTTCCCTTCTTAAAAAGACAACATTTTTATATCTAGCCTCATAATCAGTATCAGAGAAACCAGGAATAAGCCCCTTAAACGACAGCTAAACTTCAGATTATTTCTCTTCCACTGAACCGCTAATTCTTTAAAAAAAACAATGATTTTTTTTTTCTTCATTCAGGACATCATGCACTACCTAACGGGCAACATAAAACACCTCTCTCTTTATCCCATAAAATGTGTACAAAGAACAAATTTTCTACTAACATTCTTCCCTCAGAAGGTCATTGGTCATGTAAAAAATCTGCTCCAACCTGCTTGAACAGAAAATCTGAGTCTCCAGCAGACTTGTTCTTCTTCAGACAAGAAGCTAGTCTGAGCTTCTAGCCTAACAAATCCAGTTAAATGCTGACACTTTAGGAAGCATGAATGAAGTATTGCAAATGATTAAACCAAAATCACTTCTACAAGTTAAGAGGCTACCATATAGGGGTCCTCAATATGCATTTTTCTTTTAGATAAAAGATGTATTATGTCAACATCAACAAAGATTAATTTTATCCAAATAGGGATGAAGTCCACCCAATATTTCCCTCTGTCCCCAGTGCTGGAGAAAATAAAAAAATGAATGAGAACATTCACACTTTTTGCATTGCTTGTCTCTTCTTTCTACAGACTTCACTATCTCACTTGTTCTAGGTACACAGATACTGCAGTGTTAGTCTGTGAAGTTATACTTTGTGACAATGTGGCTGTGACAAATTTATCAGCATATCAAAAACCCACTGGCACCTCCCAGGCAGTAAGTTAATAAATCACAGAATCACACAATTTCCACTCAGTGGTAAATTTTCATTAAAAGCTGAATCATTCTTATACAGCTCTTTAGGAAGATACAGAAAGCTTTTAACCTGTATACACAAACATACGTACATACATCTATACACACACACTCTCAAATATTATAATCTCACTCTCCAATACGATTATCATTTCATTCAGTTAATCTCATGTTTTATTTTATAATTCCCTTTTTAATCTGCTTTGATTAAAAGAAGCCAAACTCAAGTCTGGGTAGTAAAACTCCAGGGGATTTCATGTTATGCTCATTTTACAGACAGGATAGTTTAAACTGTCAATTCTGTCACTCTGGGTGTTTAATTGTTTACTGCATGAAGTGTTTCAAGCCATGTCAGAAGATAATTCTTCTGGTATCTTGACAACCAATTTTACATTTTACCATTGTGTAACTTATGATACTGGTGCAGTGAGAGATGTAAAAGTATTGTATTAAAATGAGTATGGTCACATAGTTCAAAGACACTGCAAAACAGAGTCCAATTTTGTACAGACAGAAATGACAGTGTACACATTGTGGTGGGTACACATACACCCACTCAGTAGATGCAGCTTAATCAGCAAATCCTCAAAAACATGGCATCATATTTTCAATTTTTCAGCACATAACCATATGACACCTTTCTACTTATTCCAGCCTCGGTCAATTTGACTGTCTTGAACAGAAAAGACTGTGCACTTTATTACATGGTTTGTGTTTGGGAAGCTTCCTTCATTTAATGTAAATGCTGGAAGATAAAGGGTAAACAAAAATGGGCACTCTGGACAATGTGGTTTGCAACACAATCCTGGAGCAATACACCTCTCAAGCACTAACAGTGTGGCTTAGCTGCATTAGCTACATTAAAATAACATAGGATTTCCTTGGATATACTAATTATTAATGTAAGAGGCTGTAGTAGTAAGAGTTTAAACCAGGGAAACGATTTATGTAGCCGTACACACAAAATAAAAAGCAAAACTACATTAGAAATAGGAAGACAAAAAAAAATCAAATCTAATTCCCTAGGTTTTGGAAATGCAATAGGCTATTAGAATCTTCTTACTGGTTCAATGAAGTTGACAGCTTAATTGTCAGAGTTATAGAAGCAGAAAACCACTTTGCAAGGCAAGCTCTTCTATCAATAAAAGTAAAACCTGAAGGTGCCATTTGAATATTTATGTAATAAATTTAATGTTAAGTAATCCTAACTAATTACTTGATATACAATATAATTAACCCATGCAATAAATTAGAGAATAAAACCAAGAGGTTACTTAATTAGCTCAGTAACAGCAATAATGACATTTTTGAGGCTTTTAACAGCAAATTAACAGCTCAAAGCCAAAATTAATAGCCCAAAGTAAAGACAAGAAAGCAGAATTTTCTGCTGTGAGTACCTGAATTAAAACAAATAATTCACCATTACTTCATCAAAAGTTTTTTATTTTACATTGTTTTAATTGGCAGTGAATTTGACAATTCAATGTTTACCTTTATTTTTATGATCTATTTCTGAGGTCAATAAACCCCTTTTATTTCCGCCTTCACCAATATCTCTTCCAGCTCTCCCACTTGATTCATTCTATACTAAGAAATGCTGATAGGCAAGCATATTTGATATGCTGGCCCTTCAACATATATTTCAATAAGGAATTTCAACAACTGCTTCCAAACCACCACCTCTCAAATATATTTTAAATGAGTAACTGTAATCATATTCCATAACTTCATATTAAAATATAGCAGATGTTTTGAAACATCTGAGATAATAATTTACAACATTTAACCTGTCACTATTAAGTGTGGAGCTATAAACAACTACAACATCTTAACAGTCACTCAGAGACAACTTTGCAAACCTTTCTGTGTCTGCAAACCTGATGATCCACTAAATTAATGTTCTTTCTTGTCACAAGATGCCAGGTTTTGTTACAGTGTATTATTATTCAAAGTGTAAAATAACTACATTACTATATTATGACTTGCTTACAAAGAGTCTGATATATCTTAAACAACAGGTAAGTTTTATTGAACCTGTAGAATTCAGATGCAGGATGTTCTGGAAACCAGACATTCAAGCTCTGATGTGTTCTCTTGGGTGACATGAACAGCAAGCATGAGATTCTACAGGAAAGGAAATGGTTCAAAAATCTGAAAAGTAGAGTCTACTATCTTCAGTCCCTCACATGAATTCACCTTCTCTTTGTATCAGCTGTGCCAGCTGGAGCAACCCAAGCTCTTTAACGAATATTTTATTAAGGCTTCCTACTGATACCTTTCTCAGTAAATGGTTTGTAGTTTAAAGAAGAGAAGTGTTTGGTTTCTGTCATGCTCTGAATTAGTACAGCATCTGCAAACCTCCAAATCATTAAATGAACTCACCGAAATTCAGGTACCAATGTAATCTGTAAAACTTTACACCTCAATAATAGTATGGAATAATTAGATCTACGCTGGTTCTAAACATAACTGTGTACCATATTTTACGCATCTTTAACTAAAATGCAGGATGAGAAAACTTCAGCTGGAACATCACTATCTATGAGATTCATCTTTCATGTTTCCAGTATTTTAAAAGTGTTCATCTAAATACCAAGGATTTATTTTCCTAAACATATATTGGTTATAAATACAATGAGTAAAACCTGAGCTCAGGAAAGACACAATGATTCTGACTGATTTTAGTACTTTGGTATCTTGCTGAAGGAAACTCTTGGTCTGAAGTATTGCTATGCTGGATTCTAAAAAAAAACCTTTCAACTATTTTAGAAATAGTTAGAAAATTTCTAACTCACTGAGGAAGGTGGTCATCTTAGACCTTGATCTTAAGAAGCAAATCCTCCCAGAGTGTTCATGCTGGAGTGAAATGACTCAAAACAGATTGGACAAAGTGAAGCTGTCTCATACTTACTTACTGGGATCCAAGTCTACAGACAAATACAGAGGTAACAGACCATCGCACATCTTGGTGAGCTTCTTACAGTCCTCAGTACAGTGGCTCTTACAGATATTAATTAATTAATTAATGCTCTTAGACCATGGGGCAATTACCTTGACTATCCTGTAGCAAGTGTGAGGATAAGGCTGTCCATAACAGCAGACAGATGTGGAGCTGACATCAGTCCATGAGTTAATCCCACAGCCCACACAAACGCTCTTATCCTCTAGTAAATGAGAAGCCATTTACAGCCCTAATACACAGTGCAGTGCTTCAAATTAACTCCTATTGTGCAACCCTCACATTTCCACGTAAGCATGGAACAATTTGAAATCTGAGAAGTAACTAAAATGAAATATATTTAGATTAACTGTTAATTCTTCATTCTGAGGATCTTCCACTGCTCAAAGCCATTTATTGTGGTTTCAAGAAAATCTATGTAAAGGTTTCTTGAAAGTTTGGAGGCTGAAAAAGAGATAATTGGGAATTTAACAAAAAAAAAAGAAAGGAGAAATATCTCTTTTAAAGAGAGAACAAAGCTTTCTGGTTTTCTCTCACCAAACACCTGTATGGTAGTGATATCATTAACCTCTATAGAATCACCAACTGAAAACTCTTTTAGATTACTCCTTTAAGTTCATATTACACCACAGGAACTCACTCACCCTATACAACTAGAAACTTAACTTCCGTAAAAATTTCGGTATCTAGGAAAATAGACATTTCACATGAAGTGTGTATTTTACCTGCACAATCAGAAAGGAAACATGCCACTGATAACTTATGAAGAGAAATCTTACCTAACCCAAGTCACTCTGTGGCTGTGCTAAATCGGCTACTGCTCTGGAGCAATACAGATGGCAGGAGTGTTGAAATCATTATTTTATTCCAGATCAGCAGTGAGGTTTCAAATCAAATCTCCCTTTACTGTGCTTGGGTTTCACAAGACAGAGCAGTCATAAAACACATGAACTAGATGCTTTTAAAATTAAACTAGATCAGAGGATTCATTTCAGGAATACATTTAATGTACTGCAAGTGTTGAGGAACAGACACAACAAGGGTAGTGCTTATCTAACTTGTACAAAGTGGATCTTACTCTTATCCAAAATGGTCTGTAGTACTCTTAAGAGACTGAGTAATCTTAGATCTGGATAAAGACAACATTTATGATAATAATGAGATCATTGTGCAAGAGACTTTCTACTTGGATTAGAAACACGTCAATCCACATACTGATTTTTCATAATAACTTCCTTCAAACTACTTGAGATTAATGACTAGGTGGTGTGTGACTGCCACTTGCCTGGTCAAGATAAAAAGCACTGCCATCTCGGATCTCTCGTCGTTGTTTGAGGTCAGTTTCTGTGGTGTCCCTCGACAGTGCGATATATTCAACCTCCCGCTTGGTCAGCTCCTGGGGACAACAGTCTGAAGTTATTGCAAAAATAACACTAGAACCCAAGTGACTGAACTTTAAGAATATGCCTAATGGTATAATTGTACAAAAAAGCTCTAGGCAGCAGCACAGAGATCTGAAATAACGCTGAACAAAATCTAACCTCTCTTATTTTTAAAATGTTAATGGTGTGTTCTGCCTCAAACAAAATGGTCTGAATTTCTGCTCAATAAACTTTCATTTTCCCCAAATATA
Organism: Hylia prasina; assembly: GCA_013397195.1. Taxonomy (NCBI): domain Eukaryota; kingdom Metazoa; phylum Chordata; class Aves; order Passeriformes; family Sylviidae; genus Hylia; species Hylia prasina. The sequence continues at coordinate 201,850 of VYXD01013289.1, read as the reverse complement.
TTCTAAAAACATAATAACCAGCTATATACTCTTTCCACTGAACATTTGTAATATCCTGTAGGTTAATCTTCTGTTTTCAGACCCTAAAAGAGAGCCAGCATCTACAAATCACAAATAAAAATCAGAGTTTTTTTGTAAAAGATTGAAATGTTCAACTTTCACAGTTCACTAACACTATACTCTGATGCAGCTGTGATTATTACCTGTACATGCTCTGCCAGTACACTGACAAACTATATGATTCTTATCCTCTCCTCCTTGGCTGTCATGAGATGCACTCTGCATCTGTAAAACTATAGACTATTTAAAACACGAGAACCCTGTTATTGTTTTCCTTATTTTAATTCAACATGAGATATACTTAAGAGTATGCTATCTTAAAGGAATAAAAACAATTCCCCCATGTATTTATAACAGATATTTCTGCTACTTCCATATCTGGGTTATCATGCATTCTGCTTAGGAAACAGATTCATAATAAAGTGCTCTTAGCCCTTACTACTCAATTAAAGATGTTACTGATTTAACAGACCTCTCTTAACAGGCAGCTTGCAACTACAGCTGTATGAAAAAAATAAAGCAAAGATATAAAACCCAATTAAAACTATTTCCTTTCCACTTTTGCAGTGCCTATTGGGTTACAGAGCCACCAATTCCTTTATGTTGCAGGTAGATATAGTTGCACTTTCTTTTAATTAGAGGGAAAAATGTGTTTTTCAACAATTAGCCATGTGTAGGAATGCATTGTAGCTTTCAGCAACAGCAAACAGAAGTTTTCCATGTTTTTATATATTTTCATTAAAGGCACCACAGCATGTATCAGCTCACATGGAAAGACTGGCCTTCACATAATTTTTTGGCACGGCATTGAATCAATAAGCTGCAGTCTTTCTAATAGACCTCAAGTGCATACAGTCTCTGACATAAATAACAAGGAATAATCTATATCCTGTGCCTGGATATCAGGTGTTTTTCCAAGTCCTCTTTTTCAGTTATGCCAGTCATCATTTATTTTAAGGAATGCATCAAACTGTCAAATAGCACATCTGGTTTGCTGAATTAAAAAAATCTTTTCTCTCCTTTACAAAGTTCAAAATCTTGCAGCTTTCTCTTCTATGCTTTACCTCAGAGACCTAGTCCTTGAATTAGCATCTTTTGATTTTTGAAGGAATGTCTCATCTTTATTACAACTGCTTATACACCTTCATATGTGATTCCTCTGCTCAATCAGATTCTGGATACAGATCATGGCAGACCAAGTCCTACCCACATCACTTTTTGGGGCAGACATCTCCCTCCTCCTGATCATTTAAGGGCACTGACTTTAAACATGAAATTTTGTACATGCTGCTGCCATGGTTCATGCAGATGGCTGTGGGCACGTCCTTCCCACATTCCAAGAGAGGATCATACATGCATCTACTCTTTGTAATCACTCAGAGTAACTGTTCCCAAATGTTACTCAGAACACTTCTCTCCCAAATCCTTTCCTTCATTTGTTTTTTATGTAATGAAGCAAAAATGATTTGTTGTCTGTAGCACTAGGCAGATATCTTAATCTTCTAAACATACATAATGCTGAGAACAAACTGTTTCTCCATTTGTAACAGCATTTGGTAACAGAGTTTTCCAACCTTTCTTTCCCCTGGAGTTTAAGCAGAAAAACATGTATTAAAATGTCTGCACTTTCTATTTGTCTGTAACAAAAACTGAGCTTTGGAAAGCACGTTTATGAAAAAACTTATTTAATAGCTTGCTGTGAGATCTTCTAGGACTACCTTTTACCATTTGTCTAGTATAAGAATGACTGACATTAATAAAGATGTCTCCAGCACATTTAAACCAGGATACTCACCAGATACTGCATGGCAATGGATCGCCGGAGAGGCCCAGGAGGCCCAATAAGAAAGATATCTTGGCCAAGAAGATCTTTCTGCATTATCCATCTTAAATGGTGGACTACAGACTGCGCCAGAGATTCTGTCACTTTGAAACACAAAGATAAGAACTCGTTATTAAATTTTGAAAAGTGTTAGCTATCTGGCCATTTGACACTTTCTTTGAGCTTATCTCCAAAATTAAAATACACAAAGCTGTACTGCCCTGATCTGAACAGCTGAAAAGCAGACAATTCCACACAGAGTTTATATTAGACCACTTAACTTACACATAAAAGTTTATATATTTACCTTACCCATTTCAAAAAACAACTGACATAAACCAGAAAAAAAGTTGTGTATTGGTATTTCACATTAAACTGATCAACATAAAGACTGTTTTTTATTACTCAGTGTTGAGTGGACTGCCCAGCATCAGTTAATATAATATAAATACATTCAATATTTACATAATATATGTACAAAATATAAGGTGTAAAATATTTATTCAGCCTATATCCCAATGCTTCTGTGAATTGTGAAGCTCAAACCCCAAAAAACTCTGATTGCACAAGACTAAGATTAGTGTTCAGGGACAAACTGAATTTGTTACTTTTTTAAAAGACAACTGCATTCTTGTTTATATTTTGACACATTAAACCACAGAATTAAGCTCTTAAGGAAATCCAAACTTTGCCCTATCACTACATTTATACCTACAGCTTCCAAAATTACAATAAAAAAAATCAATCAAAGCGGATCTATTTTCTTCTATTAAGAAATATCAAATGCATTAATTTAAAAGCAATAACCTGATAATTAAACTAAAACTTTTACCACATGTATACAAATACAGGCAGCACTGAAAAGCATCATGCAGAAACAGCACACTGAAGGAGCCATACACTACCCTATCCCCAGAAAAGTCCTTCACATACCCCGCCAGCAAAGCCTAACTCTTTCTCAGCCACAAGCAAAAAGCACTTGTACAGGAGGAGAAAGTGAACATAAGCCAGACAGGAGGGAGATTTATGGATGCATGTCTGTATATGGTTGCTTTCAGAACAGTCTAACAAGAGCAATAATGAGGTTTGAAGATGGAGGTTGAAGGGCAGTGACTGGGAAGCTGAAGTGCAGTAAGAAAGGAGAAAGAGGCTTTGAAATCTCCAAACTAATACCTGGTTATTTACCTTTTCTCAGTGTGATTACTGGGCACAATTAGAAGCCAACATTTACAAAAACAATCCCTGGTGTTACATCTGATATAGGGGAACCAGTATGTGCAAGGCAGAGTTAAGGACAGCAGGTAAGAGTGCCACTCAGTTCTGAAAGGGTTCAGTTCACTGCTGAGTCTTTGCAAACCAGAATTAAAATCCATTTTTGTAAGACCACAGAAACAGCATTAAATGACTGTGAGAATCAAGGAAGATTTTTCATGCACAAGGGAGATTAAGGAAAATTTTAACAAAAACTAACTGAAGGTTTTGGTCTTTGGTCTGGCACTCAGGGAATTCACTTGAAATCATCTACTTCCAGAGAAATTTACAATATCCTTACTATCAATGTGAACAGAAATAGCATATACATGCAGGTGAGCAATCTATGCATCAGGATTATCAGATTAATTGTAAACAAACATTTCAGGTTTGCCTTATTGTCTAGTTTTCTTTTCTGAACAACAGTCATGAGTGTGTCCATGATTAGCTTTCATATACGGTGCGGTGAGATCATATGAATGTAAAATGTTTTCTTCTTCCTCGCTGAAGTACTGTATTCCAAAAGCAATGCACATTGGTACCACACACAGCTGGCCAAGTGCAAGCCAGTTCCTCACAGGGAATAATATGTTGCTTTCTACAAGATTTTCAAGGAAATTAGGGAAGTTCCTACTAAATATATTCTTTGGGAAATAAAGTGTAATACATCAGACCAGAATAACTGCTGTGTCCAAACTTAGCTACTGGACAGGTATGGAAATTTGAAAAGCACCACACAAAGAAAAAGTATTATCTTAAAGTCAAGATTAAAATTTTAGGACAGATCTCACATTCGTTATTACTTCTACCCAGATGAAGCCAGTGTGCCTCTACTGTATTTCTACAATAGCGTTCTCAACAGAAGAAAAGTACTTTGCTTGCAGTGGAAAAATAAGCTTGGAACTCCTTCATGTCAAAATTCAGGCATTAGAAGCACAGCAAAACCAGCTCTGACACAGCCTGACTACAAATGCCTCTGGCATAATTCTCATTAATATGTGTAGCTATCTTTTTCATTTTTAGGGTCCTGTAGCTGTCCATGGCTGTCTGCAGTACATCCAACACAGGGAGCAGCAGCCATAAAATACAGCTAAGGGAGAAGAGACAGGGAAGGAGGTCTTTGTCTAAAAACATAAATATATTTCAAATAGGGAATTTTTATTTTACTTTTTAAATGAGCTCACTGTGACTTACTTCACAACTTGTTCAGGCTGGGGGACAATGAGGAAAGACAAAGAGTTGTCTAGGACAGGGTGAAGGAGGCAGCATGGCCAAGGTAGAGAGGGAGGCACTTTTATGTGGTCTGCTTTCAGCTGCTGCCATTTAGCAAATAAAACATTGCTGCTCTTCCCATTTTATGCTGATGCACAGAACCCAAAGAGTTTTCAGACTCATAATGTGGTTACATCACAGATAGTTTTCACTATCTGTAAAAACAAATAGTTTTTACTAATTTTTGTCATAAATTTTTCATGGGAACACTCTTCATTCCAAAAATTTTTGGTCTTGTGGTGTTAAGGAAACAAGTTGCAAGTTTTTGCAGGGCCTTAGAAAGGGGGATTTTACTTCTTGGATGAGACCATAAACTCATTTATCAACTCCTGTGAGTTGATTACTTCATAGGAAGTTATTAGTTCTACACAGATAAATCATATTTCTCTGTGTGAGTAGAAATTAAAAGATAACATAAAGGAAATATGTAAAACCTAATAGCTTTCTGGAAGAAACCCTGAATGGGATTCTGAAGACTTAAGTTTCTCCCTGTGACGTAAACATGGAATAAGTGAAACTATTCCTAGCTGGATGTACTACTCAGAAAAATACATAGTCAGAGCAGTTAAGCAAAGCTCAGGCTCCAACTGGAGGGACATAGTGTGTCTGCTTTTGAGCACAACAGCTCAGGCCAGCACCAAAAAGTGTGAGAGACTCTAGGATAAAAAAACAAGAAAAAATATCATATTTGAATTGAGTCTAGAAAAGAAATAACTGTTTTCCAATATGCAAGATAGAAGCATCATGAAGAAAAAAAAAAAATCTCTGCATTAAGGTTATGCTAGATAGAATAAACCCCTGGCAACTAAAAGTATGCCCAAAAAAACTTAAATTAAGAATTCCAACAAGCTTTTATCACAAAAGAATCCTTAATTACTGGAGGAAAGTGTGCAGAGAAGTTCTGAAACCTATATCACAAGTACATTTTAAGAACAAGGAGGACAAATATCTCTCAGGAGTGGTTCAGATTCAGCTGACCTTGCTTTGAAGCACAAGGAACAGTGCAGACAACCCCCTGAGCTCCATCCAGACCTTCTCTGTAAGTTCCCATGTATGCCTGTGCCTCATTCTCAGTACAGACAAAATGGGGATAATGACGTAAAAGGTCCAGAGCTCTACTGACAGAAAGCCCACTATTTCAGATTCTGGATGAGGGGGTAACACCCAAATAAAAGAACAGTTGGAAGCCTAGATGAAAACTCAAACTGTTGAAACAATCATCTCTGAATGCAGACACCTTCCCTGAGGCTAGGAATGAAGAAACATAATGATTGAAGTATTTGTTAATATAAAATTGCAGTCACTCTGCAATGTAGCTTTGGTTCTAGGCTTGAGGTTTTTGCATATTTCAGAGTAAATGTTGTGTGACAAAATAGAGGTAAGAAACAATTATCTGAACACGTTGATATTAACAGTCCACTATCCCAGTTATTATAAAATCAGGAATCACAGAAACACAGAATGGTTGAGGTTGGAAGGGACCTTTTGATGTCAGTTTGTCCAACCTTCCTCCTCAAGCAGGACCACCTAAAGCCTGTTTGTTGAACCGTAGCACTGTTGCCTAAGAAAACAACATAAACTTTTTATATTGCCAGCTGTGCAATGGCAAGTCTATTGCTGATGTTATCAATGCCATCCTTCTAAAACACAAACAAAACAAACCTAACAAAAAGACCAGTGCCCCAGGAGTTTTCTCAATTCAAAATGCCATGGAATGAATTTAGACATGCTCCTGGAAAGAAAAGTCAGGAAGTAAGGATGGTTGCAAGCCAGTGATATCCGTAATAAGGTATCAAAAGATAATATGAATCAATTTTAGGTACATGTGTGTGAATTGTTAATGTGGATAATTGGCTGAGTATTTTCCATGTGACAGCATTTTTCATTCCTATGCAATTGACTTCTCCTTAACTTGATGGATTGCAAAGATCTGGATGTTTGACAACAGTTACATGATAATCTGGGAATACTAAATATCACAGTAGAAAAACACCATACATCACCAAACCTCTAGGGCATATAATCGTATCACAATTGAATGATAATTCTAAATGACCACGGTTTTATGACCAAATAACTTGAGATTATTTTTTAAAGTAATGCCTGGATAAGAACCCTTTTGAACAAAACAATTAAACATCCACAAATGATTCTCTTACTGTTCCATGCCCAAATGCATGCTTCTTCAAAATATATTTCTTAGGTCATTTCAGCAAAGTCAGTGAGGTGATTGAGTGACTAGAAATTTTTTGAATAAAGCCTTGAAACTCCTTCAAAAGGAAAGCAAATCCTTACTGTAGTTCTGTGGAACAAGTTCTGGGTTCTTCGGCGTTTTGAGTTTAAAAGACACATCTCCAATAGTGACAGTATCACCTAAAATAAAGAAAATAAGTCTTTTAGTTCTTACATATTTAGACACTTTTAAGTAGTTAAAGTCCTTAAAATTTATATCATTGGTGATAAATAAGTGAACTTATTATAAGGTGAACCACTGCTGTGGTGAGACTGACTATGTGTTCACAAAGCAGCCTCTAGTGAGTTTGTGTTGACTCGTTAGACTCTGCTGCTTTTCAGTAGATCCGGTACCTGGACAATTTACACTTAATTAATATTACTTTTTCCTGTTTTTTTTTTCTTTTATTGCTGCTCTTAGAACATTAAACTGTTGGGAGCTGTGGAAATCAAGCCCAGTGTGGAACACAATTCCAGTTACCATTGTTGACTTACTGAAATTAAAACTTTAGCATGTTTGCCTGTAGAGCTATCAGTGACAAACACTTGTAGGGGTGATGATTATCCTGAGTTTTCAAGCAGCCTGGAACACTATCTGTTGGAGGTACAAAATGACATATTCATGCCAGTGGGCCCTTCCTGCACTCCCTGACTATATAGCTGCAGAACCTGGCGCCTTTCCAAAGTCTGAGTCATCCCAAGCACTACTTCCTTGGGGTTTCAACAAACCTAAAGCATCTGGCCATTTTACTTGATAGTCTCTTCACAAGGACCTGCCTGTCTTATCCATCTTTCTGCAACCACAGGCTTGAATTAAATTGCAGGGCATGCCTTGTGCACTTTCTCACGGAAAACGAAAGTGAACTCTAGTTTGCAGTAGTCACACTGAAAAACAGCACAACACCCAAAACCCAGGAAAATGAGGTTTGGACTAGTAAGAACACCAACGTTTATTTTCTTTTAAGAGTTTGGGCCCCACAAATGAGTTCACAAGTATTAAGACCATGAAACTAAGATGACTAGCAAAATGACATTTTCCCCCTTACTATTGCTAAAGATAACACCACCTCCACTGCACTCCACATGTGTGAGAATGGAGGGGATTGCTGAAGTAAGACTGCTGCAGAGGGGTATAGTTTTGCCAAAGCACTGATTACACCTCCTTTCCATGAACTGAGGCCAAGTTCTGGAACTGTCTCGTGTTTATGCTTTTCTCAGAAGTGAGATGTAGAAAGTACAGAGCCCACAGACGAGATCAAACAAGGATCCAATCCTCTTGTACACCTGCCCCTTCTCCTATTCCATCCAAGAGGACCCAATCTACAGTTGCCTATCTCCAGCACCATGAAAGACGCCAGTTTGGAAGACCAATGCTGGAACCAGAAAGGAAGATGCTGGAGAAGCAGCTTGCCCAAATTAAAAGTGGCAAGTAAAACTCCTCCCACACATGCAGTAGCTCTCCTTTCAGTCAGCCATAACTCTAGTTTTGCACTCAAATGCAGTTCTCTTCCAGTATGCCCAAATGTTACTGCTCATCTGACAGGACTGAGAATCCTCAGGTTCTGACATGGCTCACACAATTCATGGGAAAGGACTAGATTTATAACAGACAGAGCAGAATCACCTATAGCAACAAAGAGGAAGCAGTGAAGAAAGGATTATAGCTGATTTCCTGCGAAATTGAAGGGCTTGACTAGAATGCAGAGACTGGGATTCACAGCCTGACATACATGCCTGCACATGGGTCTTTATATTGCTTCTGGAATCTAAATAATCAGCCCTCCATTCTTCCCTAAAATATTGGCAAAAGGTAGTAAACTGAGGATTGCTCCCAATATAATTCATTTTATGCAACAATACAGTTGGAGCAATACAGTGCTCCAATAGCTTGCCAGAAAGTGGGACACAGGCAACAGCAGTACTGCCATATAAAAGCGAGACAAGTATTCATCCCTGGTTCTCAGGGCAAGCAGAACCAAGCAGTTCCCACTCACCCTGCTAGAACTAAACACCCTTCTTTGATTGTGCAGGAGCCCAGAAGTGGAATGGTTCCGAACAGAGCTGGGCTAAGCTAAGATTTAGGTAGCTGTCTAGGTCTTTAGCTCCTTTTCTGGCCCTTGCTGAATTTTCCTTTCAAATGCACCAAAATGCATTCCTTTTAAATGCATACTGTACCCTCTCTAGCCTCAAGCATTCAAACACAGTCCAGAAGAAAGTCCTGCAATAGCTTAGAGTCTTGGTCCTGACTCTGGGAACTGTTACATAAATTAAAGTCACTGAACAACAGACACAGGTACTGCAGGGACTAAAATCTAGTCTTTGGCTATCCCAGTGTTTTGCCCATTTCTTTGAGTTTTAAAGTAAGAAAAACTATTTTACTGACTAAGCATACTCCCTTTCTTTTAGTGCAGTTCCAAGCTCGATCACTGAGGAACAGCTAATAGGGATCACGGCAGGGCACCAACATTTTAACACCTTTTTAATCTAGGCTACCCATGGTGATGGGATGAGGGGAAGCCATATGAAGAGTGGCTGAGGTCACATGACTTGTTCAGCCTGGAGAAGAGGAAACTAAGAGGAGACCTCATTGCAGTCTGCAGCTTCCTCATGAAGGGAAGGGCAAGGGCAAGAACTGATCTCTCTCTGGTGACCAGGGAGGCATGAAGCTGTGTCAGGGGAGCCTTTTCCTAAATATCTTCAACCCAGAGTATGGTTGGACACTGGAATAGGCTCCCCAGGGAAGTGGTCACAGCCTGACAGAATTCAGGAACTGTATTTGGATAATGCTCACAAGCACGTGGTGGGATTGGTGGGATTCTTGGGGCAAATTCCTGTCCAGAGCCAGGAGTTGATGATCCTTGTGGGTTCCTTCCAGCTCAGGATATTCTGTTGATCTAAGGTTCTATGAAAATGCCTCCAAGTTGATGAAAACACCCTAGAAGCCCACTGCATCCTCCAAAAGTTGACATCTCTCTCATTAGCTCAGCCTGGAACAACTTTAACATTCTAAGAAGAGCAGGTTGCCTTACATATCCCTAAGAAATTAGTGACAGTTTATTTTTTCAGAATTCCCCAGCCAATATGCAATGAAACAAGAGTATATGATTAATTAGCTCCTAGCTGAAAAAACACCTCAGCTCAATAGTAAATACTATTTCATGCATACACAGTCTTCCAAAACCCACGAGGGCCAAGACACCAAAACAACAAGATGTCCAACTTTTTCAATACATTGGGATGATGATATCAGCTACAGGATAGAATTCAAATTACCTAGTTTATTAGCACAGTACTGAAAAGCCTCAGTTGATTTCCTACACTCCCTTAAAAAAATCAAACCCCAAACTGGGTTTTGTCCAGGTGAAAAATGAAAAATGAATCACTTCTGGTGGCATTAATGTCAGTCCGTATCGTGCTAACCCTTGATCAACATATCTAACCATGTTCAAATATCCCACAAGTATTCCAGACATCAATGGACTCTACAAGCTTTCATGAAAAATGGACTGGGAGAGAACTGTATTTAAGATGTGGTGAGAGCTGAATACACAGTCAGGGTATTCAGCTTTTAATCGGTTTGTTGCTGTCTGGAGACAAATGTTACCTCCAGCTTGCACCTGTCCAAAAAGCAAAAATATTAGTAGCGTTTAATAGAACCTTAAGCAATAATAAACTATGACAGCAGAATCCATTTTCCTAGCTAAAAGAGCACAGGGAGGACTAGCCCACTAATCTTATCACACACTTCTAACTGGGCTACATTTTCTCGTGTCAGTTTGTTTCTTCTGTACTTGTTTAAAAACTCATGTTTGGTTACTCTATTTCCACGGCATTTCCAAATCCTTTGAACAGAGATATCATTCTGGATAGGCTCTTCCTAGTGTTTCACCAGCTGGCAAGGAACTGATAGCAGCCTACTTGGTAAAATGATGGTGTTAAATCAGCAAAAGCCATAATTTGAGCACACATATCCCAAATTGTTTGACTACATGGCAAATTGGGGAACAGCCCATGTATACTTCAACCCATTCCACAAGCTACTACCACACTATTGTGGACAAGAGCTATATCCACATAATTTTGTGATGGAGACTTTGTAGGCTGTATCGGGCTTGTTTGGGCAAGCAGTGAAGATGTGCTCCTGCTTTCTTGTCTCCCACAGAGAAAACAGTAACCTTAGATACCACAGTCTTTGGGGGAAACAGTGGGATACAAGCAGTGCATAATGTACACAAAGAAACATGGCTGCTGAAATAAAACAAGAGCCACATAGGCCAGAAATCAAAAGGTAAAGGGGACATCCCAGCCATAGGGCAGACAGGATACAGACACAGGAGGTCTTTTGAGAGCCTATGCAAGAGGGGTCAAAAATTGGCAGCACACAGGATCCTGAAGAGGCTCATTGAAAAGAAAAAAAAAAAAAAAAAAAAAAAAAAAAAAAAAAAAAAAAAAAAAAAAAAAAANGGGTATGAGAAAACAGTCTCAATAGATGCAATGAGCTCTTTCTACTGCATCTGAGAAAGATGGGCATGAATTGCACATCTGGCAATATGGAAATTCACACATGGACATACAGCTACCCAGTAATTGCAGAGCACTGAATGATATGCTCTCTTCTTTAGACCTACATTTTTGACAGAAACAATATTTTTGTCTGTATCTGTTTTCTACAGTAACTGAGAAGAGCTTTTCAGACAAGCAGGCCTATTTCTTCTACTCAGTCTGAATAGAAGGCAGCACCTCCAGCTCCAAGCCCCTGAGCTGCAGAGGAGGCAGCTGGAGGCTGGGAAGGCACTTTGGCAGGGCACTCCTGCATGAATACCCTGTGTTTTTATTCTCCCCCAGTATCTCCTACTCACTGTTGGCCAATATGGGACAGTAGGTTTGATGGACCTTTGTTCTGACCCACTGTGGATGCTGTGATGTTACAATCTCAGTGAGGCTTCCTGAACATGCAGTCTCATTGTGCACTTGACACCTCTGACTGATCTTAAAAGCTAGTATCACACCAACTATCCCTCCTCACCTCTCCACCTCCCAAGAAGAGGCTGTTCCCTAATCCTATTTATTCCTGTATGCTAAAAAGAAAAAGCCATTGCTGTTATTATTTACAGCAACACTGTAAAAGATATATGTATAAAGATAAACAGATTGCATATCAACTACACATTAACAACTTAAAAAGTAGAAAGAAGTTATATTCTACTTGCCTTCTATTTTCTGGTAAAATAACACATTAATAAAAAAGAATAAAATTAATCCATTTGAAAAGGCTATTTTAAGATTAAGAAATTAAGAAATCCTACTGTAAGAGAAAACAACCTGAAGAGATCTATACATGTATTTAGGTTTTTGAGTACACAACACAAATAGTTCAATCTCATGTGTAAATCACATCTGTATTATCTGTGGTTTTTTAAGACACTACAATGAAGCTTCAGGAACATTATGTTTTTAGGTGGCTGGATTTATTGCCTTCTGGCCTCTTTAGTCCTGAAAATAGGTGAGATTAACACACTCTCCTTTGTATATTACACATTCACTTCTACACAGACAATCCATCTGGTTTCAGAGCCTGCAACAGCAAGAGCATATTAAAACTGTGAAAGTGCTAAGCTCTGCTAATAATAATTTTTATGTGATAAAACCACACCTTTCCTTTCTCTTAAAGGAAACTCTGAAATCTATATTATATTCAAATGTATACTTCCAGGTCTTAATATCGTTTTATTGTGAAGGAAGGGAAAAAATATACTTTGAACTGGTATTTATCCAGCACACTTCCATAAAGAAACAGACAAGAGCATCAGCTCTTACTAAACCTTGAAGAGCTGACTTATTTTGAAGAAACAGAAATTATACTTTCCAGGTTTTTTTCTTTTTCCTTAACTTTTCCAAATGCACTATTCAGCAGAGGAACAAAACAAAAAAGGCAGTCCTGTAACTTACTTCTTTTTTACATTTCATGCAGCTCTTATCGGCCGTCTTTACGGCTACAAATATTGCATTTATTGAGCAACTGTTACCTATTCTGCATCTCATATCAGTTTTGGAAACCTCCCAAACACATGAATATGAGGGACAGAAACTTATTGCCTGCACTCACAAGGTTTAGGTTTGTTCCTTGGTCACCAGTGCCTTCACACATAGATGAGGTGGAGTTCAGCTCCTGTCAAAAGCACGCTGCAGTCTGACAACTGCTGCTGACTGAAACAGACAAACGTTTATATAATAAAACCTATCTCTGAGCTAAGCAAAAAAAATCCACTAAAGGTCTTGTTTTTTATGGGCAAAAGGAAGTTTTTCCCTCTAAAAAACCAAAACAATTGCTTCAAACTTATAATTTGAATATTACTCAATCTCTACTCAATGTTCTTTTCAGACCTGCTATTTTTTTAATTTTCAGGTTTGGAACTAACATTAGATTTTCCAATTGTCTGTTTTGGGCTGGCTAATGAGCGTCTTTACTGGTTACAGTCCAAGGTGTCATGAAACCAAAATCTTGGTATTTACTCCAGAAAGATAACATTTTTATTCCTTTTTCTGCATTAGTAGATCATCAACAACATGAACTCAGAATCTTATACGACATTGATCTCTGCTCTCTAGTCACCAGTGATAAGACTTGGAGAAACAGCTGAAGCTGTGTCAGGAGAGATTTAGGCTGAATATTAGGAAAAGGCTTTTCAGGCAGAGGGTGGCTGAATCCTGGAACAGGCTTGCCAGGGAAGTGGTCATAGAACCATGGTTGACAAAGCTCAAGAAGCATTTGGACAACACCCTCAGGCACTTGGTGTGACTCTTCAGGTGTCCTGCACAGGGCCAGGAGTTGGACTCAATGAATCAGGGTGGTCCCTTCCAACTCAGCATGTTCTATGATTCTATGATCCAGCATGCAGGAAGCATACAATCTTTACTTAGCAAGAGCTATTACTTGTTTGGGCCGATACCCTGAAAGTAGGGAGTCTGATAATGGTCAGTTACAAAAGTCTTATGACGTGAAAAGTCAACTTGAAATGTTTACTACCATGATGATCTTACACAAACTTGATAAATTCCAGAATATCTCTTTGTAATACATTTACCATGTGAGAGAGGTGTTACGCTGCCCATTTCATCAAATATCAAAACACTGCAGAAACACTGGTCATCATCAACCTCAACATGAGTTTACCACCAAGATGCTCTCTGATGAGCTGTGGCTCTGTCTGACTGAATCTCAAAAACCTTCAAGCACAGCCACTCTAGCCAATCTCTTCCCCTGTTGTATTCAACCAGACATCACTGCTATCCTACAGCCTTTTCACCAAAGCTGTTCCTCAGCCAGTCCCTTCACAGCAACACTTTAGTCCACTAGCAGATCTTCATACTTCTTAAACTTTCGGAGGTTTCCATTGTCCCAGTTCTCACATTCATCAGGGTCCTTCTGGACTAAATGTCTGCGCTCTGCAAGACGGTAGGGATTTTGTCCCTACATACTAAATTGCACTTCTACACTCCTGCTGTCTGTCCTTGCACTTTTGTATGCTCCCCTTTTGCGTTTTAAGTCATTGAGAAGTTCCCTCCTTGGCCAAATAGGCCTTCTGCTACTGCTGAATGGTTCATTCCTGAAGTGCCATTAAGCTTTCTCTTTTGAGCTCTCCTGTGCACCTTTCATCTTCACAGTTGTTATCCAAAGGATTCTACCCACCAGTCTCCTTAATAAGTGAAAGCTTGCAGTCCTCAAGTCCAGGATCCCAATTCTGCTGCTCACCTTCCCAGCCTTCCTCCAGGTGTGGAACTCAGACATGTTCCAGTCCCTCAGATCCAAGCTGCCACCTGTGACCAAACTGGCCACAGCTCTTCCCTTCTTGAAAGCAGCAGACAAAGTGAAGAGTTAACCTCGACTCTGGCATCCGAGTCACACAACTTTTACCAACACAGCCTAGGAAGTACCAAGAGTGCACACACAATGCCAGACTGCCCTCCTAGCTGATGTCTGCACGGCTGAAACACTCCATAAGCATGAAAGCTCATGAGTGGGAGGTTACTGCTAGCTGTCCGTGGAAAGACACCGCATCAAATCTTCTGCTCCCTTTCAAATCTTCTGTAGCCAGTGATACTTTTGTGAAAAAATAGCTTAGAGTGTTTTAAAACTGTACAAAGATTTCTGAAGTACATTTTGCTCAGTAAAAAAAAAAAAGACTATTCTAAACTGAGCTTAGAGAACAAGTACATTAGTATCGTTTCAAAAATGTATTTCAACCAAAACGGATCTACAACTGAAAATCAACAGAAATGTTTTTGAAATTTCACATGTACTGAAAAGCTATCCAAAACTGACAAAACAGCTTTAAAATTAGCTATGGCATTGCCTACAACTATCCTGAGTCCATGAGTATGCCAAGCAGCTACAACTTCAATCTTAATGCATTAAGCTGGGCACAACTTGTAGAACACATCAACACATATCATTCCTGTAACGGTTGTTTAACAGAAAAAAAAAAATTCAAATAACTAGCAAATATTAACACTCAGAAACTATTTACTGACATGTAGTCATATACCAAAAGTGAAGCCCTACAGAAGTCAACCTGACATTTCACCCCTTTGTTCCAGCTACAGCAGCATGTCTAATAAAATACACTTTGTTGTTTCTTTTTTTCACCATGAACCTTCTCTTTTCTAAATGTTAGAATAATTTGAAATAACCCAGGCATAACGCTGCAAACTTTCAGATAACTAGCTTTGAAAATTCCCATCTCCATTTGCTGTTGCTGACACAACAGCCATACACAGGGTTCACCATAAAACAAATCCCTGGAATCATTTCAGTCACCAATGCAGCCCCCTAAGTACAACTACAGAGGCAATGAACAATTATAGAATGTCACAAGAAAGAAGAAAGAATGAAGTCTCTTTATAAGTAGGTTTTGCTAGTAAAAAAAAAATATTGCTAGAAACACGCTCACAGCTGTCAACATAGGAACTTCAATAAAGATAATGACACAGGTAAAATTGGAAAAGGTAATGTGTCAGAAAGCATTTACACTCATCATCAACCAGTTCTTTAGGTTTTTGACAATGGCAAACTGGGAAAAAAACCCACTTATGAACACACAAATTCACAGTCTTCTTTCAGATTATCAATTTTTACCACATTCATTTAGATCCTGTACACTGATGATGAACATTAAAGGATTCTGAAGTGTGATGCAATTTTCACAAGTGACTGTGTTTTACTCAGCAGATACACCTGTATGTACTGCTGAGATCTTTTAGGCTTTAAACACAAGTTTGATTAGGAACTGGAACTGACCAAAAATTTCTTAAAGGAAAGTAGCGGAAGTGAACCTGGACAGGCAGGGCTGCAGAAAACAGCAAATGTAGCTAGCATATACTGTGGTCTACACAACTGACAAAGCATAAGTTATTTTATGTACACTGAGCAGCAAAGACACGAGAGACCTTCCTTTGCCTGTACTATCTGACTGGCAACGGGTTTTATTTTTCCAGCTCTTTAGTTTACATCAAATTCAGCATTTGTTCCCTCTAACCCCTTAAAGCAACTCCAATATTGTGTACTCTGTCAGCTTTTTATAAATATTTTTATTATGTATAGATTAAAATAATTAAATAACAGACAACTGAGTTACACAGAACCTCACTTTATTCACCTCATAGTGCATTTAAACTTCATTCATCACAAGGAACTCCACAGTCGACAAAACTTTGATACTGTTTAGTCTTTTAGAAGGAAACATGAAACCTGCATTAAAAATGATTCTGACAGTCAGCCTTCTACAACATTTGCTACTATAAATTGTTTCCCTCATTAATTAAATTGTGCAACCCCAAACCCTTCCTAGGTATTCCCACTACCCATTTGTCAGGCAGTCTCTTTCACTCTGAGACTTCTCTTAAGCTTTACCACTTGACAGCTTTAGCGACTCCTCCACAGCCCCCAGAGAACCATCAAGCCACATTCACTTTGCAAAGACTGAGCTGAAAAGCTAAGCAGGATGGCTTCTTCACATGTAACAGCACAACATCAGGCAACAGTTCCTCCCTTACACTCAAAAGATACCAGGACAGACAGTAAATCCAACCTGGCAGGGATGTCACATCCACTGTGTATACAACAACTTCCTGTTTAGTTGACTCTTAACAGTTTCCAGCCTTTTAAGACACATCTTGTTTATTTGTAGAAGAGACATGCAACTTCAACACCGCTTACAACAAGAACTGCATTACAGCAGCTGCAAAGAAATAACAAAACCACATATGGCACAAAAAAATTCAGATCATCCTTTGTAACTTCAGTACCTTCAAAGAAATGCTATGATCTGCTAGAGGACACGTGTTGTACTGTATTTTATGATGTCTGTTATACTTCATATTGATGTTTTTTTCCTTACTCCCTTTTTTCTTGACAAATGTTGTGTTCCAAGTTTATCCCTACCCATTTTTCCCTGTCAATCTTCCCATGCTCCTCCCAGTCCCCTCCTCTGGGCCCTGTCTGTCACTTGACTGCCCCCCCAGCTTCTAGAAAGTTCGGGGAAGAGCATCAAGTGATAAGGCAGGAGCAGAGACATTCCTCCTTTGGTATTACCATTGGTTTCCCTGTAAGTCCCTTTAACTCCCGTACACTCCCACTTTGCTCCTCATTGGACAATGGTTTGTTCCCTCCCTTTGTACCTCCCCTGTTTATAAGTTGCTGTAGTCACTGTTTCACTGCTCTGCTGCAGCAGCCCCTCTGAGGTTTAGAGGTCCCAGCAGGGACTGAATAAAGCCTCGGACTTTGCCCTCCAGCTGAGTCAGACTCCTTCCTCCACCGTTGTCGTGAGCCTCTCCTGTGACAAGGGGGAAGTCCCCTTAGCTGCTCTTCTGGTTCCCTGGATCCGGAGGAGTGTCCCTGTCATGTCTGCAGTGTCACGCTAGCCTGGGTGGACGGAGACGCTGCTCCGTGAGGGACACTGTGACAGACATGCAAACATTTTAAAAATTAATTTTAAAAACACCCACAAAACAGGAAAAAAACCACAGAATTCTTAATATCAAGGTCCCAAATTCACAGAAAAACGGGAAACACAACAAATAATGAGATGTCTCGGGTGTCAGGAGAGTAAATATACTTAATATTATCCACAAGATTCTCTAGAGCTTTGCGACTTAAATCTTGCTACCAAAACTCCTACCATCATTGACGGTAACTGGGAATACTCCTACTATTCACATTTATACAGAGTGCAGTCACAAATACCGCTGAGTTAAACTCAGTTGCATTCCACAGCACATTTAAAGTGATGAAATACTTTTAGCAATGCTGCATTTGCTACCATTTTACACTGCTCAATTTCTTTTTGTTAAGGTTACTCATCCCAACAATAGGCTGAAAAGTGCTCAGCTACGTTCTTCAGGTCTTTGTTTTACTTGACTCACTTCACTGTTAACTTGCTTTCTTTCAGCCTAATTTTTTGATGCTAGGTAACTCTAGTCTTTTTAGTTCTTTTCACAAATAAAATATTATCTATTTACAATTTTTGGAAGGAATTTTATGGCTATCAATTCCTCAAAGACTTCCCTCTTGAATAACTTTTCAGAAACTAAACAAAGAAATGAACTGGTCAACTAATAAACATATTAAAAACATTAAAATGGAGAGAAACAGAATTAAAGGGGTGTAATTAAGAGCTTGAGCAAATATTCCCCCATCAGAATCACCTGTAGATCACTACGCATCACTCACTCTGTACTTAGGAGCTTTGTTACTTCTGGCATTGATCCTGAGAAGCGTCAGTTACCACAGGCATATGTCACCCTTTCCAGACACCATTTCTAATCTGCCCAGGCCCATCACCTGTCTTAAGGGTCACCAGAGGATATCCCAGGGCAATTCAGGTTATCCTTCATGGCATCTGCAGGCTCAAGGTCAGCCCTCTATCTCATCAGCATATGCTGCCGGCACACTCAGACACGCACCAGCCTTGGCAGCCCCGGACACAAACACGGAGGCTCTGCCCCAGCCAAAAGAGGAAGCCATGTGACGCCGGAACAGAAAGCACGGCAAGACCTGACAGACGCTCTGCAGAGCAGGGTGGCTCTCACAGCCACGAGCTGCAGGGCTGCCCCTGCTTCACTGTGCTGAAGCACTTGGACAGGAGCTATCACGAGTCACAGTAAAAGCGTCCCTGCAAGCCTGTGACTGAACTCTGCCCTTTCCCCTCATGCCAGGTTGGAATCAATCAGGTTAGAAAAGACCTCTGAGATCATCGAGCCCAACCTATGACCAAACACCACCATGTCAACTAGACCACAGCACCAAGTGCCATATGCAGTCGTTCCTTAAACACCTCCAGGCATGGAGACCGACCCCCCCCTGGCTACACCCCCCTTTCAGGGAGTTGTAGAGTGCTCAG
>VYXD01013289.1:134864-182240 GCA_013397195.1 Hylia prasina | reverse complement strand
CACCACCATGTCAACTAGACCACAGCACCAAGTGCCATATGCAGTCGTTCCTTAAACACCTCCAGGCATGGAGACCGACCCCCACCTGGCTACCCCCACCTTTCAGGGAGTTGTAGAGTGCTAAGGTCCGCCCTGAGCCCCATCTTCTCCAGGCTAAATAACCCCAGCGCCCTCAGACGTTCTTCATGGGACCTGCACTCCAGATCTTTCGCCAGCTCCGCTGCCCCTCTCCAAAACCCCGCACTCATGAGTATGAGACAGAGCGGCAGCAGCGCAGCCTGGACAAGTCCGCAGCTCACAAGGCGGTACCAGCCTGCCGGCCTCGTCACCGCGATGTGGCACCGCCGGGGCTGTGGCCGGAACANGGAAACCGGGGCCGGGCGGGCGCGGGCCGGGGCCGCCGGGTGCGGGGACCTGCCGGAGCGGGGTCGTGGCCCCGCAGCCCGGCCGGCCCCTCGGAAATTTTCTTTTATATGAGGGGGATGAACTCCCAGCTGGGAATGTTTGAAACAGCCCGGAGAGCCGGGCGCGGGCAGCGGCGGATTCGTGCGCCGAAGGGATTTGCTACCTCTGATGTCTCCGGTGCTGCTGCGCTCACGGGCCCTCCTGCCCCGGTGCCGCCCCTCGCCTGCGTTCTCGGCATTCAGGCATTTCGTACTTCAGGAGGAGTTTGAGTTACTGCGGTCTGACGTTTGGCTTAGGTGTGAGATTTTTGTAAAAGGTCACGTTGCAGAAATAGACTTCAAAACTGGTTAATTTCAGCGAAAGGTAATGCCCTTGGAGTTATGTGAAAGCTCGGGAGTAAATTTTAGAATAATGTGGAAGGCCGAAGCTTTCATGCTAACAGCCAAATTCCAAGGAAAATCCAGTTGAGACTTGGATCTCATCAGTAGAAAGACGGTGAGGGACCTTTGTGGAAGTAGAAGCCGGAGCGAAGCCATCACCTTTATCAGCTGTACTACAGGTTCTGGCTGTCTCGGCCGGCAGGATATTGCTCCCGTAAACCTTCAATTTCCTGCATGTTTCCAGCACTGAGCAGTTACCGCAAAGGAAAGGCATTAAAGTGGGAGCTAAGCATCAGTTTAAACACAGACAACTATGAGTTCTAAGCCCCCATAAGATGCTACAAACCAGGAATATTGGTCTCGTGCAATTGTTTCTGCAGCTCAATGTTAGGGGCATTAAACACTTATGAGAGGTGAAATTTCACGATCTTCAGCGTTTCCTCTGGGTAGGGAATTGGTTAGGTGTAATTTCTATTCTTAGTACCTAATATAGGTCTGTGAACCTGTTTTCTGGGTCTAAGGCAGGATAAACTAGATTGAAACATACTTTTATGGATATTGCCCTAATTTCTTGTAAGCTGAAGATCACAAATGCGGGGGGGCTAAAGATAGGCTTATGTAACAAGAAGATCTGCTGGAACAGACTAGAAGGCCAGTGAGGCAAAATTACAGTGGAATGGTTTATGAATATATCTTAACAATCTGGGATACTAAACTAGAAGACTACATTTTTCTGCTTTATCATAGCTATGTAAAAACCAATAAATAGCAGCAGATACACAAGTGATTAAATGCATCACCTGAATGCTCTAAATAAGGAGATATTTCAGTTTTGTACAGATTCGTGGTGTTTTCATGGTCATTTCACACGGTGAATGTACAAAGCCTCCTTTTACCTCTGTGTGTGTATATATATATACACCTGTCAAGCAAAATGCTTTAAATCTCAACCCATTCTGAATAATGTATCTATAAAATGTTTTGCTTTTTAAAGCGTTGTTTTAAAATTCTGAATTAATCAACTTTTCCAAAACTTCAAATTCAGCCTGGAGTTCAGCTTCCAACTTTCCATCTACAGCAAGAGAAAACTATATTTGCTGATTTTCAAACTGTCTTAGTGAAAGATATAATGGAAACATTGTTATCTCTGTACATAATTATGGATATAATAATTTTATTGCACGTATACATGTATACACAAACACTCATATGCACAACTTGAATGCTGCACTGTTTTTAGGCTATACACTCAGTCCTGACAGCACTCAAAATTTAATGTTAATAGTGTGAATGTATAGAATCAAGCTTTTTCTTGTATATGTGTGAAACTTTATCTGGCTGTACAATATTAAACGATTGCTTGAGTATGGCATCCGCCTCAGTTACTAATCTTAACTGATGCATACAGGCTTTATATATCTGGTACTTGCTCAGTCCTCTCTGTGGAAAGTGTGATTCTATCAGTGGTTTGGTGCTGTCATGAAGTGGAAGGATTTAGCAGTCTGCATCCGGTGTATTTGTGAAGACTTTCAGCAAGATTTACAGCACCAGTAACAAACAGCGATTTCATATTTTCATTCCCTGACTTAACAGCACTCTTATTTGGAATGTCAAGTTTCTTAACAAAAATTCCTTTCCTTTGATTAAACAGAGAATAACTTACTCCAAAGAGTGAGAGCTCTAAAAGCATCCCTCTGAGTTGACAGTTTCCAGACTTTTCTTTCTAGTGGCTGTGAAGTACTTAGCTGTGTAGCTCTAGCTGCAAGACTAAATTAGACACAGATGCAGACTGTAAAGAACAATGCATCATCTCTGCCTAGTTGTGGTCAGTTCTCCTACACAAGAACAGAGCAGCTGAGATGAAATGCTTGCTTCATCTGAACTTCATGGGAAATCTCCCACTGAATGCACCAAGGCCTGAATTTTACTGAAATGGTCTGGCTGGACTTTAGTAATAGGAGTAAGGCAGTCTTCATTTACTGTTAAAGCTTTGTCTAGAGGTTGAGTCTAACATCAAACTCATTGGAAACTATGTCCAGGAAATGTGAAGAAACAAAAAAGGGAAGTCTCTTAGAATTCATACTGTTCCCTGGTGGTGTGGGTCCCATCTGGTGATACTAACAGAGAAGGTCAAACCATTGATGCAGGCCTTGCTTACCATTAGTTTTTCTGAGATCAAGAGGATACTTCTAGATAATTTCTTCTCAATTAGGCAAAATTAGTTTCCTTGGATTAAAACTTAGAGTTGTTCTCCCAGATTAGCTGTAGCCACTGATGTCTTGCTTTAGATAGTATACGTAAAGAGAACCAGACTTAACTATTATTTCCATGGAGCCACTCTAATTCACTATAGTGAGTCTTTGATATACCAGAAGGTACTGCTCTTGTATGAAAATGATTTGTAACAATATAAATAAAATAAAAATGGAAATGCACAGCTGTTCCTTTGTTGACTTGAATCCTGAATTTGTCCACTAGTTTAATCCAAGTTGATATAAAAAAAGAAATGGATCCACCAAAAAGATATGAAGGTTCTAATGTAAAGTGTCCTATCTCCTAGTTCTTGCTAAACTGACATTCAGTGAATTGCATTCATTGTCTTTCTCTGTATCTAATGGTTATTAGAATAGCCACCTCTTTCCTCTGTACTCTTATAAGCAAGAGTCAGTGCTATAATTTGTTCTACAAATGATGTTTATGATAGGTTTCCTACCCCAGAATGTATAATTACTACCTTTTTAGTTAAGTATTGAAATATTCTTGCTAGCTGTTTGTATGGCAACTTCCTTCAGGAAATTAAAGCCCGCTCTATTAAAATCCATTCCATTAGCTTTCTTGGTACCTGTTCAGACTGTCTCTGAGTTTCTCTTTGCTGTCTGCACTGTTACACTGTGCTAAAACAGGATCAAGTCATTATTGATTTTTGTAAGAAATAATGACATGGAATTAAGGAGGTTCTTGCCACCTGATTGCTGAGTGGAAGGTTGACCTAATAGTCTCTAGCTACTTGGAAGTGCATTTCTTGAAGATCAGTATTGCAGCCAGAAAGCCTGTATTTTTTTTTAGGGAACACAGAAGGTAAGAGAAATGAGAACTCTGCGGAGTGGTAGTGCACATTTGAGTATGTGTTGCACATTTGAGTATGGCTTTATCCCTTTTCATATTGAAATTGTAGGTTTCCTTTTTCCTTAAGTAATAAACAGCTTGGCTTTTCCTACTGATTATGTCTTGATGGACTGCCTTTTGCTGTCTACAGGAGATTGCACAGAATGACCTCCAAAGTGTCACTTGTGGCATGTGCCATTGACCCAACATCATCAGTAAAATGTCAGATTTCCTGAAAACAGGATGTTGCTCCCCTATAATTCAGCGTCATCCTTGTGAAGCACATGTTAATTCCATATATCACAAAGGTTACATTTCAATAAACTGTGAGGCAATCTCAGAAGCTCATGTTTGCTGTTAATGAATACAGCTTTACCATACTCTAGCTGCAGAACTTACAACATTAGTGCAGCAGAGCCTGAGGCCTTTTATGGGGTTTACATGTTTTGTATTACATTACAAAAGGTGAAAATACTTATTGCCTCATTCCTGAACCTTTGACCTCTTTGTAGGTATTACTTTTATGTAAAATTGTCAACCCATCTGGCTGGCCACAGGGCAGAACTATGAGTGGCACAGAGTGAGATATTTACTCCAGAATGAAAGCTGAGGTGAGCACCCAACTGTTCCATTTAGACATTAATATCCCAAGTCCTTGCTTAAGGGAGCTGCTAGTGAATTCCCTGCTGGCATATGTTCTGGGTCCATTTAACAGAGTTCACAGTCAGCAGCCTAACCCCTCAACCTTGTCAATGTAAATAAAATACACAAAATTGTGAGTTCTGTGCTGTCATCTGTGGGAAGAGGCATTGTGGCCTGCATGTCATGACTGCATTAGCATGACATGAACACAGAATGAAAATCTTCACAGGCTATACATGTACAAAAATGCAGATTTAAAATAGCTCTAAATGACCTGGTCTGAGATTTGAAATCCCACAGAGTTGTATTAATATAATCTCTTGTGTTTAATATAAATTAGAATGAATGAGATTACCTTTTTTTTTCTGTGGATTTTAAACTAAAAATTGATTAAATCTGTTTTTAAAGAATGGCCTAAAAATTTGTAAGAAATTAAAAAAAAAATAAGCCAAGCCCGCTGTCATGAGGCCATGGTAGGATTTTCTTTCTAAAAGAAAAGACCTTGAAAATGTTTGCCATTCATCTCTCAAAGTCTACATCTGAAGTGAAGTACAATCTTTACTTTCTTAGGACAAGACTATTTAACACAGGTCCTCCGGGGAAACTCCAGCTTCTCTAGAATTCTCTTAGTGTTTTTAATACAGCAACATTATCTTTTACACAATAGCCAAAGACAAACATTTAATAATCTGATTGTTGTTTCAGCTCTTTGTTTTTTAGTTTTCCATTATGTTCAGATGAAACAGTTCAAATTGAAAATTAGAAACATAAACTGCATGAACCAAGGATAAATTCCAAAAGAAGAAGCAGGAGATACAAAAACCTCTTTCTTTTTAGGTCAACCAGAATTTCAATATGTGTTGAGTATGAAACTTACTATCACTGGTTCTTTGATGTACTGTGGCAAGCTATATAATTTTATCAGACAGTCTATCTGGGGAAATTCAATTTTATGACAAGTGAAAGAAATGTGAAAATGGTAATTATGAGACTAAACTACCTGTGCCTGGTTAGCTCATACATTAGGAGGTGGATTTTCCCCTTTGTTTTACAAGTGGCTGTATGGTAAAAGAAACACTTTTAAAGTCCACAATTGAGCCTCTTAAATAACAAAAGGCCTCAAGTTCCTCTGATTCTGTATTTTCAGAATTGAAATATTACGTCTGTCTGCATTGGACAGGGTAACCCAACCCATCTCAACTTTCACTTGCTGTCCTCAGCAATGGCCTTTTTCTGTCCTAATATCTTAAATGGATTAATGGTCTAAGAATGCTTAAATGGGATTGTGGAGCTTTTGTTTACACTTGGGACAATATTCCTCTTCATTAACAAAATTTCTTTCAGTGTTCATTATTTGTTCTTTCTGAAGGTCAGTTTAAGGATATCTTAAAAGCCTTGCTTCCATTTCTACTCTTACTTCCTTGCTTCATAGTGTGCTGAAATAGTTCAAGAGCAATACAAAGCATGTCAGATGCAGTTTTGTCTTCAAAAGCTCAGCATTTAAGGGCTTAAGCCAGTTTGCATGCAAGTAGTCAGTCATACCTTGATTTCAAAGAATAAATACAGTTACTCAAGTGGGTAGGCAATAGCAGAATTGGTCCAAGGAGAACAATTGCACAAGATCACTTGAGAAAGGATTTTTTTCTTAAAACTTGAGAGTGCTTTGGCTGTGTTTTCTATTGTACAAACAGTGGCTGACAATCTAATTACCATTATGTTGTGTGCTGTGGAAGCAGGGGGTACAATAGGTAAGGAAGGGAAGGTACTAATGCCCTCTTACATTAATTTTTCAGTGCAGATTATCCCTGAAATCCCTTCCCAAGCAGACATAAAAAGGGGAGTGGGAATGGGTATGAGCTCCTCTCTCTGCTCTCT
Source organism: Hylia prasina (assembly GCA_013397195.1). Lineage (NCBI taxonomy): Eukaryota > Metazoa > Chordata > Aves > Passeriformes > Sylviidae > Hylia > Hylia prasina. Next base: position 175,833 of record VYXD01013289.1, on the reverse strand, counting down.
AAGCTGGTGCAAGATGAATCAGATCACTGTCATGTGAGGGAACAGGCCCAAGTAAAAGTGTGGTGGCTAAGTATCTCAGTATGCAGGAACTTGACAGTGAGATTTTTTTGCTATTGTTCTTAATTATTATTCCCATAAGTGTTAGAAGGAGTTTGAAGAAGGGAAGGTGGTAGTCCAGTGGACAGGGAATAAATAAACCTAGGTGTAACTTCACAAGTAGTCATAAAGTGCAGCTCACACCACTTATCTAACTTCAGATTTAATTGTGCAGCTAATTGCTTAATTACAACACAATCTATTTTATGTCCTACTTGAACCGCAGTGCTATCTGGGATGAGCTCAAAAGGAAAGAAAATCAACAGTATACTTTGGATGTATTCAGAGGAAGAAACTTCTGCTCTGGAAGAGTTGTACCCTTTCAGACATAGCAGTACCAGTGGTAATGAGATTTTCCTTCTTCAGATCTGCATTTGTAAACCCAAAACCTTTTCTTTGCCTATAAAATACAGCAGTCACAAAGATGTTTGGCAGCCTGTGCTAATACTAATAATATTCAGCAGCCATTCAACTATCAGTTCTTTTTTGCTCCTTCCATTCCCACCTTCTCTTTGCCAACTCCTCTTTTTTGGCTGCCCTATCTTTTGTAGTGTAAGATCTTTGAGGCAGGAAATAAGCCGTTTTGCTGTGGTTGATAGATATTAAACACAGAAGGACTCTCATCCACCACAGCAACACTAAGATCATAACACAGATGATACAAATAAGCCCAAGACAGATTCTATGTTGGTTATAATTAAATATATTCTTCCCCAAATTACATATGGATCCTTTGAAAAATAAGACCACATTGTCTTATATTCATCAAGCAATAGAATATATCTATGTTGTTGAAAGATGATACTTGCTGGAGGCTTAGACAAGGCATTCCATATGGTGACATGATTTAACCGTGCCTAGCTTTATTTTGTTTCACCAGGTCCTAATTTAGACCACTTAAAAGGCTGCTTTATATAGGCCTCTACTGATCCAGTCCCTGAACTCATCTAGAAAACAGAAGAACGGCCAAAAAGCAATACAGTATAATTGTATTTTTTTAGATGAGAAGAGGATTGAGAATGCTTTGCATGAATAGTAGCCCAGACAACTGATACCTGGGGCTAGGAATAAGTTTAAATTATTCAGTCACCAGGAATAAAATAGAGTAATTGTTGTGTATAGATTATACAATTATTATAATAACATTATAGCCACACAATACCAGTGATGGAAAAATTAAAAATTGAAAATGAAGTGTCTGCTGACACACAAAAGGGATGATCCACTAGAGGGAGGCAAACTGAAGAAACTATTGCAGTTGAAATCACCAAAGAAATTGAGTGGAATAAACAGGAAAAGTGTTTAGACAACTAAACATAGCGAACATTTCTTTGTGCATGTGTGTGTAAGTAAATCAGTATTTTTACTTCTCTTACTTCCTTGTCAGTATCAGCAAATGTGGAATTTAATGTTAATTTCTTGCCAAGTGTGTTAGCTCAGGCAAAAAGTTGCCACTAAAAGTATGACATCTGTATTTCACAAACCCTATTGCTTGGTTCTGTAAAGATTTCTAAGATTATTAACAGGTCCATGGGAAAGAGCCATAGTTTAGATTCTTTCTGTTTCTTGATGGAAGAAATATGTAGTGCAAAGTATGTTTAATGATAGCAGTATTTCAGATTGCTTTTATAGCTCCCAAGGTTTGCAAACAATTGTTTAGCAATCTTTTAATCCAACAGGTTAATCAACATACAAAGTCCTCTTGACAAGTGGGTGAAATAAAGGATTTTAGTACAAGACTGACCAACACAAAAAGTTGGTCATTCCCACTTTAGGGGGTGGATTGACCTTGGCCAAGTGCCAATAGCTACACAGGTGCTTGTTTATTCCCTGTTTCATGTGACAATGGGATAAGTGAGTGGCTCTGTGGGTGTTCAGGTGGTGTCTTGGGTTCACTCACCACAGTCCTCCCAGATCCAATACAATAGACTTCTTCATCTCAACAAGGTATTGATGCTTTCTGTGGTGACAGTGCATATCCTGGGTTGCCTAGTATTGCTCTAACCTGGGCAAATAGAAATGTCACCAAAGTTTGAGCAGCCAGCCGAAGGTCCGCCTTATACTCAGAGAAAAAAAACCGAACAGCCTGAAAGGACACTTCCTCTTAACTTAGGGCAGGTATTGGTCAGATTAATTGTTACTTTGAAACATCTCTTTCCTTCCAATGGGAACTTTGCCTCACTAGCTCAGTTCTAAATGGGTTACTTTAGACGCCCAAAGGCATGTGAGCTGAAGCCAGCTAACTGCTTACATCTTTGTCTGATTTGAATTGCTCTTTTTTGCATGCGTTTTAAAACCTCTTCAGAGGTTTCAATAGAACACATGACATGCCCTGTATTCTAGTTCCCTCTTATTCTAGAATTAAAGATTATCTCCTACTTTTGCTTTTATATTCTCAGTATTTTTCCTATGTTCTAACACTACTTTTAATAATACATTCCACTTTCTTCAGTAGCAGTTATTACATATATTAACTGTAGCCTGCTGTACTGGTTAAGCTGTAGGTTGAGAAGGCCCAGCAAAAGAAAAATGCTGAAAATTCATCTGTGACCTGAGCTAGATTTTCTTATGCTTCTATGCTTACTTCCCGATTTCATAGCTAATCACCATATATAGCTCAAAGTATTTGCATTCCTCTCTCTTTGCTGATGGAAATAATATTTTTTGTTGAGGAGCAGAAAAAAAAACTTTCCTTACTTGTTTGTCAGGACAAGATATGGATACTGTCCCACTTCTATCCAAAGAAATCCAATATAAATATGTCTCATTGTTTGTAACTTTTAGAGCATTTATTTTCATTGGTTTTTTGTGGGTTTTTTTGGCACAAGTGGAAGACCTAAAATTTTGAAAAAATGGAACTTTTCTCAGGAGAAGTTCAGCAACATCATTGCATGGCTAAATATGCCATCCTGCATTTTATATCTATCCTTCTCTCCTTCCTTCCTTCCTTCTCTACCACTTTTCTCTTTTGTCTGACCCTCCTTCCTTTCCTTGTTTGTTTCTTCTCTCTTTCCTTCCTCCTCTTACTGCTTCTCTTCCAAGCTTTTTGTTCTGCCAACTGTTTTTTGTTTCCCACATAACCACACAGCTTCGCAACATTCTACTTTTCTTTATACTACGTCTGTTCCTTCCGCTGGACTGCATTATCACTGCTACTCATGCATTGCACATGAGAAGTCCCACATCCAAGTCTAGTCAGTGAGGTTGGATTCAAAATTTTTTGATTGAGGGCAGGGCTCCATCTCATCTTACTGAAAACAGCAGACAACTCTGCCTAAGACTATCCAACCCTAATCCACATTTGAGACTCACATTAGAACGCTGCAGTAGGTTGTGCAACTTCTAACCTGAAAGGCGGGAAGTTACTGGAAAACAAGTTCCTGTTTTGTAGCCCTAGTGGATAACACCCACTTGGATGAAGTTGCAATCTGTTCTTTTCTTGTATTATGTCAGAATATGTGAAATAATCTGGAAGAGAGAGAAGCAAAATGACAGAAAAATGCAAGAGGGAAATAATGTCTGGAAAATTATTGTTGGGGTTCTACAAAGCAAGACAAGGACACAAAATATTTTGGTTTAGATCTGGAAAAGACCTGCTGGAGCAATAAATGTGAGTGCACCAATCACCAAACTGGCTGGAGAATAAATAAATCTCCCTAGCTGCCATAGATCCGACATTGTTATTCTTTATTTCTTTTTTGTATAGTTTCCTAGGCATAAATGGACTGAATACTGTTAGTAGAAAGTGGGACCAGAATTATCCATTAGCCCATGGCAAGAAGGTAAAAGTAAAGAAGCAGTTAGAGTAAATAGCATGTGGACCTAATGATGGGAACTAAAATTGTGACATTCCCATTAGCCTCTTCCTTCCAGCAAAACTGAATTGTAATAAAGAATCCAGCCTGCACGTTATAGCTTGTATCCAGTTAAAAGGCAGGAAAAGGGGACAATTTGAGGTATAGGTTTGCTGTCAGAAATTTCGTCAGTTTGGTGATACCATATATATCTTCAATTTAAATAAATTTAAATTTTAAATAAAGTAGTTTAGGATTCAAAACCAAATAACATCATCTTTGCTGGTGAAAACTGAATAATGTTGTTTATCCTCAGAAGCCTTTTTTGTTTGTGTATTTGTTTTTTCTTCTCCCAGCTATCAAGGAATATACACCCATAATATAAAAAGAACATACAGATGTATATGTGCAGTATTGCACAAGAGCCAAAACTGCTGTATTGTACAGAACATACATGTCCTGAAAATATTTTCAAGAATGTTTAATAGCAAATGTTTCATCAAGCTATTATATCATGTTGTATATGGAGACAAAAATACTAACACGGAGGTAATTAACCTCTTAGCTTCTGAATTTAAGCAAACACTTAATATACCACTAATATTTATTGTTTTTACAAATGTTAGGCATATCTCTAAGTGGTATTTAAATCTGATTCTCTTAAGCTGAAACAGTTTTACTGACTCAATGATACAAGCATTTCCTAAAAAAGGACGTATTTCCTGTATATTAATATTTGACAGCACTGATCCTAAATGAGCAGAAACATGACAGTGATTTGCAAGACAGACTTTAAAATACAGTTGAAATTCTGTATTATTGTATCCCATGTAAACTCATTTACCGAGCAACAATTACATAATAAATTACGTTTAAACCCAAAAATAGACCCTGTTGTCCTTATTTCAGAGATAGAATTAAGCAGAGCTAAAAAGGAGAGATGATCCTGCAAATGAGCTCTTAGCTGACAATACTTTGTGTCCATGCACTCTGGTTTCCTCAGTTTCAGAGCAGACAATCTGCAAATCCCAAGTCCATGCTTTGGGTTCCTCAAAGGAGGAGAGTTTTGCTCTTGATTCTTAGTTTGAAAATAAACCCCCCAAAACCCTAAGAAAACTTCTGAACTAATCTTCGCACAAGGGACAAGGCTAACTTTGAGATACTGCAAGCTTTTTAATGTTAATACTAGTATTTGCAACATATTCTAGGTTCTACAGAGAGGTGGTGGGAAGTTTGGGATCAAAGAACTGACAATTGCTTGGTGATACTCAGCAGGAACATCTTGTCTCTGAATTTGCAGTGCATCAAAGTCAAATTTGTGTATTTGTACAATTAGAAAGAACTAGGAGCTAAATTTGGTGAGATTGTGCCCTACCCTTAATCCAACAAAGCATGCATTTAGTTTTAAGTTTGTAAGCAATTCATTGACATCAGTATGATTATTCTCATGTTTGAAACTATACACCTGTAAAAATGCCATACAGGATTGGACCTCTCCCTTCAATACCCTCAGAGTGTTCACACAATAGTGCTCTTTGTAGTGTCTGAAAATCTGGTTCCTCAGCTTCCTTTGCCTGCAGTGATACTGCCTTCTATGAGAAACAGGTCATTTTGGGCCCAGTCCTGCCATGAGCTCCCCTCAGGCAGGTGTCAGAGCCATGATGAGTTTCTGTAGCCCAAACCTCTTAAAGCCTGTTTGCAGTAACTGCAGTGGTGAATCCAGGTGCCTGTTGCTTTCTTTTCCCATCAAACTGAGTTTGGAAATATGGCAAAATGACTTCAGGTAATTCAAGATCATTGCTGCATCAGGGGAACAGGTTTTGCTTGCATAAAAATTAGGTAGTGCCTTGTCTTGACAAAATGCCCTGTTCACTTAGAGCCTCAAAATTCTGTAAGTAACTTATGATTAGGCCACTGTAAGAATAGAGTCAGTAGACTTAAATGTTTGTTTTCCTAAGCTCCCTAAAACTCTTGCATAATTCCCAGAATGTTTGGTAAGTATACAGCAGTGTCACCACTGTGACAGAAGGAGGCTGTGCGATGTGCCGTGCCTCATTAGCAAACCTCAGAGAGGTACTGCAACACGCAAAGCACAGTGAGCGTGTTCACATGCACTAGACCTAAATGTTTCAGCTTTAGCACTGGGTGACCCAGGGGGGAAAAGAAGTAACCTTGTAAGTAAGTGGCTGATTAGAAGGAGAAAATGTTATCCTGTCATTAAAGAGTGACTGAAGAGAGGAATAAATTTCCAATCTGAAGACATGAACTGAAAGAATTTGAATTACTTTCTGATGCTAAGTATATCAGGCATTTGGACAGTAGCCATTGCTGCAAAGCTCCTGTGTGGTGAGCCAGGAGTCAAGTTCACTGTGGAGGAGTGGGTGAGGAGTGTCCTTCCCAAAAGGCACTGGCACACTGGTTGAATGGATTTGTGTTGGAGCTCAGTCACACAGTGAGTTAGAAGCTTTACAAAGTGCCAGGCAGATGCCTTACAGTAGTGCCTTCAGTTTTTTGTTTGGATATCAAAGAGACAGGAAAAATATTTGTGTGCATGTGTATTCCTACAGGCATTATATTCCACTCAGAGAAAATGGAATCTAATCCTTAAAAGGAGCTGCAGAGATTAAGAGCACAAATTTCAGAAGCAGTTGCCTTGGGTTTGCCAGCTTTGTACTTAAACAATTTAAAGTTCTGAAATTTTTGTTTAGTGGATATTTCTAACGTGAATGGGAAGTGAAAGAGAGGGCTTATATACAAACACAGAGTGGGATTTTGAAGCCTAGTCTCTTCTAAAAATCTTAGCAATTGTGTAGAAAGAACTTTAACAAACCCATATGTTTGCATCAGCTTTGAAGAAAGAAAACATATTAAAACCTTCTTAGGGCACAAATTTCTACATGTTATTAAACTATTTATGATCACACGTGTTTGTATAGAATTATAGAATATTTTTCTATTTTTTTTCATATTTCAGTGCCTTACTTTAATATGGTTGGTACCTGAATTACCATAGAAATGGGGGAAACTATATCATATAAAGTGTATATATCAGAAAAAAAATCATGCATGGCAGCACATGAAATATGTAAATAGATATAGAGGGCGTGAGTAAAATCTCAGTAGCAGAGTGTGCACTACACAATTATCACCACTGCAGTTGCTCTTGGGTGTCATGTTTTCCCCCCATTACTTCCTTTCCTCTTTTTATTCTTTCCTTCTCTTCCATAACATGGAACCAGTGGTTCCAAGAGATGGTTGCTGCTGTGGGGTGCAGAAGGTGCCTTCTATCCTTTCTCTTCCCCTTCTGCACAACTTTGACTTTACATTAGGGAGTGACTCTCCTGCTGCTTTATGAGCTGAAGTGTAGGACTGACTTCTCCAAAGCAGACATTTCTAGAAATGCCCCATTATCTGCAAAAACCCCCAAGTCCCTGAATATGTTTTTTCATGTCATTGATATTAATTCAAATCTCATCACTGCAGTACAAATTACAGCTGAATTTGGCCTTTGCTGGCTTTGAAGTAATAAGGAAAAACATGTGTGTAATCATTAACATCTGTGAATTTGCACATTTTGAGGCGCATTTTAAAATTAAACAAATGTGCTCTCTGAAGATCTTATTAGTTGAGTAGGCATAAATCCTACAGCTATATTGAAGTCTGAGGTGCAAATAACAGTAAATCTTTGTCTTCAAATGCTCACAAAAATTGTCATAAAATATTCTACATTGGGCAGTAGCTTTATCAGAAAAACTTTCAGAAAAACCTAGAGACCACTGTGCTGAGTGCAGGACAAATCAGAGGTATATACACAAAGACAGTGTTTTCAGGAAGATGTAATAAAGACCATATTTGGATAATATAGACCATATTACCTCTATTCATATACTTCATCTTGCTTATGTCCTTAAATGGTCACTGCTACTGTAGCACTAGACGCTGCTCAGAGGCAGGATTCTGAGTTTGAAGTGCCCCTGCATTTTTTTTTCTTTAACACATTCAAAACGTTTTAACACATCTAGGAGTTCACCAGTAATCCACCTGTGATGTAGCAGACATTTTATTTTTAAAATAATCATTGCACATTTGAAAATGCCTGATCAATCTGCTCTGTGCCTCTGCTCATTGAAAAGTGATGGGGCTTTTCCATGGGGCTGCACAGAATTGTTGTTCCCAGAATCCACCAAATGGCTCTGGGCAATAGTGGAAATATTCCAACCCTTTCCCCATCATCCTATTTAAAACTGTACCCACACACCATTTGAACATTTTAATCCTGTTAAAGGTTTGGATCCGTAGAGGACAAATTTGTGCCTACGCACTGGAGTTAACTTCGTAAAGTTTAGAGGGTTTTATTTTTATTTTTGTGGCTCTGCTTGAAGCACAGTTAGTTGCCAGGGTGCTTCATTATATGCATTAAGTTCCCTGACTGGCCAGGCCAGGCATCTCTTGGAGTTCACTGTAGCTTTAGCCTGGCTCACATCTCCAGATGTCCTTCCTATGAAATGCAGGTATCTGAGGTGAGATGGCTGGCATGCACGTGGGTTCACCTCAAAATGTGATCCAGACATGGCCTTTGTGCACATTCTGAGTCAGAAACTCAGATGTTTCCCAGGTTATGGTGTCTAGACATAGGCTTAATGCTTCTGGGACAATAAATTACGTTTTCCTGTACATAGATTTCTCATGTGCATAGTGGAGGTAAAATGGTGCTGTGTGTGCTGCTTGCTGTCGGGGGTAAGAACAGTCTCCTGAGTTGCTTTTTTAGAGTTAAGACATGCACACTCTAATTTCTGTTTAGATTTCTAGCCAGTATTATAATTAACGCATGCACAATAGTTTGTTGCAAAGTGTTACAGCATCTATATCGGGCTTTTCATACTCCATACTATGAGAAACCAAAAGGGCAGATTAAATTGAAGTTTGATCTCACAAGGATATGTATTGTGTGCTTCTCTGCTGCAACATGACTGTGTGGTGCCACATACCACATAAATGCAGAATGCTTATAAAAAAAAGCATGTCACACCACCTGTTGTCATCCAGCTTTTCTTTTTTTAACTAAAGCAACTGCAAGTGAAACACACTTTCAAGCCAAAGAAACATTTCAGCCAGCATCCAATTTCAAAGGGCTCATATTAAAATTGTATGAAGAGAAATCCAACAGGAATAACTCTGGGAATTCAAAAGCACAAAAACTGGCAGTTTCAAATTCCATTCTGGAAGATGACCTATTTTTAGAGACAAATGCAAAGTTCTGCTTCACTTTACAACTGTTCTGTTTCTGGAGCTCCAGCCAGCTGCCTTCTTAATAAAAATGAGTAATAATAATAACTACAACATATGAACATTTGCCTTCTCACAAGGGCTTGCAACTTTAAAAAAAAAACATTGCTGACAGTTGCTGCAGCAATTGCATCCATGACCACCCTCACTGTAAGTGAAGGTAACTTAAACTTTTGGCAGCATATTTTGTCAGGAATTATTCTAGGTAAATATATGCAATGCAAGCTGTCAGGAAAAGTGTGCATCTGGACACCTGTTTTCATTTATAGCATTGGATTAAGTTCATCTCATCCTGAAGGCAGGAAAAGCATCATCTGAATCTGTCTGTGAAAAACTGAATAAATGATAACTTATGCAAGAATGCAGAAATTCCCTTTCAACTAGAAGTAAACAAAATGGGTCACTGGTAATTTAATTATTGATTAACTTGGCCTGCCACCCATTCCACAATGCTAACTGATGTTTATGCATTTAGACAACACATCTCAGCACACTTTTGTAAAAAGGGGCCCTGACCATTTGAACAGGGAATTACTTCCCAGTTAATAGATTAATATTGTTTTTGAAGCTCAGTACTTTCTGGGCCAGAAGGAAAAAGAACAAAAAATGGTGAGTTTTGCTTCTGTAAATAGGAGGACTCTGTGACTATCTACGGTCTTTTCTACTAGCAAATTTTCTTAGCAAACTCCTTTGGCTCCACATTCAGAAGGGCTTTATTGCAGATGAAACAATGATACATGTATAAAATAAGATGGAAGTGCAGGGGCCAGGCTGCCACACATACATGTGCATCACACATTCATATACACACACAAAGGTGTGACAATTTTGCGTCCTTCTCTATATGAACATGCCATAGCTATGGCCTTCAGCTAATATGCAACACCCATATTATGCTGATGTCCCTAATTCATGGCTGATGAATGTGCCTTCAACCAGTAAGTTTGGCAAAATAAGTACATACACATATAAATACTTCCAAACTAGTATCAGTTTTGCCCACAAGTGTAATAAATTACATTCTTACAACACTGAAGAAGTAGAACATCACAACTGCTATATCACTCTAATGATTTTTTCAACAGAGGGTTAAAACTCTCAAGTAAAAAGTCATTGTTGTGAAAGATGACACAACTGTCTCAAGAAAAAAAAAATAAGGCAAATCCATCTTTATGCAATTACATATGTATTTCTTTAAACAGTTGCACTTGTGAAGAAGACAATAATTCTGTTTGTACACAGAAATAGTCTCAAATAAAAAGGATTGAATGCGAAATTATCTCAGTTGACATCAGGACAGCCTCTGTTTCAGTGTGTTTGCACCCAAACTAGTCTTTTTTTTCCTCACTAGTTCCTGTTTTGTTAGTTGCCAGTACAGCAACTAACTCATTTTCATTACAGAAATCTAAACTGTGAAACAAGAGCAATATAATAGTTAATCAAATACTATACAAATAGAAGCATTTGTATCGTGGCCTTAAGGGCATTGGCTGATTTTAGATTGGAGTTTTATCTTGCACATCGTATCATCTAGTGTAAAATTTGAATATAAATATGAGTGAAGACATTCAGGTAAGCAATACCAAAGCAACTTCAGCAGCATCTGCAGTGTCTTGGTTTTGCAAAACAGCTGCATATAAGGCTACTCCTTTCTCTCTTTATTCATTATACCCTAATGTTACCTAGGCTCACCCATTTTGACGTGCTTGTTCCAATTCCTTTTTTGGGAATGAATCAAAGTGAGAAGCCAAATACAGCTTCTGACAAGAATAATTCAGCAAAACTGTTCTCAGAGAGAGACCCTTAGACAGGTTCATTATTTCATCCTAAGCAAAATTTGCAGCTGTAAGGTGCTGACTGAAGACCTTCCAAAATTTTCCTTTTTGTTGTGGATCTTTAGATATAGTTTTCTATATGTCTGCCCAACATGTCTTGACAGCTACTTGATCATGTATTATCTGATAAGAAAATGTAGAATAATTTACTGTTATTAATTATAAACTCCCTAACGTGCTACTTTGCAAATGCAGAAGCAGCAAAGTGTACTCACATAAAATGAGCAACATATGAGTATGCCCTGACAAGTTTTGCCTTTATTCCCAGCAAAACCTCTTTTCCTTATGACTTCACTCCAGCTGGTTCTGAGGAAGGAAAGATAAAAGGGTGCTGGGCTCTGCTGCACGTGCTCTGCTAAGCCATAGGCACCTCTCTGTGCTCCCTGAAACCTTGCAGGCAACCCAGCTGTCAAGATGCTGAAGGCAGTCTCTGCCTCACTCTTCCCAGCACCCAAAGGGCTGGGAGCATCCTGCTCTAGAAATACAGCTGTAATAATAAAAGGGATGGAATAAAATTTAAGATTAAAGTAGCTGTGTGAAAAATCAAAAGAAAGCCAAGTTGCCATCCTTTCTACAGCTGCATAGAGGCTTGTGGGCATGTCTCTGTACTTTGCTACCAATGGTTGCACATCTGCCAAACCCGTCTCCCAAGCCTGGCAGACCTTCAAGGCATCTGTATTAACAGTCTCTTGAGTTTAAGGGAATAAATTTTTTTGAGAAGTATTAAGTATCCCATAATACACTAGCATGTTTGCATGGATGTCAGTCCTGAGCTGGCCCTTGCCTGGCAGGTTCAAAATGCAAGTGCCCACGCCTGCCCATACAGACACAGCACAAAGGTCTGTATTTTTCTGCTCTCCATATATATATTTTTCTGCTCTCCATATGTATATATCCACGCAGATACATTCCTTTCCAGTCCCTCAGAACTATTTTTCCAATGAATTTAACATCACTAGCTCTAAGATAAAGCCTTCGCTTTTTTCTTTTTCATTAAACCAAATTCTCTCATGATGAATATGGATATAAACCTGCAAACCATTATTTCTTTCTGTAGTCTTTATGGATGAAATTCAGCTCTGACACAGATGGCTGTGTATATCATCTTGTCCTAGATGAAAAGATTGCAGAAAAAGGGACTGCAGGATTTTCTTTCCAAAGTAGCTCAACCTCTTAGGACAAAGGTCTCAGCTCCACCGCCTAGTTGCTGCATAGTGCTGCAGCCTCCAGCAGTGACTTTGGGGGTGTGTTGCTGTGAAGTCAGGGATCCCCACAGCTATGCCTGGCAGAAAGTCTTGAAGGTCTAAGTCTGCAAATGCTAAACCACATGTTGCTCTCTCCTAAACCCTCTGAGCTGTACCTCTAACACTGCTGCAGGAATATTTGTAATCTATCTGCTCCTGGCACATTGTTCCTCAGACTTCAGTAACAGCGCTCACAGGAGCCTGTGAGCCTACAAAAAAAAAACAAAAAACCAAACCAACCCAACCAACCAAGCAACCAAAAAAACCACCAAAAAAAAACCCCCAAGAAAACCGAAAGAAAAACCAACCAACTCATCAGGAGCTTTTATGATCTAATGTTTTGAACTCTTCATGGATTAAGCTAACTAAATGGAAGTAAAAAGTGTTTTTGCTGCAATGCCAGTTCAGCTATGAGATTCCTCAAATTCAGCATGAAGGAGGTTTATCAAATCCACTCTTAATACACTACAGTACTGAGTCCCAAGCTAAGACTGATGGAATGAAATAGCTTTTTATTATGGAGCAGACTTTCAAATGTTAAGTGCTTAATTCTTTGCCTTGAGATTATATCTGAACTTTTTTTTACAGATCTCAATCCCGCTAAACTTTAAAACTTTACAATAACATAATTAATTTTAATCTTTCCTAAGCACTTACCTGATAAATGAAACCAGATACTTTATACTGTGATTCAGACCTCAGGCTTTAAAATTTGTAGATACAGTTACTGTGAAAAATAAAATGTAAATTCAAAAACAGTATCTCTAATGACAGTGTTAGATTTCTCAGCTTATGGTTTTAATACTGTGATTAATATACAGCCCCTGTGCTTGACGTAAAAGGAGCCCAGAACTGTGAGATCTTTTGTCCAGTGTAGCACAAACCATTAATAATTGACTTCACTGAAACATATTGTCAAGGACACTAACTCAGCTATGCAGGAGTGTTTATAATACAGGATTTACAAGATAATATTTAGGATCTTCAGCACTTCTGCCATGACTAACGTCATTTTAATGCCCAGCAATATCAAACTCCACAGATGAGTTAAATGCTTAGAGCACTGCTGTGGAGTGAGGCCACATGAACATCTAGGTGATGGGGCAAAAATCAAATTAATAACCAAAATTAGATATTGAAGTGTCTACACTACCTGGTGGAGTCTGAAGCATCTGCAAATAGTTATTTACAGGAGAGCACACTGACTGTGTAGCCAAATACATGAACCAGTATAAAATGGGGAGAGAAGCAAAGGTCCCAGTGTCATCCTGTGGCCTGAGGGTGCAGCACCCTGCTGCCAGATCTGCTTGCAGCCAGCTCCAACCAAAAACATGTATGGATGCCTTTTGATTAAAAAATAGTTGTTCAAGTTCCGTAAGATTTTTCGAATAGATTATCCCTCTTTCAAGCAAATGGATTAAAAGATGGATTGGTTGTATTCAGCCAGACTCCCTGTTTCATCTGCCATCAGTGGAGCAGAGCAGGATGCTTTGGGAAACTGCTTGCAGAGTTTGGATTGTCTACCTGAAATTAGCCTGCTTAGGCTTGCCCTCACCAGACAGCAACCATGGCTCATGAGATCCTCTACAATGTCAGGGCTGACTATGGGGAGGGCAGAAGTGGGGTGGCTGGGAAGCAAGAGGCTTAGTCCTTTCATCAATCTTTGTGCAGTGGAGGACTATTTAGGAGATTTCACCAATTACAGCTGCTCCCCTCCTCCAGAAATAGTGAAGGGAGTTGGTGCAGTCAGGTGAATCCCTCCAGGGCTCACTTGACCAATGCTGGCACAAGGAGATGTAATTTCAGTCTCACAGGTCAGCAGAGGTGAAGTGGTGAATGGATGTCTCTCCTGCTTTTAGGGGAGGAAAATCATAAATTATGAACTGAATGTAATGTCTACAAAAAGCTAGGTCAGGTATCTTCACATGATTTTCATGTCGCAGACCTTAAACTTGTGCCTTAACACTGATTGAAAATGGAGGTGATGAATGCTTCCTAAGAAAGCAACGGGAGCTAAACCTAGAAAATAAACCAAAACATTTGTTTGTTTGTTTTCTCTGTGTTTTTCTTTTTTCCTAAATTACTCACTTTATGGCTACACCACCAGGTGCCAGTCAAGAGTGGGATGAAAGGATACAAAAATAAAGCTGCAGTTTGTGCATTTGAGGACCCAGGTGCTACTCTAACGTGAGATGTTGTATTCTGACTACAAAGCATCTCACAGAGTTTAGGACACAGAAAATAAACAGGACCAAGCACAAATACTACAAAGACTAATTTTAGCCCTTAGCCTCTTATTTCCAGTTTTGAACTGGAAGAGAAACTGCAGGAAAAAAATTCCTGAGAGCTAAATCTCCATCTTGGATACATGGATATTTCTCTATGTTATATGACACTCTCCAAACTGTCATGCTCTGCTATCAGTCAAAACCATTTATAACTTGTTAACAAGGTGGTGAAGGAGAGCTGAATATTTTCCCAGGTAGGTATTTTGTCAAATATACATTTTATTGCAGATGATCATTTTAAAGCCACATAAAATGGTGCAGAAAAATAGCCTTCTTTGACATCTGGAAAAAATTTCATTTGCTAGAAGGTGCTAGAATGTCATAAATTACTTTAACCAAAATCAGGCTGACCACTGACAGGGAAAAAACACATGCCACAGATTTCTTGATAATTTCATAGCTATTATTAATATATTAGAAATAATATTGTAAGACAAACTCTGTGATACTTAGAGAAAACTCAGGCTAGGAAAGAATAAACTACTGTGGCCTTGATGCAGATTTCTCTAGGAAGCATGCATTGCTTGAATTCTGAAGGGAAATCAATTTAGGATTTTTACAATGCTCACATATTTTCATCATGCTTTTGGGGAACTTCCCCAATCTATGTATTTGATGATTAGATTTATATAATATGAGTGACTGAAGAAGGTAAATTTGGTATGTCTTAGTGAATTAATGCAGATATAAGTCCTGTCACCATATATAAAAACTTAAGAAAGATGTAACTAATAAATAATCTGTGAAATATAGTGAGAAAAATACAAGGTGTAATGAAAAATATAATTAATGTTAACTTCATGTCTGTGCTCCAGTTATGAAAATACAATCCTTTTTAGGAGTTTAGCAATGCATCTGTAAGACTCAGTCCTGAAGCCCTGAATTAGAAGAAACTTGGCATCTGTGCCAGCATCTGCTGAATCAAAGTTCACATTGAAATGAGGTTTCCCTCTTTCAAATTTTCAGTTTTCTTTTTTTCTTTCAGCCCTCCTTTCCCCTGCACCCACCACTACACAGCCTCTTTTTTCCTTATTTGTTGCCAGAATGCAGAAAAGTTCTTTGAGCATTTTTCCCAGCCCCATCTGAGGAAAAACATCAAACTAAGTGAGATGCAAATAAAAATGCCATCTGTTTTCACATGTTTTAAAGTGCCTGAATTTTTTTGTTTATAATTTTTTAAGTTACTTAATTTTAAAACCTCAGACTTTAAATGATATCTTCATTATGCCATGAAAACTAGGAAAAGAGCAAAGGATGAAGAAAACAGGTTTTTAAATTGACATTTTCTTTTTCCCTGGCAAGTTTTAACAGAAGCAGCTGCAAAATAGTTAGTTAGCTGTATGATATTTAACCCTTTGGATGCCAACTTTAATCTACCTTTTTAGAAGGAATTGACATGTTTTGTGCACTTGCCTCCCAAGTAAAGCTTTTGGGATAAGTGCATCCTCCTCTCCTTAGCTGACCACCAAAATGAAAGCTCTGTGCTCTACTTTTGCCTGTGTTTTGCTGCTAGTTACACTGCTGTCCCAGAAGAACAACTGAGAGAAGTTATGACCACTGAGTCACGGGCACTCCTGTGCCCAAAAATTCAATCTTTGTGAGAAAACAAAAAATAAAAAAAAGAAGACAAAAAACCCCTCAACCCCAAGGTTTTGTANATAAAAAAAAAAAAAGAAGACAAAAAATCCCTCAACCCCAAGGTTTTGTGGGTTGTGCCTGTAACATTCCCTGAAGTCCAGTCTTGAGATGAGGATGTGTATCTGTAAGTATATAAAACTAGTCTATACAATGATCATTTTTGGTGGAGAGGAGATACATGTGTAGAAAACAAGTATCAGCCACTTTTCCAGTCCCATTATCCCAGGCTTCTTGATGGCCAAATTAACCCCCAATATCACATGTGAGTAAATCTAATTCTACAGAGTTAGAGCAAAACCACAGTGGGAGGTGCTACGCAGGCTGCCCCATGTCCTTGGGATCCCTGTCCCAATGGGCACATATTTCTTCATGCTGTGGAGGTCCTCAGACAGTTTTTTTAGCACCACATGCAGCCTGCTAACACACAAAGGCTGAAGTAAAGACTGAAGGAACTGACCTGATTTGGGTGTACATCACTCAGGCTCCCATCTGATTTCTTTAGGAGAAGGAAACTGCAGGTGCCTCGAGGCAGAGCAGGGCTGAGGCACAAAGAAGAGAGTGGCAGTGACAAGCAGCCACAAGCCTCCCCAGGTGCCACCTCCTTGCCAAGATGCCACAGCTGCGGGAGCCACAGGACACTCTCAGAGCTCCAGCCACCGCTGCTGCATAGGACTCTCATGGCAAAAAGAGAAAAGCCACCCTCCCTTGGTGAAGAGGCATCCTGGTCATCTCCTGGGGCTATGCCTCCTGCTGCAGCGGGGTGCAACCTGTCATGCAGAGACATTTGCTCTTCTTTCAAGCAGAAAGTGTTTTTGATCCACAGGCTGGATTAAAATTCAGCTTTGAAGGTTTTCTAAGTGGTGCTACATTTAAAATTTTCCTATAAATTAATTTCAAGACCCAACAATTATCTTAGAAAAAGGATTTCTAAGCTCCGCAGCTGTGTTGCTGTGACCTTCTTTCACAGAAGTTTGGGCTGGAGTAGGATGTCCTTTAGCTCCAAATATAGCATTCTCCAACCCACATTTTACCTTGGGATACCTCAGGTAGTTCCCAAGATACAAGCTGAAAGTTATTTCCCCAGATAAATCCAGCCCCCTCAGAAGAAGTGGGGTTAGATGGAAACGTGGATGGCAGCCATGAGTTCCAGCACACAAACCTGGTGCCAGTGAGATGGGCTAATCCCAGTCCTCCGTGAGCATCAAATATAGCCTAGGGTCCTACACAGGTCTTTCACAGAACAAGGAATTAGCCAATTGTATAAGAAATGTGATCCTTTGCACTACTTTGGAGTACTGCTTTTGGGGGTGTTTTTGGCAGCCTGTTTGGTTAAAGATGCTCTAAAACCAGATTAGGCTGCCTGATTTCGTTGCTGTGCTAGCATTGTATATCCTTGTTGGCTGAGAACTGTTACATTAATGGCAATCACTGGGAAGCAACCTGCCAAATTAGAATAAGGTCATTGCAATTTACACCCAATAAAGAAGAAAGAGCATTAAAATACATCCCCAGGAAAACACATCATTAAATGGATGGCACAACAGATAATTCAAGGGTTGCATAACCTTACTGTCTAGCCAAGTACATACGCACTAAAAAACATATGCTGATCTGTTCAGGAATTTTAGCACCTTTTTAAAGCATGTTTCTGTTATCTGTGAGTCCTCTGTAAACACCATTTGCAACACTTTATATACATCAGTGACTTATGCTGAGCAAAAGATCACTGCTGCTCCAAAATATATCATTTAGTACTTTATGTGTTTCAACACTAGTGCAACGAATTTTCACTTCACTCAGACAGGAACTGTGACTCAGATTAACATGCTGATTTCTTCCCCATTGCCACATATCATAAATAATCTCTGACCATGCTATCTTTCTGTGTCTTCTATATCCATTTATCTTCTTCCTTCCACTCATTTCATATAAGCATGTAGGAAAAAATGTTGGGTGGTTTGGGTTTGGGGTTTTTGGGGGTTGTTTTTTGGGTTTGTGGAGGAGGTTGTTTGTTTGGCTTGGATTTTTTTTTGGTTGGTTGTTTTTTTTCCTGAAGATAAACGCATTTTGCTGCTTTTCATTTTCATGCTACTTTTTTACTACCTTGGTTACTTTTACATCTTTTACTGTTTGTCTTCCAAAATCCCTATCCATCTGCCCATCATACTTCCTCTCTGAGGCTGCCTTTTTTCTGAAATAATTTGTGATGCTCTATTTGTTTCGGATTATAGCTAATTCTCCTCATTCTACACAGACAAAGTGGGATTTGTTAGATTAATATTTAACCAGGCCAGAAATGACTGAGACCATCTAACCTAACTCTCTGAATAGTACTGGCCACAGGACTGCATTGAATTAACTTCCCTCTCAACTGGAGGAGACCTCTAGGAACACATATGAACTTGATTTAAATTATTCCAGTGATGGTAAATCCACCACAACCTGTGATAAACTGTTCCAGAGTTTAATTAAGCTCTCTATTTAAAAATGTGTGCTTTATTGGTAGTTTACATTTATCTGCTTCATTTTGCACCAACTGGAGGCTATTAAAGCCTAGTTTGTTTTAGAGTTCAAAAAGCCTTTTCGTATTGAATTTCTGGTTTTGATATAAGTACTTAAGCATTCACTGAGTCTCACCCCAAGGCAAGTTTTTGAGGACTCTGGTCATTACTACAGCCCTTCACCTTCTACACATGTAGACATGAGACCCTGGCACTACATTTTTTCTCTAAGTTCTCTGACCATCTAAAGCCAGAAACAATATTTCAGGTTGAATTTTCAGTCTATATTCCACTGTTTGCACATCCAAAGAAAGAAAGTTTATTTTTCAACAAAGCATCATGTTCTGATGACAATCATCTTGAAGCTTGAAACAGGAGACTGAGGCAGGAGACAAACATCACAGCCAATATTTATCAGGACACCATTTATGAATTGAAGTATTACCAGTAGCATCAAGCTGTTCTTACTAATGGCACGTAATGGTACTCTCAAATACTGAGACACAGATGATCCTGCATTTAAAATCTGTCTTTTTCATAATTTACTTCTTCCCCAAGCATCCCAGTATCAGAATAAAGTTTCATATAAGAGCACTGAGAATCATTTTACATTATCTTTCACACAGCTCATCTTGACAGGCATATTAAAATATGTACATATGTTTCAGTATTTAAAGAGAATATTTTGGTTTTAAATGTTCTTCCTTCCCCAACTTCAAAATACTTGAAGTGAGCTTTACATATTCTGAGTCCATTACAGATGTTTGATCACCATATATCTTCATCTACTAAGATAATCATGGGTGGAAAATAAATCACGTTTTTCTACAATTCCTTGGATCTTCTAGAAACTTTGACATTTGAAGTATATCAAAACAGTCTTTGAACAGTATATCATGGGTTTCTGAACTGAAAAATATCCGTCACTCATAATGTGCTCTGTAGAATATTTTCGATTTTATTCTTTCATAGCTGTACATCAAAGCAATATTAAATTTAGAAACAAGAACATAAATATCCCCAGCAGTAACTTTCTGCTACTTCCATGAATTGTAAACACTTTGGACAGGAACAAATTAAGACAAACTAATCACAGATCCTCAAAGTCTGTTGAAATCAGCAATAGAACTACCCCTGACTTGAGTGTCTGTGAGCCAATCCCTTAACATTAGGACTGGAATGCTTCATTCACAGGTTTGGAAAAAAAAATTAAAATGATTGAAAAAAATAGTTCACTGTTGTAAAAAATAGCTAGTTTTCCTGATGATCAAAAGTTGTTAGTTTTAAAAAATAAATAAATAAACCAAAACAAAACCCAAAAGAGAACAGCTGAGCTTGGGAAATAGAGAGTATGAATACTCTTCTTAGAGAGTGCAGAGTCCCCAACCCACAGATCAGAACTGACTCTACTAGTAAATCTCTACTGCTCACCTTAATACACTAAACATTTTTTTATATATAACTTCTCCCATATGTGCACATGTTTAAAATCCATTTACTTCACTGAGGTGGAAGAGAATTTGTTAATATTTCTGGAGCTATGTGATGCCAATATAATATAAATTCTACATCCTGAGGCACTCTGTTGAACTGGGCAATGTTTCTGCTGTTTGCCCCTGTAGGACTGAGTCACCTTTACCAAGAGACGTTCACATGTGAGTTTTTGTAGGACAAAAGGTTGTTATACAGAGCTGCAGCAGTTTGGGTTTGAAGATGTGTGCAGTTTTACCCAGTAAGACAGTTTTCCTAGAAGGCCTCAAGCATGATGTGCAGCTTCTTTTGGAGCCTTAGTGTGCTCTGCAGAAAGCTAAGTATTATTATTTTTCAGGAAAGATCCCAAAATTTGCAGTACATGAGGGAAAATTACCAGATGTCTATGATTTCAAGGAGCCTTCAATTTTTTTAAATTTTCAAGCATTTTCAAGTTTTAGTCTGATGATGAGGCATCCATCTATAATCCTGCTTCTGTGCTATCTGATAGTGAGTTGTTTTTATTTCATCTTTCAGTCTACATTTCATCTTTACTACTCTGTGGACTTGCCTTTTTAAGTTTAAACAAGCCTGGTACAGGGCAGATCCCATCTCTCAACTCTATTATTTCTGGCTTTCTCTGTGACCTCAGGAAGGCAATTCTATTTCCATACAACCATACAAATAAACTCACATAGTTTCTCAAACTTCAGGGCCAGAAACATTTTAAAACTAGGGCTGGGAGTTTCTCTGGAAATTTACCAACTTATTCTGGAATAATTACTTCAATAAATTCCAGTAGCTTCACAAGTGTGGGCACACCCTCGAAATGGAGACAACAATTCTGCAGAAAGGGCTAAATTCCACAACAAATCCTCTCCATAAATTACTGCCTCAGCAAGGATATAACAATTCCTTTACATCAACACATCTATCTTGTTTTTCATATCTGCCAGAAGATTTTGAATGGATATTTTTGATATGAGGGGATTTTTTTCCTCCTTTGTTGTTGTTATGGTAATGATTCTGACCTGTTCCTTTTTGAAACTGATTGAAGATCTTCATCTAGAAGAGTTCACCAATTCAAGACATTATTATCATAATTACTCTTGTATTAATTGGAAATTTTAGTTGCTGTTTTCATGACAGTAAGAACAAACTGGCTGTCTTTGCTATTTTTACATCAATAGTGAGCCCTTGTTCTACAGTAATTGTTTTATTTCTCAACACTTCTGTTACTTTGGAAATGGTTTAGCTGTCTTCTGTGTAACTGGTTGCATTCCACATGCAGTGTGCTCACCTATCATAGCATTAATTTCTGGACTCCTTCTTGATGTTTTTCTAAGCCTTTGCAGGAGATAAAAATTATTTAAAAATACATCTTCATCTAGAAGAGTTCACCAGTCATAAACATATTTAAAAATAACAATGTGACAAGTATGCAGGGAAATAAACGATAACAAAATTTTGCCACATGGTATCAGTCTGCAAGCATGCACATATCTCTATGTGCACATGTATTTGCCAGTGTAAACACTGGCAGTTATGACATTTTACCATCCCAAAGCCACAAACATTAGTTTTAAGGAAACTGTGTACAGAATGTCTCAAGAATATTTTTCTTTGATCAAAATGATATTTCAGTCAACCATTGAACCAAATGAAAATCGTTTACACAGGGATGACTTAGAGCACTGAAAAAAAGTGAAAAGTGGTGTTACTAAAATATGATCAAAAGAAAGAAGTGCTGGTAGTGCATTTAAAGAGGATAAGGTGAGATAGCTTTTAATTTCTTTACCTTAAAGTATTTTAGAGGCTTGCTATTAGGGTGCCCATTCTTCTCCTGTAAGCATTTAAAATCTTCACAGGAGCAAAGGCCAAATGTCACATACTATATACCCTGAGATCTGAAGGACACAGGAAACTCCAGGCATATTTCAGAAGATGAAGGTGTTAGTAGTGCAGTGGGAACTTATCTATGCTGCTGTAATTTGGGGAAGCATGGAGCACAGAGCTTGGTGTTACATTCCCTGCTGATGTTGGGTCGCCCCACCTCCTGCTTGTTCTCCTCCTCCTGCAGCCAGAAGCTACAGCCCTGCTGGGAACCTTGTGCTCAGGTCTTATCATGAGAACTGCATCTGAATCACTTGCAAGTCACAGCTGAAAGGCTACAGGCTTCCTCACCCCAGGCTATGAGATACATGAAGGTGTTTAAACAAAGCTGATTTCAAAGGCCAGAGTAATTTTTGGTCCTGATCCTTTTGGCCTTAGTGCAACACCAGAGAGCTGAGTAGTCATAAAGCACAAGCAGCATAATGCATTTTGTATATCTTACCCAGTTTTACCACTTAAAGCAGTAGAATTAAAAAGCAATCAACCAAAAAGTAGTTCTTAATCACTACTCCTTGGTAGGGTGGGAAAGGGCAAGAGGAATGAAACCACTATGAATATCTAACTAGCCAAGACCTCATTAAGTGAGTATGATCTTCTACAATCCTTAAATTACTGGCCCACCTAGTGCCTTCAGGGAACTCCTCACATGTGGCCCTCGTCACTCCATCCCCAAACCACTTGCTGCCTCCTCTGGAAAAAGAGACATATGAGGGTGTGTCTGCCACTAGGCCCTCTCTCAGGCACCCCCAGGAGAACCTGTCACAGGTGGCAGAAGGCAGGGCTTGCACAGCAAAAGCCAGCACTAAGAATCACACAGGGCTTCCTTCACAGGCCAAGAAGCATTCCCCAGAAATGATGCAGTAGAACTGCAGGTCATTCTCCTTTGCACAGACTTGAGACGTCCTCAGAGGACAGTGCACCCACCACCAGACTGCAGACTGATGCGTTAAATGGAGATAACCCATCTTGCTTACAGATAACTTCTTTGGACCCAGATAGCAACATGGGATGACAGCACAGTGCTGAGTCCAGGATAATTTGTTCTCCCCCATGCTGTTCATTCAAATTGCTTCTCACCCTTGAGTTAGCCATACATTTCTGCAGTTACCTTAGGGTGAGGACTCGGCTGGACCCTGGAATAAACACAAGTAGTAGAGACTGACATAATTCCCAGTGAACCAAGGAGGATATGGGATGTCTGCCCAGTTTGAGAGGGAGTCTCTGGGCTTACAGAATGGCAAATAAAGTACTATTTCCCTTAAAAGATCTTTACAGGATATTTCCATACACATTTCTTAACCAAGAGTATATCACAGAACTTTTACCACGGGAAGGGGAAACCCGTGGCATTCTGATACCCAGAAAAACCTGTTTAAAACTTCTGAGCTTAGGACATCTGCATATAAAATATTCTCAAAAGGTGGGTGTATGCATGGAACAACTACATCAGATTATAAGCACTTCCACCTCCTACAAAATTCCATATGCAAAAGAAGAAGGCAACATGTAAAAGAGAGAACTACAATTGTCTGCATCAAGATAGACACAAGTTTCAGGAAATTATTTTGGCACAAGGCTTGGAATACTAAATTGAAATGTAATGATAAAGCATAGAACCATGGCACATCTTCAGTTTAGATAAGGCTGCACAGTGTAAAACTGTTGAACACTGTTTTTATGCCATGGCAGGTGGCTACAGATTCCTGCCAGAGAAATGACAGCTAAGAGACAGAAGCACTTGGAGAACATAAATCACACCAACCCATTGTAATATTCAGAAATTCTAACTAGTAAGAGCTTGAGTTACTCTATGGGTGGGCAGAATGAAATAGACTTTGAAATCCATCAGGAAGTACAAGACTTAAAATATGGGAACAGGGCTGATTTTTCATACTAATTGAAGAGACCACTAATTCTGCTCACAGTATCTTCTATCTTGCCCTCCTACTGAAAAGAGCAGCTACTTACTGGGAAACATGTGAAAACGTGCTTCAGCACACTGTACACATGATACTTTGAAGTTAAAATTTACATTAGGAAGTCTTCAATTTAAAGCAGATAAATAAAAAGTTTATTTCTAGTAAAGTCCTATTTATTTCACCCAGTAGATGTGGTGAGCAAAAAAAAAAATAAAAACAAGAATTCCCTGTTTTCCACTTTTTGTAATTTAAATACTTTCTAATGTCCTAAGTGATTAAATTTAAAACTTATGTATTTTATTTTCCAGCATCTGTGTTTCTTGTTCAATGATAACATTTTGTCACTCATGTCATAAACATATGCCTTTTCTTTTGTTTTGTTGTCAGTCTATATCCCTCACACATGAAGAGAAGTTTATAAGTCAAATAAGAATTTAATGCATTTTTAATAATTTTAATACATTTTTTGGAGAAAGAGAAAGGAAAGACTAGATTAAATGGAGATACCACAATTAACTCAGAATTTACAACATACTGTATATTTTGTTTAAGCAAACATATTTTTACAAAAGAAGCCCCAGACATAACCCCTGCATTTAATGAAAATATGTAGAGAGTCTACCTTAGACAGAACTCATTTCTTTATCTACAGGCTATGAAACTGTTAGGATGCCAAGCACAAGTCAACTTGTGGCCTTCAGAAATTTTTGTGAGGATTTTCTGTGCTAGAAAAAAATCTTTTCCGCTATGATCTCTTACAGGAATTTGTGTTTTATTTCGAAGCATCTTTGGGCTTTGGGCTATGCCACCTCAATAGGACTTTGTATAACATCAGGGGAAATGAAGAGCAATTCAATGATAAAGGAAGTGTCAGATCACAAAAAATTTGGGCTTGCTCTTGTTATCACCAGTTTTCAGTCCCTGAATAATGAGTAGTCAGAGAAAGGAGCTCTTTGAAGAAAATTCAGCAGTCCTATCACTGTGAGAACAGTGGGAGACTTCACAGTGTGATTTGTAGGAAATGTGGAAAAAGTAAGACCTCCAACAAAATCAATCAAGTCCAGACTTGTCAAAACTTGTATTTATTTTTGGAAGTAATGGAATTTTCAAGGAAAAATTACAGTAGGAGAGATTTAATAACTATTTTTAAAGTTAATTATCCTTGATATAACACCTTCTATGCTATTTCTAAAAATACCAAAATCATTATCATGCAAGGAGACTCCTTTGTTCCCTTTCTCCCTATTGTACTGAAAATAAGTTCCAGATACCAAAAAAGGTATGTACTTCATATTAGTATCAACATAAAATTCTTACACATTTCCATACCTTCTAGCTAGTTTTCATAGTTGTCTATTTTTAGGGGCTAAAGAATTTATTAAGCAGAACTGGGTATTTCCTTGATACAAAATTGGGCAAGGTCTCAGTTCCCTGGCACAGCATAATTTGAGCAATGGGAAGTAGAGCGGCAAATTCTGCACCAGTTAGCCCTTAACCCAAAAGCTTTTTTGCCACATCTTTTGCTGCAGTGCTGGACCACGGTAGGCTTTATTCTGCTCTTTCTGCTGCTTATTTTAGAGTTTCTTCAGTATTTCTATTGTAGTGGTCGTCAAAACATACATCCTCCTGTACATCCCCAGTGTTCTTCATAGTGACAAACACCTGTAAATGCTTCTGATCCTTTCAGACAGCTAACTCAAAGAAGTTTATTTTTCTCTTCTGTTTACCATGAAAGAAGGATCTCATTGCACTAGGGACTGAGAAGAGAGAGAAGCTGTGTCTCAGCTAAGCTGTAGTAGCTGCTAAGTCTGCCCTAAATGCAAACTTTAACAGAACAAAATAATCTAAGTCAAAGTATGTAGTAATGCTATGGTCTAGCAGCATACACAGGGAAAATTATTCTTTTTCAACTGTTAATATAACTATTAACATAACTCTTAAGATGAAAAGTCCAAGCTAGGGGCTTTAAATTGATTAAACCCATTACAGATACTATAGCTGTCACTGTTACATTAAATGTAGCAGCATCACAGTTAAATATGATTAACAGTTACCAAGTATTTCTAACAGTTGCCAGTACAAGTAACCAATATATGTAATTATTTGGAGGAAATGCCACAAGTATTAAATAGAAATACTGGCACTTTACAGACCTTGTGACTAATAAAGCCCCACCCTCAGCATTTCTGCTTGCAGCAGTCTTCTCTCTATGGGCTGAAATGGTTCAGCTGGACAGGTATGGAAATCCCTTGTGAGCTGCATCCTTCAGGTATTTCAGGGCACTTCTGTCCATTACAGCAGTTCACTGAGATGCACACAGGGCTCTTTGCAACTGCCAGAAAGGGAGGAGATGGGCTTTTGCTTCAGACCTCTGTGAGCTAGCATTGACTAACAGCACTATCCAAGGCCAACACAGACACCAAAAAAGTCTGTTAGCTAAATGAAAGTCATCTCACCACGTCCACACGTACTGCAATCACACCTCCCAGAGGCAACATGTGGATAACCTCACATGCTATGTTATTAAGGACCCTTCTATTTTGTAAAAGGACCTTTACAAAAGGGATTGTTAATGCTTACAGTAGTAGTAACTGGTTACTACTTAGGGTGAAGTCTTCCTATACTGAGGATGGCAGAGTGATGGTGCAGCCTCACAGGAATACCCAAAACCTTTCTAGCTGATTCTGCTGTGGCAAACCCACATTAAGGGAGAGCCTTTGGTCTTTTCAGAGAAAGTGTTATTTTAAGTTTCTTGGCCCTCTCCAATCCGTCTAGAGTCAGCATGCAATTGTACTTTTCTCATTCCTTGTATTCAAAAAACTTTAAGAATGTAGGGAATTATGACTAATAGCCCTGCTTCCCTTGCCTGAAAGCATTCACAAAGGATCAGCCACATCTGTCAAAAATGTTTAAAAATCAAGCCAAACAATATTACAAGCATTAGTTTAAACGTGATCTCAGCTGTAAACTTTATTGCCTTGTAATATAGCTGTAGATAAAACATCACTGTAACAGAGTTTTTAAAGATTTCCAATGTCTCACAAAGCATATTTAACAAAATTTTTACAAAATAAATGATGAAGTCTTCCAAACTCAATAAAAGTTTTCTGGTTTTCAGTTCATCCCACAACTTCAGCAAGCGACATTTAACCCACACAGTCAGAACAGACTGATTTATGTCCATTCTTTACAGCTGAGTTAAGGACCTCCTTTTCTTTCATTATTGTGCTGTCTCCCACGTATATCAGCATACTTCACATGTAAAAAGAATGGGCTGAATTTAAAACCTCCAGAGGTACATCAAATAAGTATATTGCTGAGCATCCGTAGTTTGAAACAACAGGATCAGCCAAGGTAATTTTTTTCATTTATATGGTAGAAGAATATATTGAATTTTCAAATAGGCATATTACTTGTGAAGGAGTGGCCCTCACTCTTTTATGAAGACACAATTAGCACAGATGCAGGAAAATTTCATTATGCCTGAATATCAGATATAAAAGAATCTTTTCAAGAAATATTCAGCTTTGACAAAACACAAAATAATTTCACATATACACCCTTGTCTACAGTAGATATTGTTTTTAATCATGAGGATGCAAAGATATCGCTCACCAATGCCCCATTCTGCTTAAGAGTGCTGACAAAGCACTTCTAGTGCACATTGCCATGGTGGCTTAGCAAAACTAGGAACTCCAACTGTTTGTTCCCCTTCTTTGAAAGAAGAGTCCTTCAAAGGAAATCTAAAACAAAGTCTCTGCTACTTTTGTGTCAAGCCTAGCATTTTGATCACCCTTTTTTATGCATAGTTTAAATCATGTGAAAGAAACTATGTCAGGAGAGGTTTAGATTGGATATTAGGAAAAGATTTTTCACCCAGAGGGTGTTTGGGTGGCTCCCCAGAGAAGTGGTCACAGCACCTGCCTGACAGAGTCCAAGAAGTGCTTGTACAATGTTCTCAGGCACATGCTGTAGCTCTTGGGGTGTCCTGTGCAGGGCCAGGAGTTGGACTCAATGATCCTGTTGGGTCCCTTACAACTCAGGGTGTTCTATGATTCTATGCTTCTAAGAGGTAGGTCTGGACAGAAGCCCCTGATGCGCTGTTCCTGCTGTCTCCATTGGAAGAACACAAGCAGCTGGCTGGGAATGGTGTGGTGACCTCTTGGAGGTGGGTCTTAGGATCTGTGTGAGCTCATCNTAAAAAGTATGTTTTGGATGGTGATTGGGTCAAGGGGACGGTACATAAAGTCCGGACCCTCTGATCCACATCACTCCGCTGCATCTTGCTCTTCTGGGGACGTCTTGCAGAGCTGAGAAAGGACAGAGAGATAAAAAAAGAATAAACAACTTTGGAAACACGAATTATCGGACTCAGCTTGTCTTCTTTGGCACCGGCGTGGAACTTTTAGGGCAGGAAAAGCCTGAAAACCTTATTACCTCGGGGAACAGCAACCCCGAGGAAATCTCAAGGAACAGCAAGAGAATCTGTGTGGTTTTCAGTGCTACCTCTCTTCTCTTGCATCCAGTGATTCTTCAACTTTTACCAACTTGTATTTTGTTTACATATCAAATTTCCTGGGGGTTGTTATCTTTATTCTTTATGCCAGAAGAGAAAAGGCAAAAAAGAACCTTCGGCTATTTTTGCTGCCCTCCTTTCTAGAACTCCTTGGTCATGAAATATTTAAACTTTTTCCCACAAGGTATCAAGCAACATTATCATTATCTTTAATTACAAACTAACCTGGTGTATTTTTATAATTAGAGGGAAGTAAAAACATTTAGAGTTTAACTGTGAGCTTCTGTGAAAGGCAGTGGTTAAGTTAAATCTCTGATTGGAAATAAAAAATATTATTCACAAAAGATGAAGGTAAAATGGACACAATGACAGACAAATGTGAATCATATCCACAGTGCCTTCTATTTCAACGTAAGTTTCTGCATGGCTTCAGCATGAAGAGAAAGAGCCTAGCTCTAAACTGTAGTTGGGGCTACCATATGATGACACTAAAATGCAGCTTGGAACAGAACTATATTTCTTATGAAATAGGGATGAAAACTACTGTTGGCACATCCTTAATTAAAAGGTAGCTATCAAAGCCTCTTAAACCAGAGAGATTACCCATTACCAAAATGTAAAGCTTATACTCTCTTCCTTCTGTACAGCCTTCCAACATTCATGTCTGTTTTCAAGGTGTGTAGGCTGAGGAACAGACGTGAAAGCTGTGAAAATCAAAATGGCAAGACACACGTAGCATTAACATGATTTTCAAAAGATTAAAGATCCAGTAAGCAGTACAATTATTTATACTGATTCTGTCCATTTTGAAGTGGTGTGACATGCTGCTCCCTACATGTCAGGCAGAAGGAATCAAGGAGCACGTGGTGTGCTGCACACTGCCCTTCCCACAGGATGGCAGGCAGCCCCTGATCCCTGGCTCAGGGCAGATCACTGCCCTGCCAGACAGCCCAAGCCAGAGGCAGCCAGCGCTCACAAACCAGTGACCCAGCAGTGTCTCTCCATGCAGGCAGGGCCCCAGGAAGCCTGCACAGGGATAGAAGGATGGAGGGCTTTCTGCTGAGCAGGATATGCAGGCAAGCTGGTTTTCAGCAAAGGAGTCAGTACCCCCATGAAACCTTTGTGTGATCTGAGCTTTGGCCAGGCTGAGCCAGCAAGGCTGAAGGAAGAGCAGATGTGCAGAGCTAATCTACAAAGTGTGTTGGTACAGCCCCAAACTGCTGGCAATTAAGTCACTTTCCCATAGCTGGCTGAAAGATAAGCTTTTAACATTGTGAAAATGTTGTAGTAAATCATAGCGCAAATAACAGACACAAACATATTTATGGCAATAAAGATCTTAAAAGGTTCTAACATCAGAACCTTTCATTTTATGTTGCAAAAGATAGGGTCTTTATTATAGCACTTGCTATTTGTAATATTGTAAGTCTCTGAGTTACTATAACATTATACAAGATCCCATACTTTTCAAGGTTGCTCTGCTGTAAGTCTTGCATGAAAATATAGCACTAATCTGTAAATCTCTGTGCGTTTTCATAAATACCACAGGAAAGTGGTATTAATTGCAGACTACAGTCTTAATGCAAAGTTCAACACATCTTCAGCTGTGCTCACCTGCTACTCTGCCCACTGACCTTCTCAGTGCTAGAGATGTTTTCCAGTGATTTAGCATCTTCCACTAGCTGTCATTCTTAAAGTGATGTGTGGGCCACCATCAAGAAAAGACAGCTTTCGTGCTGCTCAACTCTCTATGGAATGGGATTTGGCCTGTGTCTGCACACTCCTATCAACATAATGAGTCTAGGAAGTAGGGGTATTTGAAATCACACAACAATGCCTCAAATGACTAGTATTTGATACATCTGCACAGTTCTGAGGGTTCCTGAAGCCACGCCTGTCATCAAGTATATCCTGAATCCTCTATTGGCTAAAGATTTTCCTGGCAGCATAAATAGCATGAACAGTACTGGGCACTTCACCATTCAGACATGTTTACAGAACAAAAGCCTCTTGTTTCCAATCAGCCAAAATTCTAGCACCACCAAGCACCAAGCCTTTGAGTAACTAGATCTTCTGCCAGGTACAGAGCACAGCTTTGTGATGCAGGGCACTAGAAACAGGCTGGGCTCTCTGAGTGAACAAAGTACAGTTGTCCTGTACATTTATTGAGAGGTAGTAAGATCCCCTCTTGTCCCTTAGATATACGAGTCTCAGAGATATCAGATGTCCCATCATTGCCTCCTTACCAGTGTTTGTTCATTCTTTTTTCTGGGGCTGATGAAGAAGTATAAAATGAAATAATACTTGTTCTTTATTTTTGAATTATTTATGTATCTTTACGCAGTAGACATAGGAAGTGAAATAAAGGGCACACATATCAAATAGATTGTTCTAGCTGTTCCCTTGTCCCAGTAAGGTGCTTGTTCATCAACACTGCTCATACAGGTTGGATAAATCACAGGGCTAATTGCCTCACAAATGCCCAGCAACATAAATTTTCTTTCTCCAACCAGAATATCTCCAGGCAGCACTCGACAGAACTGCTTGCTGTTCAGCATGACAGAACTGATGGCAGCCTGCACATAGCCTGACAACATAGTGTCAGCCAACCTGCTTCCGATCATTGTTTATCTCAGAAGATGACACAGCACCTGGTGGATAAAATGCCAAGTTCATAGGCAAATCTGCATTTTCTCCCACCAGCCCCTCACTGAATCCTCCAGAGGGGAAGCCAAAGCTCTTGACATTGGAGGCCTTTCTGCCTCCTACAGAAGGAGACAGTGCACGAACGTGCTGCTCTTTGGCTATAGCTGTAACTCCTCAGGGAGTGAAGTAAGACTGGGCATTGCCTTATGTACTTTATTAAATTTAAGTTGTTGGCACGATACAAACACTTTCCAGCATGTGAAAGGGAAGATCAAACAGGTTCTTCCATTAGACTCTCTGCAAAGAAATTTGAATACTGGCATGATTTTGTTTGGCACAAAAGATACCTCTATAGGAAGCCCAGTGCCTAACCAAGCTGGAGAAGTCAGTGTGGCTGCAGTTTGCCAGAATGTGAGAACAGCGTAGCTGTACAGAACAGGTACTTACCGCTGATTTGAATGATTTGGGTTTTTTCCGTGTCTAGACAAATAGTGCACTGGGGACAGACATACAGAAGCTGATGAAATAAGTTTTATTCACTTTAAGTAAGCAAATACCACAAAGATCAGGAAATAAGAGAAAACCATTCTCAGAAATACTTTCATACATGTTTTTCCTGTAGTACTCATGTGTCATACTTTGTGAATCTTTCACTGATACCAGTACCAGATAAGTATCTTGAAGTCATAAGTGTATTAGTTTTCCTACAATCTTCTGCAGAAACAGTCAGTGCCATTCCAGAACTATGACTTTTGTACCAAGGAGAATACAGGATGTCTTCTTCTAAAATACTGTGCTCAGTTTTGATCCCCACTACACAAAAAAAAAGATGTGAACAGGTTGGAGAAGGGCCACAAAGATGATCAAAGGACTGGGAAACCTGCCATTTGAGGAAAGACTGAGGGAACAGGGCTTGTTCAGCCTTGAGAAAAGAAGGCTCAGGGGATACCTTATCATCATGTTCCAGTATTTAAAGCATGGCTACAAAGAAAATGGAGCCTTCCTTTTTACAAGGAGTGCCATGGAAAAGATAAGAGGTAATGGGTACAAGTTACTCCTGGGGAGATTCCAATTGGACACAAGTGGAACATTTTTCACAATGAGAAAAATTAATCACTGGAAGGGAAGTGGTGGATTACCCAACATAATTTTATGATGTGGCTGAATAGGGTGGTGATCCATCTTGCCTAGGTCATGCTTTTTCCAAGAAAGGTTGGACAAGATGACCCTGAAGGTCCCTTCTAACCTGGTATTTTATCATTGACTCTATGATTGAAAATAACTTCTGACAGTGGGTGACACAAAGCAGAACTGGTTTTCAGAGTCCTGAGGTCTCCTCTGTGTTCACCTCTCCTGTCTCACAGGACCCATTTTGTCATTCTCTTCCTCTTTTAGGATATACAGATTCTCTACTGAATACTCCAATCTGCTGTGAGAAGAAGCAGAGAAAGACAGAGAAAAGGATGTGAAAACACAGAGAGTTCCAAGGCTCTGCTCCTTCTTTTATTAGAGAAGGGAGCCTCTGAAAGTAAAATCTGTTCTGGCTTGCAGGAGAAAGGCAGGGGCAGTGTAGGGCCAGACGCTGCAGGTTCAGGAGGAACAGAATAAAAGATCTGTATTGTGATTGCTGCAAACTGTTAAAATGACATAGCAGCAGCACCTGAAAATTCTGAAAACACTTGCTACTGAAGACAGTGACCTCAGTACATAACCCAGAGTTACCCTATAGACCTATTCCCATTCTGCAGCTTCCTGTAGACTGCATCTTCACACAGTTCCTGCTTACAAAAGGAGTCCAGCGGGGCAGAGGGCTTAGTCTAGACATTTGCTGTGATCTTGTGGAACACGTAGGAATCCAATACCTTATAGATCATGGTCAGTTATTATTACTAAAACTTAAAACAGAATCCCAGGTGTTGGTATAGAACAAATTTTCCCTGTTTATTTCAGTATGAAATTTGTGGGTATCAAATAAAACAAGCTCGAGGTCCAGAATAAACCAAAGAAGAAATTGCTTCATCCAGCATGAGATTAAATTGCAGAACCTTATCATAGTCTGGGGCATTATCATGTTACTGATGGTTTTGGCCAGTCTATGAAGTTCAGTTCATTCCTTGATAAAAGTGTGTGTTTTTAATAAAAAAGTACATAGAACAGATCAGAAGCTGGGTTATATCACATAAATAATGGATCCATATTTCTATAGCTCAATGAGAGAGAGCACATATGTCACTCAAGAATAAATCAAGAAATAAAACACTTTGTCATGCAAGGCTATGTTCCACAGAATAAACAAACTTCTAAGAAATTACTTTTCTGTGGAAATTCAGGAAAGAATTTTAAAAAAGCTACCCTCTCATCACTTATAACATGACTTTGAAGATATTATTAGAATTTATGATTGCTTTTCTTGAGTCATCTTTACTTTGTCTTTATAGTCTCTTGTTTTTTCCATTGTTTTCAACTATTTTCTCATATCTCATTGCTTTTTAGAAGAGCACAAAGAGCTGTAAGGTGAGGAAGAGTGCAATAATGTATCTGGTGAAAATATATTCAAACTTTGCAAATCATCAGCTAAGTATGTGTTAAAGTAGATACAGAACTCCAGACTAAAAACAGACGAATGTCAGAAGAAGATAATTTGCTTTGATAACAAGTTGGCAGCAGGTCAGCTGAGCTTCATCTCTTTAATAACCTCTGCTCTTTTGTTTATATTTTTCTTTATTCATTTGGTATTTTTACGGCTGTAGCTAATGTGGCAGATTTCTTAAGGACAGTAGGATAAAGCTGTGAATACTTTATACATGAAAAATAGTTTATCATCTATAACCAGGAAACAGGAAAAAAAAGGAAAAAGAGCAAATCTATCAACTCTTTCAAAGTAGACTATGTGAAAAAAATGATGTGTTGCAACTGGGACTGCAGACAATTGCTTAGGGATTAGATCTAGTTACTATTTCTTCTGAGACATTGATTCTGTTCAGATGTCTTCTTAATGGTAGTGCTATTTATTAAAGTTGCCTATTTAAGAGTGGTGACAATCTGTATATCTTCTTGTCCTTAATTTCTTCAAGTAGACCTGCTCTTCTCTGGGAGGTGGAACTCAGCCAAAAATTACACTAATGCTGCTCTACAAGTCAGTTACTATATCATCATCTGAGAACAGCCTTTTTATGTCTGAATATCCAAAAATAACATGCAGGCTAGGCCTCAGTTCAGAATTATGCATTTGTTTGTGTTCTATTGACTGTCTCCTACTTAAAAATATGGACATATAAGAACTTTGCTATATGGATATACGGATGGAATTAAATCTCAACTCTCTCCCCCTTTTGAATATGATTATAAGTTTTTTAGCTGCAGAGGGAGTAAGTGCCTGCAGTTTGCAGTCATTCCACAAGGAACTTGAGTTGCTCAGCGCAGAAACTTGGAATTTTTTTTGCAGTATGTGTACTTTGGATATAGGATTTGATCTAGGCAGTACAGGATTTTTCATTTGAAACTACTGAAGTGAACTCCTAGATGCCAAAGTAATGACAAGCAAGGGAAACTAGAATTGTATCACTAAGGTCTGTATTGATATAATTCACAGGAAACTACAACTATTATTTGAGCATCTTGACTACTGTATTCCTACAGGTTCATGCTTTAACTAAATAGGTTCTGAATCAAAGCTCTGGTATAAAAGAGTATTTTAGAAAACAATTTCTAATAAAACACTGACAAAAAACCTAATTTCGAGCAAAACACTGACCAAAAAGAAATCAGTAAACTTGTTCTTATTTTGCTCTTGATTACTTGTGTGGAAAATAAAGATTGGGAGAGAGGGCCAATTTTGCTTAAGATTGGCTGAAAAAAGGGAAGAGGAAGAGAGAAGTAGTACAAGATCTGTGAATTAGACTGAGAGTGTTTTATTTAAATGGGGAAAATTCTGAACTATGAAGTGAGAATAATGGGCAAAACTGAACAAATGCTTGAAGATAGAAGTGAGGTAATGTGATTGCAGTGTCTTTGTGATCAGACATATTTATAAACAACATTTTGTCTAAAATAAGAACATTTCTTTAAGTTGTAACTAAGTTCATGATCTTTAAAAATTATTTTGCTAGAGTTTTCTTAAGGGAATGCTTCTGAAATTCTGTGTTTTGATAACAACTAGGCAGGTGGCCAGCTACAGTCTCTACTCCAGATCACTGAATTGCACATCTCAGATTTGTTTCTTCATTCCCTTTGTTTCATTCCCCTTTGTTTCTTCATTCACTTAGCCTGATTTCATTGCATCTTCTATAAGGCAGTTAGAATTGGATT
Source organism: Hylia prasina (assembly GCA_013397195.1). Classification (NCBI taxonomy): domain Eukaryota; kingdom Metazoa; phylum Chordata; class Aves; order Passeriformes; family Sylviidae; genus Hylia; species Hylia prasina. The sequence goes on along the minus strand of VYXD01013289.1, from coordinate 140,399 downwards.
TAGAGTTTTGGGGGCGTTATATTATTTTCTGCAAAACATGACATATCATGGGTGAAAACTCAGTATGCTTTAAGAGTAAAGGTTGGATAATAAAGTGCTTTGAGGAATAGGGTGTGCTACAAGGTAGCTAAATTTTCGTTAAAGTAGGATGAGAATACTGTTCTTCAAAAATATCTGCTGGCTTCTGAAATACAAATTACAACATCATCGAATCTCCCTTTTCAGCTATGTGAGCAATAGTTCTAAGCAAGCTTCAGCAGCCTTGGGGAAGTCAGTTCACTGACACAACTCCACCAGCACCTCTGGAAAGAGTGCTGGATTATTAAACTTTGCCGGCTGGGGCAGAACTTCACTCACCCTAACAGGCAGAAAATCACAGTGGACCATTTCAGTACAAGTGAAAAAACTCTATGTAGAAGAGGGAAGAAACTTTGTGTTTTCATTTAATGAAAAAATAAAGAACGAAGACATGACAGAAGCTTCTTTCTTCACTTCTTGGATGTGTGTGAGCACAGGTAAAGGCTGTGAAACTTCAGTGCACAGTAAAATGAGAAACACACTATTGCCCTAGGGATGCTTGTTATTCTTACCAATCTTCAAGAACACTTTCAATACAGAAACTTTTGAAGTTTCAGAACCAGATTATTTTGGTTTGGAATTCATGCAGAATTGCTTTGCATTATTTCAGGTATGGTATTATAAACAATTATTTTTACATTATTCTAAAGGGATAGGAAAACATACTGAGGGGAACTGGATGGCCATATAGCATAAACTGACACAATTCCTTTGATTTCATTTTAGCTAAAACTTTCACAACTGAGAACCTAACACAGTGAGAAAAAGTAACTTGCCTCCAGTCATAACCATGTAATAGAACCAGGAATAAAACCACAATTTCTGACTCCCAATCACAGGTAAATTAGCTATTACTTCCTACAGCGTGCATCTACATTATCCTTGAGGACAACCTCAAAGCCAAATTCCCAACCTTCCACATTATCTAGATGTGGCAATGCCGTGAGGCTTCCCTTAGAGTGATCCACCTGGTGAGCCAAGAACTAAAAATCTCCATTTTGCTTAGATCTTAAGGTACTCATAAGGGAACAAGTCAAAGCTGTCTCCTATGAAGACCCACGGGGGAAGAAAACCCCACAGGCAAACTGCAATAAAAATTCAGGACCAAAGACAGGCAAAACAAAGATGTTTTCTCCACCCAAGTCATGAGGTCAGAGGCCTGCTATTGCAGAACACATAAATGGAAGACAGAATTTTTCTCCCTAATAGTCAAAAACTAATGGAACTACATCCAAAGCTAGTATTAACTAGAGCAAGTTGCACTGCAATTGACTGTGCAGAGTGTTGCAGATTAGGGTGAGTCTGATGACACATTAGGTGATAACAGTGAGCCTGTTTTTCAGGAAATGCCAAAGGGTCTTGATTTTTCTGCCTAAAGGTGCTGTATCTGAAGTTCTTAAACATTATGACTCTCAAGGAGCTTACAAGTGCTGAAGCAGGAAGTGGGAGTAGGTATCAGCAGCACCTGGACCAGCAACACCCATGTGATACAGCAGAAACAGGATGTTAGCTTTTATCGGGATGGCAATGCAGATAAAGCAGGAGGTTGGATTTGGGTGTCCTGAAATATCTCTCCTGACCACAGGACTGACTTGCCTCATGGAATAATATCCCCCTAATGCTTTAAGAGAGTGACGATCAGCACTTCTGACATCAACTGGGAGCAGGATAGATAAGCATTGCTTCAGAGATAGTGCTGATCTGCCATAAAAGGTTCTGAAAATGGTCTTCCACCTCTATAAATCATCATCTCACCACTTATTGTCAGGAGACAGCAGCCACAGTAGATGTGCACCATGAAAGCTCGTAACTGCACCAATGCTGCTTGTGTGATATTTTTAATAGGACATCCAGCATTTATGCCACACTTAGAAAAGCTGCAGCTAGCACAAACAATGGCTGCATGGCCAGTGAGTGGGCTGCAACTGCTTTTCCTGTGATGATTCCTGACCTCCTCTCTCAACATCTTCTGGAGCTCCACGTACTGAGGGAAAGCAAAGGGAAGAGGTGCTGTGAGGAGGTGCAGCCAGCATGTGTATAAAACACGATAAATCATTTGATGTATATGATGCAAGTATATAAGGCATAGCTTGAATACTAGGTATGTTAAGAATGCAGCAGGGGTACAAACACCTTTATTTGGTTTGATTGTTTCTGCCACAAATAATTTTCCCCAAGATTTAGTTATATTTAAGAAACATCTCCAGAAAGTTATTTCTATCAACTGATTGTGTTTTATGGCTTTGACCCACTTAAGCACTGGCTATGAATAGCAGCCCTGGATCTTGTTCTGTTTCCCTAAAAATTCTTAAAGAGGAATGTAAGAGCCTGAGATCCTCATGTGGTAAAAAGTGAAGGATAAACCCACTAAATGTTTCTCAGTGAAGATTCTGTCTAAATTTAGAAAAAAATAAACAATTAATTAGGAAGAGAGCATCTCCCTCTGCAGGACTTCAGAGACACCTCTCTGGTTTCTCACAGGAATCACAAGTGCTTCTTCCAGAAAAGCTTTTTAGATACCTAGAGAGTGAGTAAGTAAAAACCCCAGTTTCAGCAATTTCTGTTCCTACCCCAGTAATTTCAGTGATTAGAATCAAACATCTAGAGAGGAACTTAATGGATTTCAGACCACTTGTGCTTGAATACCTTGACAGGTTAGTGACTACAAGAGAAAGCATGAGCTGGTGATCAAAAAATGTAAAAGTGAAGTGTCATCTTACACAGGGTCTGTTTCTGGCTCTGGTCTGTTCTGTGCTTTATACAAATCACAATATTATCTTCATTTTATGTAAGGAGAAAAAAAATCATTATCAGCTTTTGGAAAAATATTGAAAATAGAGAGAGACAAGTGTTGTTATTACACACTTCTGGCCAAATTTTGAGGAGCCATAGAATAGGAGATAGCAGATAGTTCAAGCTGAGAGGCTCCACAGTGAAAAGTCATAGACGCAAAATGCAATGCTTAAGATTTAGAAGGTTAAATTGGCAATAAATAACCTTACTTCTCTTTTCATATGTATGAAAGAAAGATCTTTGAAAGATCAAAGATCTCTAATAACCCATCAGGACTTANTTTCATATGTATGAAAGAAAGATCAAAGATCTCTAATAAACCATCAGGACTTGCTTTTGCTTAAGATCCAGAGAAATAAGAGGTGCTTTCTTTGAAGAGCATTGTTCTTAAAGCACCACTGAAATTAAAGGGGATATTTTAGTTCTGCACAGCCCACCCCAAATTTTATTTCAATATAGGCATTTCCAATTTTACCACAGAAGCTACAAATGGAGCTTTTCAAAAAACTGCGTGGTGATAGAGAGTTGTAGAAGAGTGCAAATTTATGTTGAAAGAGGAGTAAGCAGCCTGGAAATTTTTCTTTTATTTATAATATATGGAAGTTGAAATTAGAGAAAGAGAGAAATATATGGTTGGTTCATGGTTTTTTCCAGCGGTGTGTACCTGGAAGTCAGACTCATTGCCTGGACCATACTCCTTTATATGTACAAATCTCTTCTCTATCTCAGTTGCCAGAACATCCCTCCAAGGCCTGCCTGGATCGGTGACCCAAACCAATATTTAAACTCCGTCCAGCTAGCAACCAAATTACATTCTGCAGCACCCTCTGTAAGGTTCTCGAGTCTTTCTGGAAGCGCTCCTTGCCATCTCCGGGAAGCGGAGCGCTCCTCCGAGGCCCGGCGCTGCCCACAGTGCGCCATCCCACCAGCAGAAGGCTCCCTATCCCACCAAGTGCCGCGGGAGCATCATTCCCGAGCAGCCGGACTGCGCAAGGCCAGGAGCGGGGGGCGAGGGGAGGGAGGAGGCTGCAGCTCACTCGCACACGAGGAGCACAACGAGGGATCCCCAGCAGACCCTCCATCGCTCCCGCGCTCGGCTATCCAGCACCCGCTGTCGGCTGATTGCTCGCTTTTGTTTTAAGGCAACTTATTGCTTTAGGCAGCTGTGTCTAGCATATTACCTCCCTCTACTTTTGCCTTTTAAATGAATTCTCAGTTACTCCGTGAGCAAATATTTGCATGTGTCTGCCGGTTGACAAGCTCGTATCACTTTCATCTGCACGTGTGGTAAAGCCCAAAATATGGGGTTTGAGTGGATGGGAACTTCAGCGACATCTTTGATATGGCTGATCAACCTAAAATCCATCCTGCTTGATGTTTGTATGTTTTATTGACCGCTGAAGTACAGAGGGCTGAATTAATCTCCGTGCCAAAAGCTAACTTAGCCTCAGATCACACAATATGAAATTCAGTAGTACCTTTCTTCTATCTTTCCTCTGCACTGCAAGAGAAAGTCACAGCAGCCTCGAGGATTCCCCTGCTCACCAGGGACCCTCCAGCAATCCTCGGGACTGTGACCTGCAGCAGCACAGAGGATGTCTGTCCGTCATACCCCCAAAAAAGCCTTCCTCTGAGGAAGTGCAGTGGTGACCACTTCGAATCTTCTCTAGCTAAAACATGCCTTTACACCGAAAAACACTTTTGTGAGTTACTTATGGCAGCTTTACAGCTCATTTACGTAAAGGAATCATGAGCCACAGATGAATCAGGCTCAAATAAAACGATTTGCAAAAGGCCACACAGTAAGCAGCAGGGAGGACGTGAGCCAGGGATTAAGAGCATGCCCTACTGTGCTTGGTTTTGCCAGTGCAAAAATCCAATTGCAGCCTGCAAAATACACTATTTTTTCTGCTCTAAATCTTGACAAAGAGATGAACAAAAGTAGTTTTCTCTTGTGTCTTACAGCTGTCTAGCAAACCGACCTTCATGTCTGACTTTCAGAACTTTATGGAAAGTTGCAGCTTCCTTTTGCAGACAAAATTAGGAAGCATCTTTTAAAGAAAACTTCATGCCTACACTATTCTCCCATCTCGGGAGGAAACTTAAATGTCGCGAAGGCTTTGAAGTGAGCCCTGGGTTTGTTACAATGGACTAACCTGATTAGAAATCATGCAAACTCTTGCTGCTCTTTAGCTGCATTCCCCCACAGGCTGTATTACAGCTCTCTAACCAGTCCCACAGCATTGAATGATGTCATGGGATCTGCAGCTCAGCGAGATGAAAGGGATAAAGCGGAACCCGCTGGCACTGGGGAAAGCTTCCAACACACAATCCACAACACAGCTTGGGAACTCAAAAGCTACAGATCCAGCCACTCAACCCCAAGCATTTCAGAGTCGTGTGCATTCTCCCAGCACCAGCAAGGAAAGGGGGAAAAGAGCTAGTGCAGAGCACTGAAAGGCAGAATTTGAGCGCGACTACCTGCTGGAAAAGGAGCTCTTTTTCCTCGCCAAAGCACTGCCTTTGATGTACGGCAACTGATCACTGATCAGATTACAGGCATTTGCTCTCAGTGCTCGTCTGCCTTTGATCTGCATGGTTAATTTTATTTTCCCGGATTTGGAGTTTCGTCTGGGCTTGTGCTGACATACTTTTTTTTTTTTT
>VYXD01013289.1:0-130020 GCA_013397195.1 Hylia prasina | reverse complement strand
CTGGTGGGTTCGGCAGGTCTCGACAGCCCTGGAGCGGCTGCTCCGCGCCCCGGAGGGCGGCGAACAAAAAGCCCTTGAAAGCTGGGCTTTCATGTTCGCAAGCGCTTCTCGTGTCTGGCGCGCAAATAAGCTGCTGTTTGCTTCAAACAATTTTAGGGCTGGAGTTGATGGAATAGGAGAGCCTAACTTTTTCTTTCGGCTGGTAGAGGTTTTAAAGCCCCAGTTACAGTTCTGTTTATTGAAAAGGTTTTGATTGTTTGACTTCCTTTCCGGATGGGTGTCCCCATTAAATCTGACCTTGGACCGAAAGCTTTACCTGATGTTCGTGAAAAGTCTAAGTACTTGTTTACCGCCTTTATATTTACAACTACTTTAGATGGATGCTTTTATCGAGTTTGTAAAGTGGTCCAGTAGCATTTAGCATGAGTAAGTGGCAAATTGATTCTATCTGTAGGTAGGTTTCTTAACTACTGCATAATCTCTTTCAAGCACACCTTCACCATCAGGTGTAAAGCAAGTTACTTCTGCATGTTACGTGGGAGCTTGTTACCATAAGAGAAAAGGGTTGGGGTTTTTGGGTGCTTTTTTTTGTTTGTTGTTGTTGTTGTTAATTGGCTGGTTTTTCTGTTTTCTTTTAAGTAAGTTTCTTTATTAGTTTATTAGTAAGGTGCTTAAAATGTCAGTTAAGGAGGTAATAAGTCACTTTCTCTCACTTTCAACAACTTGCAATCCTAATAAAAGAGAATGGTGTGGATGAAAGTAACTCATTTCTGTGTTTTTTAATACATTGCATGTCATCCAAAACTGCTCAAGGCTGGCTGGATAAATGTATCATATTGGCATTGTACCATTGCAAGGTATATTAACTGTATTAACCAGCCCAATGCTTTATAATTCATGATCCCTAAAAATTACTGTGAAAAAGAACTATTAGTATAATGTAGTGTAAATGAAGTATGGATATAATACTGGCATTCTCAATGTATTACTTATTCACATATCTGAATAAGTGTACAAGTGCACAATACAAAAGTACAAGTGCACCTTGGCACTGAGCTTTCATCTAGCAAACCAGCATCTCCTAGAAACTGGGATGGCTGAGATGTATTAAACAGAAAAAGCAACTTTTTTTTTTTTTTTTCTTACCACAGTTTTGATGTTGTATGAGTAGACGCATCAACTTTGGTGAGAGTGGGAGTTCCTGTGTGAATCACAGACTCTGATCCTCTAAAAAGCTTTGTCAGTGTGTAAGAGAAACGTTGCCACATTGCACCTTTGTTACAATATTTCACGCTAACGTCTAATTAATGATAAGCTGGATATGTTGAAGAACACAAATGATCAAGTGCTTTATCACCATTATTCTTATAAAGACAAGGACTTCAATTAATGTAACTTGAAGCGTGAGGTACTCAGAAGGAGCTGTGTCTTGGGCCAGCTATTTCCTGGCTGTGTCTTGTGGCCCTGTCTTCTTCTCATCTCCCTCAGCACTTAAAATACATCTAAGTGTTTTTAATCACCACCAAGGTTCTAACTTTAATCTGCTACCTTTGTCTTTACAAAATTAGAAATAATTCCATAGTTGCCTAATGTCATACAATTCCATGTATGGCAGGTTTGTAAAATACAGATCTTTTCAACGTGACATTTAATGTGATGAATGTGCCCTAGCTGACAGTATGGAGTTTTTTCCCCACGTTTCTTGGAAAAGCTGGAGCAAATGTGGTCAGACAAGACCTCATTTAATTCACAAAGGGAGACTACAAGGGTTTTGGGCAGGGTGTAAAGGGAAGGTGTTCTAGACCTGTGAGACAGAAGTAACAATGTGCAGCGCTGTAGTGGAAGTTCTTGTCCCTAACTTGCTCCTTTTCTTTGTCTTTGTTATTGCAGCAGCCTAAGTACTTTCCCTTCTCTTGTTTCTTGCCCCTGGGGCACTGACTCTGCTAAAGCCATCTGCCGCTCCTTGTTTTATTGCGCGCAGTTGACAGCTGCGGGTGGGAAGTAGGTGGTTAGAAAGGAGCTGAGACCCTGTTTGTTGGATACCGGAGACCTCTGTTGGCAATAAGATTTGATGGTTATATTGTCATCCCTCTTTCTTACCCAGAACTTCTCAGAGTACTCTGCCCGTGTTACAGAGTGTGTGAAAAGTGGTCGTCATGTAAAAAGATCAAATCAAATATGGGAAATTTTTAAGACCTGGTTGTGAATGAATGGGGATTTCACAACTTCAGGTTAAGTGAATGTGAAGTTGGGACTGTTCACCATTTCTAGTGTTTCCCTTAGAAGATGGATGATGTTGACTTCAAAGTTTGGATGCTTCCGTGTCTGAGAAACCTGCTAGTCAGCCATAATTTAGTTGTGCTGCTTTGATTCTTGAGGTGGTGTGTCTTTCATAGTGGAACTTTAAGTTTTTTGGAGAGAAAAAAGAAATATTTTTCTGTGAGGACTTTGAAATAAAATGATAACTACTAATCAAGCAAGCTGGTAAATCTAAGAGTAAATTTTGGGGGTCAATGGATTCTAGAACCCTAAAAGGTTGGAAGTTCTTCCTTCCACAATACATTTATTATTTTTCTAATGTTTCTAATTTATTGTTTGATATTGCCCTCTTTATGCATATGCATGGTAGGCCCCAAATTTATGCAACTACATTTCCTAATGCAAGTTCTCTATTCTGAGTTCAGTACATTACCAGTAATGATTGCTTTTCCCCGAGTATTTTAGACAAGCATATTACTGTTAACCTAGTAAAATATATTTGGAATGATTTAGTGACCTCAGAAATTCTGTCCACAGGTTTCTTTCCTCTAATATAATTGAGTATAACTGAACTCGGCATTTTAAATATCAGTATCTGGACAAGAGCAAATAGTCTTTAAAGGTATGGAACCTCTGTTTGCTCACACATGTTTTAAAAGCAAAAAACTTCTAACAACTTCTTACTTGAAAGCATGAGGTGAATGGCTGGTGTCCAACAGACATCAGTATAATGCCACTTGATATCATGAGAGAAGAAATTTACCCAATAGCAACCTATTATTAAGTGCTGCAGTCTCTGCTTTTTAAGCAGGACTTTTGACCAAACTGGAGATTGAAACAGGAAACATGCAGCTGACACAGTTATCTCTCCTTTGGGACTTGTGCTCAATACAATGAGTTATTAATGTGCCCTAACCATTAAGGTGCCTTTCAATTATTTTTATCAAAATGTTGTCATGAAAGAAGCTTCTTATTTCATTTGTCCTCTTAAAAAACGGCTCATTTCTTTCTCACATATTAGTCAGTATATAGTCTTTGGTGTTGTTTTGGTAGGAGTGGTGACAATGGGCACAATGATGGCATAATGGAGTACCACAGGCATTCCTACACATCTGCTGAAGTTATTTAAATGTGTTTTGGTGCTACTGAAGTGCTCTGAAGCACTACTGAAGACCTGCAAGCTTCTTTTGGAATCTTTGTTGATTATAGAAGACATATGATATAGAAAATATCTCATATCCTAGGCCTAAAGCTGTAAGATCTCATGAAACTTGTAATGATCAGTCAAAAAACTGAAGCTTAGTGAAACTTAAACTGAAGTGTTAGAGAAGTTGGAGAAGTCCTTGATAATTTGATGCCAGTTATAAAATGCTTGATTTTGAAAATTTACTCTGGGTTGTGGAACTCCTGGTGGTGGGACTTGCAGAGACTGTTATAAAGGCAGTAGATTTTCTTTTAAATAGAGAATATTTCACAGCTGCAATCAAATTTCATATCTAAGTGAACAAAATGTGTTTTGGTACAGGATGGCTTACCTTGTGCTTTTCATATTCTAAAAGTCACTGAGGTACTTGCTATAAGAAGATCATCTTATAACAGGGCAATTCCAAAATTGAAATACAAGACATCAGTATGACCAGCAAGATTTTTAATACTGCTTTTTGTTCTGTACTGGCATTTGATTTTTATTCCAATTATGACTCCAGAATACTAAAGATGAAAATATGTAGTTAGCTTTGTTTCAGTATTGATTTTGATAAGCTACATATATACTGATTTTTTAACAATATTAAATCTTCAAGTTATTGTGTGTTGGAGAAAAGGTATAGGGTTAATATACCTGAATTACATTAAGCAAATGTAGTTTTATTGCAAATAATTAGTCTACAGGGCAGTTAATTGGGCTGTTCTTAATTTTCTTTATTTTTTCCATGCTTCAGATGACTTGCACAGAAACAATAAACTACTTAGATTATGTTATAACTCCATATTTTAGATCATTAGCCTTAGTACAGATCACTGGTATTTTTTGTATTGAAAGTTCTATATGAAACTTGACTCAAAAATATACAATTATTGCAATCTTCAGTTTCTTTTTGATATGTTTCATATCTATTTTCAGAAGCAAAATTAAATATTGAAACTTAAAATAAAACTTACTTTTAACCTTAGGAAGAATCCTGGTTTTGAAATTTTGGTAGTATTCTATAGATGGTCAGAATTACATTTGAACTGTACTATGATTTAGCTATTTTTTAATTATTAAGGAATACATATGACTTGGAGTTATCATCTCACATTCAAAGCTAAGAAATTCAATTATATTTACCACTTTATTTCCATTGCACACTTATGTAAATTTTTAAGTCCTATAGCAATTAAGAAAGCGCGTGACGTATTTCTTTTTCCACTAAACAGTATTACATTAAATCAAAAATTAATGGGGATTTTTCTCCCAAATCCCATTAATTTCAGCGTGATTCCTTGAATCAATATTTAATCAATTTATTTAATTTAACTCTTAGACTTTTAGCTTTACTGTCTTGAACTTCTCTGAAGTCAAGCTTGTTTTACGGGACTGCTTTTCTGTAATGCAGTGTAGAGTTGTTTATTGTATTAAGATTCTTAGTTATTTTTAATTTCTTCATATGTTACTCTTGAATTTCTGTAGCATTCCAAAGGGAATGAACAGCAAAACTGAACAGGATCAAAACTAAGACTTTCTTGATACTTATTTCAAGGTTACTGAGGTGCAAAATCTCACAGTTTGTCTCTTATCTAATCTGGTTTTACTTAGAAGGTATTCAATTACTTTTTGGCCACCAGAAGATCTAATGTATGGTGTATGTATTTACCCATTTTGTATGTTTCAAAAAATAGATGAGAAATGTTTCTTGAAATTTCTGAGTTCCCTTAACAGTATTTTACTGTCTCTGTCCACTGTTTGCTCTTTGCTATTACTAGAAATTGTTTTGTTCATGCATACCTATTTTTTTCAGCATTAGAATTATCAGCTTCTCATGACTTCAAAACTTTTAAAGTGTTTTGACTCTCCTTGTTCATTTTTCTTGTTGTTCTACAGTACTTTTTACATGAAGTTGTGTTTTGGTCATCCAGATTGATTTCTGAATTTTTTTCCATTTAATGTTTCTTGCCTTAATTTTTTTCCCCCTCAGATTTAAGAAAAGAAACCTATGTCAAACACTATATCTGTATGTATTAGTATTCCTTGAGAGTATGTCTTCTTTTTTACCCATGTTGACATGCATTTAATCTGATAATTGTCATTGGCCCATAGACCATTACCATCACTAAGTGAGAAATAACCATAAAAATGTCATCTTGGCTTTCCTGTGGAGTGCTGTCTGACACATCTCTATTCTCTTTTTAGGAGAATTTTGCTCTTTTTACACTTTAAAATACAGCTTATCTTAAAAAATATCCATAGTGACACTGAAGTGTACTTTCTTCTTATTGTTTAGAATTCATTAACTAGGGTATTCATGCAGTAAAACATGAAATTGTGTGCTAATTGTAGTTTATGTTCATTCTGGTTGTATATTTTTGCAAGCATATTATGCAGTATTTCCATGTTGGAAAGCATTTTGCATCTTAATGTTTTTTTGCTTCTGTTTTGGGTTCCATCCTTTCATTTGTCAGTCTCTACTCTTAAATGATAAAAACTACATGGCATATCTGAAGAAATTTATTTCTGTCTGTTGATCACATACTTAGTTGAGTGTTTAACAAGCAAGAAACATGTTAGGGGTATTAGATTAATAAATGTTGATGTTCTCTAATCTAGACTGATAGCCATCACTTCTTATGAGATTTAAAACTATAGAAACTTTTTGTTTATTGTCTTGTATTCCAAATGCATGATTTTAAAAGCATATGTTTGTTGTTTAGCAGCTTCCAAGAATCTGAAAATGTTAATGGCATTGACAGATTGTATTTTGACATCATAAGTGTCATGAAGTACTATGGACATGTGACTTCTGCAATTTAAATGATGTGAATATAATGATTTTTTAAATATCTTTTTCTACGGCGAACAGTTTAATCACAAGCAATGGATGCTAAAGGATTACAAGGAGATGATAAACTGAAGGTGCTTGTCATTTTACTAGCGTGTTTGGTAAGTTAAAGATTAATATTTTTCCCCCATGTTGAAAAAATTTGTACTGAACGCAGAATCTGTGTCTTTTGTTTTACACATTGCTGCTAACACTAAAGGATTTCAAATGCTGCACACAGACAATTGCTTTCACATTTTATTGATTTCAGCTTAAGCTGGGTCCACTGATTCATATAATTTTTGGCTGCTACTCATGCACAATTACAAAATCTTACCTTGTGAACCTCTTCACGGATGAAGGAGTGGACAAGGACAGAAAACAGAGGTGAATATAGTGCTGTGGAGGTGATACTGCTTCACTTCAGAGGTGGCCATCTCTCACTCTAGAGTGCTGTATACACAGTTTAGGTGTTTAGACAATTCAGTTTATGGACAGAATGTAGCAAAGCACACAATTACATTGCCTGCTCAGTGTAATTAACTCTGTCTTGCTGTAGAACTAAGGGTAATTAATAATTCAGAAAGTTATTTTTAAGATCAAAACATGGATTTATTTCCCGGATTTATTATATTTTGATGAATTTACCTTTTCTTTGGTTTTGTTGTTGGTTTGGGTTTTTAGCTAAGTAAGGTAATTTGTGAGACTGGAGACTGCAGAGAACAAGAATTTAGGGACCAGACTGGAAACTGTATCCTCTGCAAACAATGTGGGCCTGGAATGGAACTCTCAAAGGTAAGGAAATCATGCTTTCTTGAATTTACTATATTTCTGACAAGTGCCTGTGATCAAATATGTGATCTAAAACAATGGATAGGTGTACTTCCATGAAAATATTTACTGTTTTGGCATTTGAGCCTTTTGCAGTTTTTCAAGAATCACGTTATCTGTTTCATTTTATATAAAATGCTCAGTTCAGAAAATGATGGTGCCAGTAATAAATAGGCAGTACCATCTGGATGGACTCTCAAATTATTGTTTTAAAGGGGAGTTAGTACTACAAAGAAGGGAAGAAACTACAAAGGGGAAAAAAAAACTACGGGGAGTTAAGACTAAATAACCTTACTCTGTAGAAGAGAATGTACCAGTCACTGGTTTGAAATTAATTTTTCACAGACTGCTGATGTGGAGGGGCTTAATTTTTAGTGCTGGCATTCATAATCGATTCTGGATTTTTGGTGACAAAGTTTAAATATTCTATATAAGATTTTTTGGCCTTAACAGAATGGTTTATAATAAAAAAGTCATAAATACAGAATAAGATTCAAATGAGAGCCAATATATTTCCTTAGAACAGGAAGGAGACAGGTGATTGTTCTGTTTTCACTAGGTCTGCAATTGGAGCACTTTAGGAAGCCAGATTCAAGTCAGGCTTAATTACTTTGTTTTACAAGTCATTAAAATGCTGTAAACCTAATTCTTATCTTTGTGTAGATACATGTAAAGTAATTTATATCTACATGTAAGTAATTGAAAAAGTTGAGGCTAGAAAAATACATGATAATATTTAGAAAGCACATAAGAAGTTCTTGTTAATATCATGGAGAAGGAAATACTTCTGTGAATCTTATGTAATTGTATTTTGCTTTTATAACAATTCTATCTCTTCCAAAAGAAAATTCCCATAAAAGTTTTTGAATTACTAGGTTTTTAGGGCAGTGGAAATGAATCAATGGACATGAATGCTGGCTGGGATTATGGGCTGGGATTCAGTGGAACTACAAAATTCAACAGGCAAAATTTTCAACAAAATTCTGAGTCTGAATGCAAGTCACAAGGGGGATCTTAGTTGTTTTCAGTGCAGAGAAAGTAAGTGCCATGCATGAGCAGGGATAGAGAACAATGAAGGAAGCTGAAAGCAGGAGGCAGGGATTTGTTGGGATTCACTAACTCAGTTACTGGAGGTGAAAGAGACAACAAAATGTGTCATGGGAGACTGAATGTCTTGAGGGAAAAAGTGTGTCCTGCCAGAGACGTGAAGCTTGGTAAGGCAAAAAAGAGTGCAGGGTGGTGTCAGGAAGGGTGAGTAGACCTATCAAAACTCATGCATGTGTAAAACCCTCTCTTGAGTGCCTCACTCTAAACCCACATCTTGCCCATTGTTGGAGTGTGACCCTGAGACAACTGTGCATTCAGATCCATACCTGAGAGGTGGGGCCATGAAGAGCATGCCCTGTGCATGCAGAAGGGCAAACTCTGTCTTGTGCTTCTACTGGTAGCGTAAGAAGGATGGTGAAAGTGGAATTTAGGGTGTTTAGGGGAATTTGAAATGTTTCTTTTGAAAATTTTTTAACATGAACTGCTACTAAGTTTGGTGTGTATGTGTGTTCGAACTGCAGGGGGGAAAAGAAGCTTTCAGTTTATGGCTCTCTGGTTGCTACTATGTTCAGCTCTGAAAAAAAGCACAAGTTAAGTACTGTGGCTTGTGTGCCATTTGAAGGGATTTACGGAAATTGAGTGACACATTTTCTCTATCTCTTGACCCCCTGTGGTGAGTGTTCAGTGCTTTAACAGAAATATTTAGTTTCACACTTCAGTGGGAATCCCTTTGTATGTTGGGCAGTATTAGTGAAGCTTTAGTCATACAAACAATGCTATTACAGCAGAGATTTGGACATGACTTACGGATGTGGTTTAGTTTGGATTTTTTCAGATTGGCCTTAACTTTGACAACTCAAAGGTTCTAGGGAGTGTTTTAATTTATAAAGGCGCTTGTAAATATGGCATTTTGTAACAGTGGACCAGTACTATGTGCATTTATATAGTCAGATAATATACTTACCTAGTTGGCAGATAAAACCCAAAAGCATAAAAACTAAGGCCCTTGGTAATTACACTCAATTTAATAAAGAAACACTAAACTAAACCAGCAAGTTTATGGTTTGCAATAGTACACTAATCAAGTTATGGTTTTGCTTCACCTATTTTTGTTTACAGTCTGATAGTCCTGATTCTTAGGACCAGTTTGGTGTTTTTGAAAACATGAATGCTTAACTTCCCTGTGTAAGCAATTACTTCTCACAGACAGTAATAGACTTTCCAAAATATTTTTTCTTCTATACTAGAAATGAAATAACAAGTTTTGTTCAAACCTAAATGAGTGGAATTGTAATTTCCTTCATAAATAGAGAAACAATTTTCTGTGAATCATAGTGAAGGATGTGATGCTGTGGCTGTAACTGAAATGTGGTTGAAAGTAGTCTTGTAGTACTACAGCTTGAAGCAACAAATATGTGAAGTCAAAGGTCAGAATGCAAAGGGAAGAGGCGTTTAATGATACACTTGAAGTAATTTGAAGACTAGGAGAAGTTTTGTTTGCTTGGGTTTTTTTACATATGAGAAAGTAATGATATAATAATGCTATAGTTTAATAACAGCTTCTTAACACTAAATAATGTGTCAGTTTTCCTGTTAAATATTTAATGCTCACTGATACAACTAGATATACTGCTGGATATGTGAGCATGATTGTGTGTCTAAGTGTATAGTAAAATAGAATGTTACTGGTGGGGTTTTTGGTTCAGTTCCCCCTGAGTGTTTTAAGCAATTGTCAGACAGGTTTCTTTTTGATGTTTTTAACAAAACACATTGGCCAATATCGTTAAATGCAAAAGCCCAGCTTTTCTCATGTGTATGAGAAATTACTTTGTCTCAGTTCCAATTTAAATGTCATTTTCTTTCTTGTCATGATTGACTTTACAGAAATACAGGGCAAAAACCCAGCTGTACAGAGTGCATGTATGTGTGTGTATACTTATTTTTACAACTATTATTTATAACTTCACTTAGATATATATATGTTTGTTGCTATACTATATTTCACCTTTCTAAATTAGGGAAATGCTGTTGCCCTTTCTCAATGTATAAATCGGACACTAACATAAATCAACTTGCCCATGGTAATGCAGGAATTTTTTGGTAGAACACAGTAGACAAAGGCCATAGAGTGGAACAGAGGCTTTCTCTTCACAAGGCACCACAAGACAAAGGGTGATGGGCACAAATTGTACCGGGAGAATTTCTTTTTTACAGTGAGAACATTCATTCACTGTAACAATCTCCCTAAAATCCCCATCACTGGGAGCTTATATGGTTCGGCTGGACAGGGTGCTAGGTCATCTCAGATCGGCTCAGATCCCTGACCCACGAAAGTTTGAATCAGATATTCTTTCAAGATTCCTTCTAACCTGACTGTTCTGTGATTCAGTGGTGAATGTTTTAATTTTGGTTGCAAAGCAGTGCTCAATCTATTGGATTGACTTTCTTGTATAGGTAAGCAACTTCAGACACCGTTGATAGCATGAAATGAAGCAAAACCAGCAAAAAACCCAGCCTTATTTTGTGTAACCAATTCTGAATTTAAACCATTCTTTTCAGCTTTTGTTGTCACAATTTAATGGGGCTCTCTTTTTCCAAAATGTTGTTAAAGTAACTTTTTCTTCCTTAAAGTAAGACAGAAGTAGTACCACCCTCAGCTTTTCCTCTCTAATTGCCTATATGCTGTTCTAACCTTAATACTCCAATGTTACATTAGCTTAGAACTAAAACCCATTGATCACTTATGTTAATTGTATTTTTAGTAAGTCCTTTCAACATATTGCCATCAGAAGAAAGGAAGCTTTGTTATTTTATCAATAGAATTGATGGGGAAGAGAGTGAAAGCTGCTTCCCACTTTTTTTTTTTGCTTCTGTTTGTTAATTTTTTTTAAAAAAATCTCTGTGTAGCCTTTTCTTCTCATAAACATGTGTCTTTGGTAATGTCTGTAAAGCCTTTGAATCACTGAATTAGCTTAGTTTTTAGTGTGTGCAGTCTTTGTTTCAGGTTGATTTTTTTGTTTAGAGGTTTTTGTTAATAGTTTTAGGTTTTTTCTTTTTTCTTTTTTTTTCTTTTTTGCAGTACTTTCTTCTGGGGTGGGAGACTGAATTGATTGTGTTGATTCAGAAGGAAGTGTTTGCTTCATGTGGCTCAGCATTATTGCATTTCTCATTCATTTAGTAGATAGCAAAGCATCTCGTAGTTAAGCACAAATCATTTAATCTTTCATTCTCTAAGTGACTTCAGTTTTCCAGTGCCTGAATAGTCAATGGTTTGGCTTGATAGTAACAGCCTTTCATCCTATCTTATTTTTCTGAAATAAATCAAACCTTATATATTATTGAAATTTATACAAATCACAATTAATGCAGAAAAAACCCCCAACATGACGTAATTTATGTTTCAGCCTTTTTCTTAAAAATATTCAAGTATGGAAATGAAAGTCCGTCCAGTCCTTTAACCATCATTTTTTTAAAGTTATCAGCTAAGCCAGTACACTGAGGGCAACATGTGACAAGGAAGGAATAGAAAGCAAGAGGTGGAAGGGAGGGTGCCTGAAGCCAGCACTGCCATCAAGTAAGCCACGATAAATAGTGTCACCGAGAGACAGCTGCTGTACCGGGGGCATTGATGGTTGCCAGGGTGGGGCTGGGTAGCACAGCTTGCTTCCTTGTACCAGGTATATGATGAAGAAAGAGGAGACCTGCACGTTGTCTCAGCAAAAAGAATTGTGAGTTAAACAGGCAGATACTGTTTGAAGCTGCTCTGGATGTGAGAGTCCTCAGACAACATCAGAGTGCTGCAACTGATGTGTTGTCACGGTGAAACCACCGGGAGCAGCTGTTGCATGTTTAGCAGTCACTCTTCACTTTTCAAAGCAAGAGAGCTGCTTGTGAGGAAGCCTGCCAGATCTCAGCTCAGGAGAGGCCAACATGTGTTTCTGGAAACTGGAGCAGCTGCATGTAGGCATGTCAAATCATCTTCACTGAGAATGAAACTTTTCTGACCCTAGCTGTGCACTTTGACCCAGCAGCTAAGTGTGATGCTTGCAGCATGCTATTGCAGCCTGTTCTGCTCAGTGACTTCTGTGATAGATCCAGCTCATTATTGGATTCTAGATGAGGCTGACCCACAGCCTGAGGTACTTTAGGAAGCTAAAAGTGTGTGCTGTTTAACCAGGCCATGTACTCAAAGGAAAATCTTCATTTCCCAGCCCCAGCATAGTGCCACAACCTGTTACATGACCTGACACCAATTAAAAGTGTCTTAATGCCTGGAAGACTTTTTCTTGAGAATACCCAAGTATTCTTGTAATCATCATGGCATAAGTGGAACTGCTCTGTTGTGTTGTCTTGGGACTTACATAGGTTGTGGATAATCAGTGGAACTAGAAACAATTCTAAAATGTACTTGCAGATTATGATCTTAATGATGCCTGAAAGCATTTTTTAAAATGAAATTTGAAGTTATTTTAATTGAAATAATGTTTAAAATAATGCTTTAATTTACTGTTCATTTACTGTCTGTGTTGGATTCATCTTTTAGGGAAAAACCATACCACTTTATAGTCTGTTCAACCTATGGTTGTTCTGTCTGGATCAGTGTTTGGGTAGAACATAGTGAAAGAAAATTTTAAGAGTGGCTTGGTAGTTCTTGAAGAGATGTCTGCATTATTCTGTGCTTTTACTATTTTTAGCTAGAAAAAAAATTATGAGTTTGCTACAGATTCCCAGGCAGCCTTGGCCAGTCTCCCTGCTGGATACCTCAGTGAAACACTTCTGAACAGAGTTGTTCTGGAGATACATAAGTTAGAGGTAAAGAGATGGCACATCACTGTGAGAGTGAAAGCTGTATAGATACCAAGAAAATTGAGGTGCATTTGAATCTTGAAGACATTTTATAATTAACTTGAATTCAGTTTTCTAAAGAAGTGTTCTGGTTTTTATGGCTTGTACTATGTATCTTTTGAGAGAGAAAATTTTCATTAATTGAAAAGGGAAAGGGGAAAGGGGAAAGGGAGGAGTGTGCTAAGTGAGGATGTTCTTCACAGGAAGTTTTGCAACAACAAAAATAAAGACAGCATATATTTGTGCTCTTTTTTTTTGCTGGCACAAAAAATAAAAAATGGTGGTTTTGAAATCTAGCTAATTGATATTACAAATTTTATTTCTCTTTTCTGCAGTCCTAAGATCAAATGCCACAGGAGATGAGCTCTCTTTTAAAGTTAAGAGTGGGAGGATGGAAAGGGTGAGGGGGAGTTGGGAACTATTCAGCTCTCATCAGCTATATAACTTGACAGCTTTGTAAATAGAACACTGAGAAAACTGGTGCACATCAGTTTTGCACGTGTAGTGATAAAAGATGAACAGTCAATTGTTTGTATCTTTGCTGGACTGCTAAATTATAAAGTCCAAGATTTCAAAGGGTTTGGATCCATCATCTAAATCATATCCTTCAGTTTGGGGGATGTGGTTAATTATGGGTAGAGATCTGTTTGAAGTTCGGCCTGGTTTACCAGCTTAAATATTTATTTGCACCTGCCAGGCAGTTAACTACCTCAAATATTATGTGAACATAAAAAGGAGCACACGCATAAAGTTTTAGTTGTTATGAATTGGTATCTGTGGAATTCCCGGCAAGGGCTTAGAAGCCGTCTTTGAAAAGATGGGAAACTGTAAATTCCTTGGGCAGATTTCTTTATATTGCATCCACCATTTTTATGGCTTTAAAGTAAACCATTCCATGATGCACAGGATCACTAGGATGTGTCCATACATCCATCTATAGAGCAAAGCAGATCTGATCTAGAAACAATGTACTCAGCTTTGGTAGTTTGGGCCGGTGAGTGGAAGCATTTAATTCTAACTTTTATTTCCTGCTTGTGTTTTGATCCAAAGCTTCAAAGGTAGTCTGGAAAGGAAAACTTATAATTAAGTTAATTCAAGCCTTGTATTTGAAAGTTTGGTAGGACTTGGGAGGGACTGATTCCAAGTGATTTATCAAAAGATCCGAATATACGTGGTTTAACTGAGTTGTATAATATATTTCATAACACTACTATTTGGATAAGCTAACTAGAAAGAGTAGGTATTTAGAAAGAGTGTGTTAAAGATTTATGATATTCAGTGAAAAAGTTTATTTAGACTTAGGGAGAGCAAAACCTAACACAAGTTAGTCTGGTTCCAGTCTCTGGTGGTAATCATGTAGCTTTGTATACAATCTTACATTTGCATAAATGAAATGGAGTGTAAAAATTAACACAGGAAGATACAGCTATAACTGACATGGCTTTGGCATTGATTCCTACTAGAAACTTGTCAATTTGAAATAAAATGTTCTACATCTGAAGTAAGTAAAAAAAGAAAATAAACATTTTTTATATTTTTAAAAAACTTTTTGCCTACCAGCTTTAATATGGTCCCAGTATATCACAGGAGGACCATGCTGTACAGTGCATGAAACTGCAGGATGTTTTTTGTTGTTACTAACTGCAGTGTTTTGCCTGCCTGCTCCTTGATCTGAAGAATACTCAGCGGTAACAAGCTACATTTCAGCTAAAAGAAAGCAAAACAAAACCTAAAATTTTTTGTTCAAGTTCATGGATCTAGAGACAGAGGAAGACGACTATTTTTAGTGTCTTTTTGTAATTGTATTCATAAATTGTTCATTTTCTGCATACTTGAGGGCTTGTTCTTCAGATGAGAGTAAAGTTTATTCTTAACTTAGAGGAAAATTAAAAATTCTTAGAATATCCTGTAAAATGTGTCTGAAGTTATTTATTGTTACTTTATCATTTCAGGTTAGAGACTCTAAAATTCATGTTGGCCATCTTGATCACAGAGCTTGTTCCACAGATGCCTTCTCAGCACAAAACCTTGGGGAATCCAAGTGTGTTGAATCTTGGAGAATCTGAGTGTGTTTCTAAATTTTAAAAGCTCTTTTATTGCAGCATATTTGGTTAGGTTGGTGACTTCAGAAAAAGTTGTTTATATGTATCAAATCCTGCATGTTTATATGCATCAAACAGGTGGGGACCTTCTCTGAAGTTGCCCTAGTTGAAGATTTCCTTCAGCTTTCCCACTGGGAAGATGCCCTATTCTTCCACTGAAAATACACACTGGAGAACAGGTCCCCATATTGTGCCTTTCCTAATAAGTTCTTTCTGACAATTTGTTGTATCCCCAACAGCAACCAATTTGTTGTTGGTTTTGTGGTCTAATGATTCAAATTGAACTATAAAGTACCAAACAAAATTGGTAGGATATTTGGATGATAAGGGGGAATAGCAGCTCCTAGTAACTTGATAACTCCTAAGAAGTTGATTGATAGTTCTTGGTAATCAGTTCATAGGACTCAGTCCCCAAACTATTACATAAGGCTTGGTGTTTATCTTTGCAGCTTGTCCATTGTATTAGATGTCCTTTTGCAAATGGACATAATGCCTTTAAACTGCTAAATTTGGCAGAAATAACCAACCATAACAATAGTGCTTGTATAGTAAAATACTGTGCCTTCCTGTGATCTGCAGATCTATTAAAATTTTCCAACAGTTTGAGAACTGTTAGAACTGTAGTGGGTTGAGTTTTTGAGATTCTTAGTGGCTAAGCAACGTTTCATGCCTAGCTGATGGTCATTAACCAGCTCTGGTTTATTTGGTAACAGAAGTCCTAAGCTTTTGAAGATCAGTGCACTCTCTTCGCCAATTAACTTTGTTCACCTTAGCTCTGAACCTTAATATCAAAGTGCTTCTTTGCTGTTTTTGTAACTGAGTAAGTGCCTTTATACTTCACTTGTCCCAGTTTCTTCGCTTTCACATGACTGACCTAATTAAAAAACAGACAGCTCAATAATTCTACCATAAGCTAGTAATAATGAAACTGTGGGAGTCCTTGAAGCCCTTTATCATTCAAATACACAGTGGTTTCATGAATAAAGTGGATGACTAAGTATTACTTATAGAAGTAAGGGAGATTATTAGCAGTGGAAGACACATTTGAACTTGGTGAAAGGATGGCTTTTGTCTCAAGAAAGACCTACTCTCAGTAATAATTACACCAGATCTTCATTTTATCCCAGCATTCTCTTCTTGTTCACGCTTTCAGTGACTGAATAGCTTCTATTGCTTGTTAATCCCTACAGGAATGCGGCTTTGGATATGGGGAGGATGCACAGTGCATGACATGCAGGCCAAACAGATTCAAGGAAGACTGGGGCTTTCAGAAGTGCAAGCCTTGTCTGGATTGTGCCCTGGTTAACAGGTTTCAGAAGGCCAACTGTTCTGCCACCAGCAATGCACTATGTGGGGACTGCTTACCAGGGTAAGACCACTTCTGAAAATGAGACTTGGACAAATTCTAATCTAATTTACATTAAAGTTGCTTGTTCATGTTTTCTGCAATAAATGTTGGTACCCTTTGTGTATGTATGAAGGTCCTATGTTCTAATCTTGGCCTTACTGTATTATCTGAGCACGTAATTTCTGAATTGCTGTAGTAATTACCTACAAAAATGGTTTTATAATTACCTACTTGGTCTGTGAGACTATTGTCTGTACAGCACCTGAGCAAAATACCTCAAGCAGTGTTACTGGTGACTTAGTTCATTGTTATAAAGAATTAAACATTTGGAAACATACACAGCTACCTTCTTCAAAAAGGATCAAATTATTTGCTTGCATTTTTTTCTCCTCCTTAGGTCAATGCTTAATAATTCTCATGCACATATATTGTTAGTTCAAAAGCAGTGGCTGTGGTTTACTGTCTGAAATTTCCTTCACCTTTCTTTTCTTCAAAATTCATAAAGCATGATCCTAGCTGAAAATCATAAATTGTCTGAAATAATTGTTTGCTGAAACTGCTGTTATAAATCAAGAGCTGTGCTTAGTTTGTTGTCCTGCCATCCCAAAACTCTGTTGCTAATTTTCTCTGTTTGCAGTATTAAATCTTAAGATCTCTAAAAGGCTATCCTTTACACTGTTGCCAAGTTAAGCTATTATAAACACCTGCCATGAATTTGTAAAAAGATATTTTTGTTGCTTTTTTGAACTGAATTTAACTGATAGGAGTATTGTATGAGAACTGATGTGCAATTGTAACAGCCTTTGTATTTTCAGAGTATATATTTCAGACATGCTTAAAAGTTCATACATTTATTTTGCATCTATATGTCAGTGGTTTTATTTTATATATATATATATACACACACCACCTATCATAGCTTCAACTATGTTGAAGCTCCTGCCTTTATCCCTTCTCAAGCCAGAGGTGAACTCTCTTCATTTAAAAGCACTTAGTAAAGGTTTGGTAACTAATCTTAGCTTAAGCCACTGTATAAGAAAGTGCAGCCCCAGGCATTATAGATGTTACTCACAACCACTTTTGATACTGTTTGCAGCCATGTGGTGAATTGATTTATGCTTTTATGGCACATTACTATATAGTTTTATTTTATATTACTTGGCTGTCAGCAGGGAGAAGATTTTCTTCTTCTGTAAACAATATAAGTTGAATTTTGGAAGATGAGAAAGGAATAAAAAAGGAATAAAAAAAAAGCCTCATTGGGATATAAAGTAAGGGTAAAGCTAAACTGGGGGACCTGGGAATGCTTCTCAGTATTCTGGTCTAGAATGCATCCTAGATAGGTGTGTCGAGTTTTAAAATGAGAGCTGCTTCCACAACCTGAGTTTTCTGGCAGTTGGAAACAGGAGGAGGGAGGGAGTCCTGGTCATGGCAAGGGTAGTCACAGGACATCTGTTCTGGATGTTTTGGGTAACAGAACTTTAGAACACACCACCACTTTAGTTTAGATGCTGCCCGAATGAATGAAGGATACACTCAGCCTAGCCAAACAGTTTAGCTGATGTTTTACCTCTCAGCAGTCTTACTTATTTCTGTTTTGCATGTGTTTCCAACGTGCCATTCTCCATTGTTCAGCTTCAAAACAGTACAGTGAGCATGTCAGCTAAAAACAAATATTAACACATTTTGTTCAGAGTAAATGATCACAGTGACCCCTTCAGTCTTGCAGCCTATGGATCTGTTTCTATTCACATTGTTGAAGTGGGAGTTTCTTGAGCAGTTGAAAGCTGTTTGCTTTAGCTGATAAAAGCTTCAAATTGCATTTGCAGTGTTAGGAATATAACATCAGTAGAGTTAGTACCTTTTATTTCATGTGCAGTGGTAGTGACCACTACAGAAAAAAATTCATGTACTCGTCTTGAACAGGCCACTGCTGCTGATTCTGTCTTAGTACTAACAAATTGTTGAGAGACAGACAGACCTCTTTGGTTAGGAGCTGTAGGTAAGTTCTTTAGAGGATTTCATACATAAAAATCTGAAATACAACATTTTAAAAGTTCTGTTTTTTTTCTTTGGTGCTACTCTTGTTCCCTGACTGGGAGTATAGGGTTGTGCCAGTCACTGTAGTCAGTATGCTCTTAAAACATAAGCTCAGTAATAAAGTTCTTGAAGGGTCCTTAAATAAAATGCCACTGATATCTGGCCTGTTACATATTTTTAGAGGTGATTATTACCTGGTAATATGTAGATCAATCCCTTCAATTTTATTGTTTAGACATGTAACTAAGCTTGCATAAGGTAAGTTCTTAATGTGTGTCATGTATGTTGTGATCTTTGTGGAAAATGGGATATTGATTTCTGTCCAAAATATCCAGAATTGTTTATTTCTTCTGTGAATATAAGATTATAGTGACCAAGGATTTGGACTGAGAGATCTAGAAGTTTTCCTCAGTTTATTTTATATCTGTTTTGTATTATTAATTACTGTACTTTTGTTTACTTTTATTTTCTTCTGCTTCCTGATTGTTTGCATTGAGACACAGATTGACAAAACTTGCACTTATAGAAGATTTTGTTAAAACGCCTGATTAATTTTGTGAGGAATAATAACTGGTTTCAATTAACTATTTTTTCACATTCTTCTGTCTTCTAGATTTTATAGGAAGACTAAGCTTGGAGGCTTTCAAGACATGGAATGTGTTCCTTGTGGTGATCCTCCTCCTCCCTATGAACCTCACTGTAAGTGCTTTAGAGTGTTTTCTCTTTTAGCTTTAAAAAGAGAAAAATGGCAAAAAAAAAAAATTACAGTCACAGTTACAAACTGTACAAATGAGTTTTAAAACTAATTTTCTTGTTAGTAAATGGGTTTGTTCATACATTTCAGCAGGTCCAGTACTATCATTGAGAAGTTCCCACAAATAGCCAGTCCCTTGCGGATAAACATTCCTGTCACACCACATGGTCAGGGAGCCTTGACTCCACTTCTGATCTCATCTTATAATTTTTTGATTTCTGTGTTCATGCCAAAAGAAAGGCAATTTTCCCAGACTCTCTGCCAACTGTCAGGTAGGGTTCTATCTTTACCTGACACCCAAAAAGGTATTTGTTGATACCTTTAAAAATAACTCTAATACTAGGGTTTCAGTGAGAGAGAACAATATAAATAAATTTATATTCCTGTATACTGTTAAGAGGAAATAGGTAATTGGTTTCTCTATTTGTTTTTTGCCAATGAGAGAATTAGAATCTCTTCAAAAGGAGAGAAACTCTTTATTCTGTAATAGAAGCCTTGTTACCACCTCTTTCAAGACTGTTGGTGGTCTACATCCCATCATGTTTTTAATTCAATAAAAAGAGAAATTATTCTTTTTGTGTTTATTGCTGTCTACTTTATAAAATGAAAAATACATGTGATTCAAGATAATTATGTGGAAAATCTTGGGTTTACTTCTTTGTTTCTGTAACTGTGACGTTACGTTTTAGGAGTTTTTTCCCCTAGTTCAAACAGAAACATTTGTTTATAGAAAGAATGAATTGTCAGGTTCCTGAAATACTTTATGCTACTTTAATAAATACACACTGTTTTTATAAATATACTTTATCTTTTTTTAATTGTGTAAAATTAAAATAGAACCAAGAATATACTATTGTGTATTAAACCCACACTTTTTCCATACTATAAACCTATAGTTTTATATTGTATTAACTTCAATGAAATAAGAATTCTTCTTCTCCAGCATTTAATATATTGCTTAGGTAGTCTTTTTTCAAATAAAAAACACTTTCTTCTTCTTTTTCCATCCTAGTTTTAGTTCCTTTTGGATAATAAACTTATAAAACCAGATTTTCAAATGTTTTCCACATTTATAAAAACTTCTAAGGGCTGCAACATTCAAAGCCATTAAATCAGAGAATAGTCAAATAAGTTCTAATATTTGTAGCAGTAACTCATGCCCATGTTTAACACAAGCCTAGAAAGTAAATTCAAAAATGTTCAACTATTTTTGTAGTCTAGACAATATCTTAGAGTGTTTAGAAAGAATGTTCTTCATATCAAACCCTGTTGGGTTTGATGCCAAGAATGAAATGCTGATCTCAAATTACTGAAGTAAATCACTCAAATTCAATGAACTACAGAAGTTATTTCTAGACAGAGTATGAACAGAGTCAGGCCATTTCATATATGCATGCAACTGGTTAAATTCAGTATTATCCCCTTCATCTGTTTTTACTCTCTTTTTATCTGCAAAAAAAGAAAGTTAGTGAAATGTAAAGTGCAACAATGTTGTTCTAATGGAGGATCTCTAACTTATAAATTCATTTTATGTGGTTTTTTTCTCTTTTCTTGTTTGTTCCCTTCCAAGAAAATATGCTCTTCAAATATGAATTCTGTTCTCTACCATAATCGAAGACAGGGAAGAAGAAATTATCTCCCTTATCATTCAGCTTTGACTGTAATTAGACATGTGTATTTCATATTTTTCAAAGTCACAAATTATTATTTTGAAAAGGTGATGAAAGAACAGTTGCCAAGTCTTCTGAAATAACTCAGATTGTTTAGTTTATAGTGATTTGGCTTTTGTAATTGAGCCTAAGCTTGATCTTAAATTGAACCATTAGGAAGCTATTACTCATTTTAAATGGACAACAGGCAACCCCATGGAAAAGAGCATTTCCTCTGGCACAAGCTGCAGTGGTAAATCCAGATTAGAGATATTTTTGTTCCCTACTCTCATGGCTGGCACAACACCTTCAGCTAAATAACAGAAGTGGTAACAGCAAAGTTGTGAGAATTGGGCAAGTATTTCTAGTTTTCACAGAAGCAATGATAAAAGATTTGAAATAATTAAAATGTTTGTTATTTGCATACTAACCACCCATTAAAATCCTAAATAACAGAAATCCTACCATGAAGCACAGTTGCCATGTGTCACTATGGTTTTCAGAAGGCTTTAGTTCAGAATTGGTGTGTTGGTCCTTCAGGTTCTTACAGCAGCTGCCTCAGTTTTGGAAAGTGTACATGCCTTCCTCAAGCAGCCTGGGAAGTTTTTCCTCCAACAGTAGCTAAATGAACTGAAGTACTTCTGAGTTTTACTTTGCATCAAATAGGGAGTAATTTAGGTCCAAGTTAAAAATATGATTCTGTAAGGATACATAAATAATGGTGTGTGGAACATTTTCCATGTAATGCTGAAAATGTTAGTGGTCTATTTCAATAATGGATGTATTTTGATAGTTAAGACTGCATTACTTGAAGCTAAGTGGAGACAGACCATTTAGTGTGTGGGACAAGCTCTCAGTGATCAGAAAACTGAGTTCTAATTCTCTGCCTTTCTTATCCTTCTCTCTTTCCACTGTGAAACAGAAAGTCAAATATTAGTGCAGTGAGCTCTTATGTTACAGATGAAAAGGAAAAGTTTAAATGTCCTGTTTCAATGAATTAATTGTCCTCCAAGGTGTGTGGCAATCTTTTGTTTGCTTAAGAACATTGCCATAAGGGCACAAAGGCTCACAGCCCCCTACCTGGACTACAGGCTCATGTTAAAGCTGAGACATGGATCAAATTCTTTCTAGGAGCAGTTGATTATTACCTGGTTAGCTATAAATCTAAATACTTGCTTTTATCTCCTTTCTGTAGACATTTTAAAACAGATCTGGTTTAAATATTTACTCACGAATAAATGAGTTTGTGAATTGCTAGAGGCAAAGTTGAAAGGATTCTATAATGAAGAAGTAGAGTATTAGAGGCCATGAGAATTGCTATCACTTTTGTGCAAACTTTAAAGGGGGACACAATGACTTATGTGTGTTTTTTAAATGGCAGAAAATTAAATACACAATGATACAGTTATATTTTAATTTACTTAGTTCAGGTAAGCAAACTGTAAATACCAATCGTATGTATAGGGTCAGCGTCTATATTAGAAATGAAAGCATGTTTTTAAAGGTGTGATTTTTGCTCACTGAAGACATTTTTCTCACCTGAAGACATTTTTTTTCTCCTCTGAATAACAGATTATGAATTATTTGAACTGGAAATTAGAGTGGAATTAGAATTTATCGAAGATGTAAATTCTAAAATAGAAGGTAATATAGACTGTCCAGAAGTGGTGAAACAGTAATGTTGATATGGCTAAATGATTCTTTTGTCTGAGTACCAATTTAGATTTGCAGAGTTCACTCTCCTGTCTTCTCAGGCCACTGTTGTGCTTTCCCCATGGTTATGCTTAAACTGTTACTGAAACTGCTGAGTAAGCAAGATTATGAACCTCTCTGTGACAGAAAAAGAATTAAAATAACTCCCTTCTTAAGGTTATTTTTAAATCTAATAAGCTCGTTGACCTCAGAACACTTGTGGTGGCACAAGTTAAGGAGAGATGTGGGAATGGTTCAGGTAATGAACACATTTTCTGAAGATACCATTGCTTTCTTAGAAAAACCATTTTTTTCAGCTAGTCTGTCTTAGCAAATAAAAAGAATCACCCCTAGAAATCATACTTAGCTTTTATCAGTCATAAGAAGATGGCAAATTAAAATTGAAGCAGGAAAATTATTGTGAACTATTTTTACAGGTGGTTCCTTTTGTATTGTTCAACTCAAAATGCAGAAAAGCCCCACAGTCACAAGGATCCTTTGGTTTCTGGACAGGTTTTCTACTAAGCAGAAGAGCCTGTGACATGGAACTTTTTTTGAGATGTATTACAAAAATAGTTCCTAGAACTTCCACATCAATCTGAAATCAGTGGTGTTCCCCTTTTACATGCAAATTCAGTGTAGGATTTGGCTGGGCAAACAGTGAATTTAGCATGAATTGTGAAGGTCAAGGAAATGAGAAAATTAACGCCTTGGCACAAGAGAGTAT
The DNA here is from genome assembly GCA_013397195.1 of Hylia prasina. Taxonomy (NCBI): domain Eukaryota; kingdom Metazoa; phylum Chordata; class Aves; order Passeriformes; family Sylviidae; genus Hylia; species Hylia prasina. Next base: position 106,710 of record VYXD01013289.1, on the reverse strand, counting down.
TTTACAGCCAAATGGCCGCCAAAAGAACAGACTTGTCCTTTTCTTTTTGACCTCTAGTAACCACACTGTTACATTTTTAAGCATACTAGGTTTTTACACCATGAAAAATTTCACAGGTTGTCCAGCCAAATTTTTCCTTCTCCAGGACTATTTCTGCTTGCCTTCATGACATGAAGGAGCATGGGAAGCTGGGGGGGGACAGGATGGGGGCAGGATACCATTCCATGTAGAGCTTGGGAAACTAGCCTCTGCATGTTCCAGGAAATAAACACATTCTTTGCTTCAATGAAGCAGAAATGTTTTGTTGAATAAGTCACAGCAGTAGACATATCTGCAGTTTGATTGTAACATCATGTGCATTTGAAATAAACTGGCACTCAGAAAATTCCTACATTTTTTTTTGTTTTGCCATGAACCATATTGATTTCAATTATAAAGAATGTCTCAAACTAGAAAATTAACAGTTTTTTACTAAGGTGAGGAATAAAAGTAGAGACTGGCTTGTTGAGACAAAATACATAAAGAAGGTCATTAAATGTGAAAACATCACATTTTCATGAGGCGTCCATATCTTACCTGCTTTAAATTTTGTTCCTATAAGGAACTCCTATGACATTTTGACTGCCTTAACTAGGATTGATCACAAAGCTCCCTTTACAGTTTTGTGGTGTAGAGTTTTTATTCGTTACTTTCTGTAGGTTTACAGTATTGTTTTTTCTGGGAACTAAATATAAGTGTCCTGGAGCTGAGTGTCACTCTTCTAATCTGTAAGGTATGATGTTTCACTAATGCAAAGCACTATTTAAGGGATAAAATCTGGTGTTATTTCCTTCTTCTTGGTGTTAAAAGCAGATGGTGTAGGAAAAGTAAGATTTCATATAAATCTACTTACTTACATTAACAAGATTAGGATTTGTGAATTTGTAAACTTTCATGTGAGTGTAATGGGTATTGGGGGTATGCAAGGACTAAACATCACAACAAAGAAGATAAAAAGCTAGAAATTGCAGTCTGCAGGGTTATAACTTATGTTGTTTTGTAAGGGGGGAGCTGGCTACATGTGTATTCTGTAAAATACTTTCACTAGGGGTAAAACAGAAAAAAAATCCCACTGTCTCAGCTTTGCTGAATCTTTTTATACTGTTTCATTAAACATAAATACAGCTTTTTAACTTGAGAGTAATTTTTGAGTGACACTCAATTCCACATTAGTTCCACTGTTTATACAGTGCAATTTTAATTTATTTGTGTCCCTTTCTTCTTTTTGTTTACAGAATTTTGTGATTTTAAAGCTGTCAGACTCCAGATAATGTTTTTCCATCAATTAAGGTTTTCTGTAATTTTATTTGGTTGCTTTGTACAGTAAACTTTGTATTACTAATGCAAAACAGCCTTTGAAGGAAGGCTGCTTAAGTTCACCAGGCAACTGGCATCTGAAAGTATATAGCAAGTGAAATTATTCTTAATTATTTGGTTCTGTTCCAACATGTATCTCCTTCTTATTTCAGTATTTGTCTTGATTTAAGGTTACCTAACAGCATCTCTTATAATTCTCTTTGCCATTTTGAACACTATGATACAAAGCAGCTAGAATATTGTATAAACCTTTCACAGCATTCATAAGCAGTGACAGCTAATTTAAGTACAGATAATAGCATCATTAGCTTATAAATGCCAATACTGTTTTATTACAGAGACATTACCTTCCCATTATTTCAAAACTGAAATGTAGACTTTTGTAAAAATGTAGTAAGTCAGTCTGATATTTTCCATATGTGACCCGACAGTAGAGTAACTTATCTTCAGGAAGTCTGAAACAAATTCCACAACGTGTTTCAGAGATGAGAATTGCTATTCATGTCTTAAAAACTTTTATTACAATTTTATTTCTTTTACTCATCATAAGAAGAGTTAAGCTAGGAAATCTAAATGCTTTCAATTCATTGTCCTTGATAATTGAGATGGTTCTGACCCATTTGGGTTCTTGTATAACTTAGTCAAACAGCTCTTTTTTTTACTGTTCTGGATTTACTTTATATGTTGGGCTCCTCTTCTAAAAAACATCACAAAAAAAAGAGAGGGCAGGTTTTTCTTTATTTTAATAACAGAGGTATTACCACTAAAATGAGTTAAAATAGTTCTGAAGCATTACTTAGTGGAGGAGAAATTCAAATACAAACTGCAAATACATTGCAGTTTAATCATGTTCTAAAACTTCCCCAGCTTAATCTCATCAATTTTACTTGCACATATCTCTCCTTTCTATGCCTATATGTATGTAAGTACTTCATTATGTAGCTTGTTACCACTACATATGCATTATGGTTAGTACACAGAAATGGTCAGAAGTGTTTTCCTCATTTCTATCCACTATCCTGTCTACTCGTCTTAAAAAAGAAAAAAAAAAATTAAAAAATAAAACCAAGCTTCAACAAACCAAAAAAACACCACAAATTTTTGACAGAAGAAAATTTAGCTTATGAATTGAAATGACATTGCAAGGAGGTGCAACTCCCACACCCAGCAGAATTTGTGTTAAGTAAGCCAGACACTTTACCAAGGAATCAAGATTTGGAAGCTGAAGCTCTCAGGGCATCCAATCAGTTTAAACTGTTGAATTCCTGCCCACTTTGTTGCACTATCCTTAAAAGTCTTCTACCATTCAGTTTATTTTTTACAGTGGAAAATTTGTTTTATCAGAAAGATTTCTAATTACATGTTACAGCTTAATTCTGCAAAACTGTAGGTGTGAGGGCTCTTCCAATGAATTGATTTGCTTACCAGTAACTTCCGTAGAACAGAAGTACTCAGTATAGCATGTCTGCTCTATTATGGACACCTGCAGTAACCGCAAGTAATGGGTGTTCGAAATTTCTTGATCTTCTTTGAAGCTCTTACAATGACAAGAAGCAGGGTCCTTATTTTGTGCTTGCTACCTAAAGTCTAACTTACATTTCTTTGCCCTGTGAAATTTTGTTTCACTAAGTGTGTTTCAAGTAGCCCAGTTCAAACTACAGACTGAAAGAACCAGGCTAGTAGTGAATGCTTTAGGGATATCTTAGTATAGGTAACATTAGCCCTGTCAAGTATCTAGAGGTATGTGAGGTGTAAATATTCAAATAGACCCAGGATTCTGGCTCCAAAATTGTGTCACCAACTGTCCTGCTTGACAAGTAACTAACTGTGTAGACATTTAAAAGACCAAGGGACCTACAACATTTAATTTGGTCTCCAGGAGTATTCTAGTAATTCTGGTCCAGGTGGCTTGGACACATTGCAGCTTTAGTTTAGGCCAAAATGTTTGTGATTTGCCTGCTTTGCCCAGACTGCCCTGGAAGGAAGTACATATGCATGGGCTGGGCAGGATGATCTAAACAGATAACTGGACAATACAGACCCCTTTCTCTATCACAGTGGATCCAAGAGGTAATGGAATTGGAATTTAAGGAGGCATCTCCAAATTTCTCTGTACCCTTCAGCAGTCATCCAAAGACTTTTGCAGCACGGAGCAGTTATGGCACTGAAGCCATCAGGATCTACAAGCCAACTGCTCTGTTGCTCATCTCTGAAGTCTCTTCTCTGATGCCAAATTCAGGAGAGCAGGCTGGGATAATGTCTGGGAGTCCTTTTCTTGGTGTCTTCTTTGAGCCCAGAATTCCTCCCTTATAACGTGCACTGACCTTATGTTTGGCCCCCTGCCATTACTCTGATTCTGACATCAGAGGTGTGTTCCTGTCACACTGCTGGGAACCCACCTGCTCCTGGTGGCTTCCCAGCACTGTGGCTGCAGCCCATGTGATGCTGTGCTTGGCACTGCAGGGCCTGGGCCTCTTTGTGATCCTGGTTTCATGCCTTCCCAAATTAGCAAATTGCAATACAGTTCAATGGCTCTAAGCTTGCTTGTTGAGATAATTACACTGTTTATAATTTTCACATTCTGACTGCAACTCGGTCATGGTTAAATAATAGAATCTAATTTACTACTCACAGCTTTTCAAAATGAGAGGAAAAGCGTATCTGCTATGTTTCCTTTTTGGATATCCTGGTGAAAGTATACCAGTATGACTGTTCTTTTCTTGAATAGAAATTGTTCAAATAGTTAAGAATTTGAGTTGTGTTTTTGATGTAAAGTTCAGGCTATAAATTAATGAATTTCCATTGAAATTATTGTCTGACTAATCAACTCAACTCTATTCCCTACTTCCTGCTTTGTGTGTGTAAAGTACAGGTGACTGGGTCAGACCTTCTATTTCAGTTAATCTGCTCTTTAATCTCAAATAATGGGCAGTCACTACCTTTGTATTATTAGATGCATTGAGAATGACCAGCAAATCATAAAGGGGGTCTGTTGATAACATCCAATGGAAACTTAAAAATCTGAATATGACACTGTAAAGGCTCTGCAAAGGTTTAATGCATTGCTTCATGCACTATGAGTAATCCTCTATATCAGGGAATGAATCTACACAAAAGAATCACTAGAAGACATTCTGCTGTGTTAATTGGTGCGGGTTGAGTCCCTTTTAATTCAGAGATGTATTGTCTTCTTGTCTTTCCTTCATTATAATTGTATTTACACTTCTAAAATGCAAAAGATATTTTCTGTGTAAAAAGACAAAATATCCTTGATATACAAGTAAATATTTCTGTGGAGTATGCAAGACCAGGGTATGGTTCAGTAATAGATTTTGCAGTAGATGTACAAAGCCAGACAAAATTTAGGTTGTAATGTGTGTCTTGGTAGTATTTCTTTCTGGAGGCTTTAGAGAATTTGCTTTGAATCCCACTTTTCTGTGTGTCATTTTCCAAGCAAATTGTTAAACCTTTCCTTTAACTACATATGGTAATTATATGTGATTTTTCTTTTGACAAAACATGGTTTGTTGGATTGATTTCGCACAGGTTTCCATAATTAGGGCTTTGTGAGATGGATTGTGACACATTCTTCTGGATCAAAATATATGTAAAAAGTTCCATACTGAAGAGCTTTTATATATGAAGGAACTCTGTAGCTCTTGCAACAGAGGAAAAATACCAAACTGGAAAAGCCTAGTTCTTTCCTGCTGGTACTTTGTGCAGGCTTGTGATGTAACACAAGTGGGAACAAGCAGCCATAAGGTTCTGTCTTCCAGAACTGGATGAGCTTGTGTCCCACACATGTGCTGGTTGTCTCTCACAGACATTGCAGTTACAAAAGGCTTTCTTGCTCACAGTCAAACATCTCCTGTTGTTCTACGTCACTCTCTTTTAAGTTCTGAGTTAAGAACTGAGTTGGCTTTGTTGATTGAACACCTATTGAGAACTTGGTGGTTATTATTGAGAACATGGATCATTTCTTTAACGCCTGCATCACACTAATCTCTGGATGTGTACAAGACTTTTCCTGCCTGCCAGTTTTGTATTCTTTGGGGGAAACTGCTTTTTCCTTCCTTGCTATGGAAGGCTGGATTTCTGAGAACAGGGAATTTGCCTTCCCTTGCTTTTAACTGTTGTGTATTTAAGCATGGCAACTGTTGCCAGTGGCCCATAAGTGTGACAGTTGTCATTTTTGGCTGCTAAAAATAATTTTAGAATTGTAAATTTAAGTGTTATTGTAAACTTTTTAAGATACACAATAAGAATAGAATTGTGGGTTTTTTTCAGTTTGCTTTCCTAGGTGAACACAGCAAATCCATACTGTTGTCATTTATCCCTTTTTAATCCTTTCGACGGTGATGACTAATTTCTGTTTGTGCCAATAGAGTAACAGAGATCTCAGACAAGAATTTCCAGATTTTACAAAAACAAATGAATGAGTAGTGAAGAGAGAGCCACATTAGTGCACTTACTGAGATGAGAAGGTTGTGGCATAAGCTCCTACCACATTTGTTGATGGCAGAAAATGTACAGAAAAGAAAATGATGGAAAACAAACTATAATTTCTGAACTTCTTGAAGGTGTTCATTTATTATGGCTGGGGGGAAAGAACGGAAAAATTTGAATACTAAAGTTTGAAACTTTAAGAAAATCATCTACTCTAATATAACATCAAGATTGGTATCAGCAGTCCCTACTTCGTAAGGTGTTAGCAATATAAATATTAAATTATTTCAGAGTGAGCAGATGTGGCTCCATAATACAGATGGAAATCATAGAATAAATTAGGAATAGAAATGTCTTTTTTTAACACTACTTGTTCATAATCTCTGGAAATGTAATATCTAAAATATATATGTCATAATCCAGTAAAACTTAAAGTAGGTGAAGTTGATGTGATGTTTGACCAAGCTGACTTGCACAGAGAAGCCTTGGTTGTCTAGTTTCAGCATGAGAATTGCACTAATTGTATGCAATCCATTTTTATCTACTAAAGCATGTATTAATGTATTTTGGAGTGAACACAGTATTCCACTGTGTTCTTTGAAAATACATTCCTTGTTTCTTGCTAGACTATGATGGAAAGTATATATCTTAAAATGAAAGCAGAAATGTCAACATGTGACTTTTAAAATAAATTGAATCAAATTTCATTTATTTCATGAATTCACATCAGAAGCTTATGCAGCTGATAAAAGGAGTTCACATAAGCAGTACCCATCTGGTGTTCAGAAGGTTATATCTGATCAGTTCATGACAACGCATAGGGCATGTTTTGTGTCTTTGTTCTAACCCACAGCTGGCAACTCTATCTGCCAATCCCAGTGAAAGCTGCAGCTGGAAATGCAAAACTACTTTTGAAATCGCATATTCTTCCTCAGAGATGTCTGAAGCCTTGGAGATGTGTTTCTTTTATGATTCCTGTTAAATCAGGGAATGAATTGTTACATTAAGAGTGAAGTCAAGCAATGAATCCTCAAATTGTAAGACCGTGTTTTATATAACAAAAGAGAGCTAAGAATGACCAAAAATACTTAATTTTGCATTTTTTTCATGTAATAAAAACTCACTGTAGAGCTCACTTCTTTATTACATTAAAAAACCCACTTTATTATAGAATGATGAAGTAATCACTATTCCCTTCTAGCTTGTTCATCTAAAATTCGAACAAGCAGTTTGCAAGCATATTTAGTTTTGTTTCTTGACTCTGTTAAGGACAGTTAGAAGATTAAATTCTCAACTGCAAAGTATGAGAATTTCAGTGTGTTTTTTCAAAGCAGCTTACCATACTTCAGTTTCTAGTAGTAACTTGTGCAACCTTTCATCTTATGAGTCAATCCTATAATTAGTATCCTTCTTTGCCAGAGGCATACTGCATGTTTGTTTTAGGTACAGAATGTCTGCAAGAAATTTAACTTAATCATTACTTTTTAATGTAAGAGCTGGTTAGCTCAATTACACTAGATTAAAGTGAACTTGAAATTCTTGAGTTCCAGAGAAGGGGCTAATCTGTGACCTGTAGTGAATAAGTCCTATTTCCTATGGTTTTTTCCTTATTTGCACTTACTAATGTGGGTAACCATTCAGCCCAGGCTTGTAGAGGCTATAAGCAATTATCTATTTTCTGTATGGAGTGGATTTGCAAGGTTCTTATTTAACTTGGCCATTAGGTTATTCAAAATTATTCCAGGATTGCATGCATTGCAGTAAAGCTGCAAAATGTTTTATTTTCCAGTAAACTTTTGCTTTATTGTTTTTAGGGATAATCTGAAAAAATAAGTAGTGGTTACAGCTTTTCACTATTTTTAGATATTTTTAATTACAGAAGCATTAGACTGTTTTAAATATATTAATTTAATAACATGCTTTTAAGCTGTGCTCAGCTGAAAATACTGGTTCAAATTTATCTCTCATAATTACACAGGGAATAGTTGCATTAGCACCACTTCAGAAGCACTGAATCCATGTATATGGATTCTGTATCTATCTGGTATAAATCCATACTTTGGGTACAGAGTCCAAGCTGTAACTGGCATGTGAATATAAAATACTGCTAAACAAGTGCACAGTGGTGTGTTGGGGTTTTTATTCTACTTGGTGCTGGTAGGTACTATTTGACTCAATGGTCTTAAAGGTCTTTTTTGACTTCTAAGGATTCTATGAATCTAAGTTGCTCAGCTACAAAATTCTCTGGCTGTGGTCCACTTAAATTTCTTCATTTTAAGAAAATACAGTAGAAAATGTGGATTCCATCTAGGCTCAAACTTGCCACACTGCCAACTCTCTATTAAGAAAATCATTGTCAAGCAAAAGAGCACTGAAATACCACACCAGAGGACTGCAATGTATTGGAAATAGAATAAAATGCAATAGCCTTTTAACAAGAGTTGTGTGCTGAGGACCTTAGCAGTAATGATTCATTATAAACCAACACCTCATGAGCTGGGAGCAGCTTTATGGAAGAAGGGCCTAATGTTCCTACTGATCACTTGTATCCACCAAACTGTTGTCCTCTACTTTGCTCACCTTTAATTTTTTGGGTGATAGACCTCACACAGTCTCATTGGTTCACTTGTCCAAAGCAGTATACTGCCAAACTCCTCTTTACAAAGATCACAGAATAATCTCACATGTTATTTTGGGCAGTGACATGTGCCTTTGAGGTATAGTCTGTGACTGTTTCCTAAAAACACGAGTTATTTGTTAGAGCTTTTTTAACTAAAGGGTTGTGTCCACCAGTTTTAGTAAAGTTTCATTTCAGACCAATGGTATGATTCTATGTGCATATTACTGAGTGTGATTTATAGTTACCCTGTCTGCATGTGGAAATTTAAGATGGAATTAATGCACCCTAATTTTGGCATCTAAAAGTTAATGCTCAGCACTGAAGTTATCAGCCCAAACTCCCAGTCAGGGGTGAAAATTAGGTACCTCAAGAGTTCAGGCAACCCAGATAAGGTTCAGTGACTGACACTAAACAGTCTTTCAAGCCTTTTCAGAATAATTACTTCTCAGGAGATTCTGTTCCTGGCTTTGTTTTAGAAAGAGAGCCTGAGGTGACCATCTCTGGCTTTGTCTTCAGACTTCTGTAGTTACAAATTTCACCTAGATGCCAATATCAGGTTAGATGAAAACTTCAATTCAACATTGCATGATTGTGTCTGACTCCCTAAAACCTAATATTATTCTTTTTTTTTCTTTTTAATTAATTTTAAGGAGGAAAATTACGTTTTAGAGTGTAGATTTTCTTCCACTCCTGCTATATAAATAAAAACACAAAAAAATTAGAAAAATATTTTTATTAAAATGCCTCTTACAAACCGAAGCCCATATTCTAAGAGAACTTGCTAAAGTTAGAATATGCCAGAATTGAGGCCTGTAACCATAATGAGATTCCCTCATGTATAGTTACTCTAATACAGGTTGTATTTGCATTATTGCATATTATTTCCCACTGGGCCTTTGTTCATTTAAAGCACAGGACAGGCAAAAGCTGTAATTCTGTAAGTCTCACTTTTTATTTGCTACACACTATTTTATATTCCATGCAGAAGGTGAGGTATTAAATACTGCTGGACTTCTCTGGGGTTCTGCCAGTGTAAAGAAGTTGTTTCAGATTTTGCAGTTGTGACTGACTTTTATCTTTTCAATGGAAGTGGCGTAAAATGTTTAACATCTGTTAACAAACTGAAACAGGAAGTCAAAGGCCCTCAAAACCCTTCATTGTTTCTTGACAAAACCAAAGTAGGATGTCACCTTCTTGACTGTGAATATGTATAATGGCTACATCTGTCAGCTGAAGCTCACTCTATATTCAGGGGAGAGATCAAGGGTGGTGTTTAAAACAAATCAGACTAATTACACCCTAAAAGAGCTTTTCTCCTATCCACACCCCCGACCCCCCTCAGCCCACCCCATCCCCTGTAGAGAAAGTTCAGGTGATTCTCTCCAAGCAGATCTTTGCTTTGGTCAGATGAATCTCACTTGCAGAGCTTGACTTTTCAAGGATAACCTTTCAGAATGTCTTCTGTATTCTATGGCCAACTCCTTCTGTTAAAGAGGGGAGATGTTATGTTTCAAATTAAGTAATATAATAAAGCAAGGATCTTATATATAGCAGCCTTTTGTTCTGTATAACTTGACTTTATCCCCGCAGCCTTAAGGGGTGAATTAATAACTGCTTTTCATAAGCTATTGTTATTTCTGATGTCAAAGCTACAGCTTCTTCATTTGTGATACACTTTGCATGTGCATGCACAGTGATGCACTGTAGGTAACTTCTTCACAGTAAATCACAGCATTTATGATATCTGTAGTAATAGAACAAGCTAGGGATGCATGGCCAACTTCTAAAGGTGTTAACCCCTATGTGACTGACTTTTGAAAATTTCTGTTTAATTCCATGTATTTCATGCTACTTACCCCAAAATGTGTTTTTAAAAGATCCTGAGGCTGCAAAGTTAAAAACTTAAAAAATACTAGTAGTGTTGGTTATGCAACTCTTAACCTTAAGTCAGAATTGTAATTCAGCTCAGTGGAGTGTATTATGAAACTGTCTTAATTAGATAAACATACTTTTTGTTTCCCCTAGTGCAGACTTATTTCTCCCCCCAACATGTGCTTTGTGTGGACAATTTAAGGTAGCTTAGTGATATTTAAATATAATTGTAAACAGAAAAATGTAAGTGCTGAGCAAGCCTAAGTCTAGTTTATTTAATTTTGTTCCAGTCTGCATATCATGTGACTGGTGGCTGTGCAAAGAGGGGCCCTTACTACTTCTGCCAAAGCTCTACAACTGGGCAAATTCAACTGGAGAGAAGAAATAAGCTTTTACCTAGCTCAGCTTCTAGCCTAGTGGCTAAAAGAATCTCCATGAAGGTGGTAGAAGAGTCTTCATTTCACACTTCTTGGCAAAGAGCTCTTAAGCTTTCTCAGAAGGCAGAAACCCTGTCATTGCCTCCTCTTTCAAGAGTTGCATCTGAAAGGCATTATAAGCCATGCTTATGATTTGTCTCTTAATTTAATTTTAAAATAAGATCATGGATTCTTGTTCTCCATAGAGTTTTAAGAGAAGTGGAAGCTCCTCTCTGTCTCTGAGTAATTTATGGGAAGAGCAAAGTACATTATACTTCTCCAGGTTTCTGTATCTATAGGCTGAGCATGGTGACCTAAGGAACTGTCTTACTCATGTGATACTTCAGGTATTTCAGATTCTATTCTGTATTTAACCTTTTCTTCACACTGTATGTAGGAAGTTTGTGACTGAATACAGGCTTCTAACTTCCCAGGTAGATTTGCATTTTAAAATTAAAAATTTCACAGCTTAATTTTTGCATACTTAAGCCTTGTCCCTTTGTCACTTTTCAAAATTGATGCCAAACTACAATGGCAACAATATTTTATGTGATTTTTAGATTACTCTGATTTATGTGCAATCTGAAAGTTGTGGGTCTTCTGTTTTTTATTTCTTGTATATTCTCTCAATTTGGAAATAACCTTTTAAAAATTTAATGCAATAAATTGTCCAGTGTTGAACACACATGCACACATATGTATTTCCAGATCTCTTTGAGAACTGATTTTTTATTAGTCATATCTAATAACTAGGCTCTTTCTGCACGGGATTTCTAATCATTGGAAGAATTTCCTTAGCATTTATATTTTTCATGTTTGATAACAACAAAGTATTAGTACATTAAGAGAGTTTGAAGACTGAAGATGTTTGTAACTATCAGGATTTCATTTTCCTTTCCCAGTTACTTCAGATTTTAATTTTAGGCCAGGAGGCAAGAAGGTAAAGGTACTTAAACTTCACTGAATTTTCTGGTAGCTGCTGGAACATCTAGCTGTCTGAGCTAGATAAGTTATTTGGCCAATTCAAGAAGTTGCTTTTTGAATCCCTGCACCTAGCTTGATATTCAAATAGAGTGTTTTTTCTTAATGTATCACTTATTGATATAATGATTGGTTTTGAATATACAATCACTATTTTCTAAAGCTTTAGAAACTTTATGAATGAAATGTATTGCAGTATGCTCTGTGATTCTGATGACAGAACAGCTTGCAAACAGGAGTGAGGTAGCTGAGTACTGTTACCTTTACAAAGCATTTTTAAAGCAAGGATAAAAGCCATAGTTTTTGAAAATGTATTGCACAGACTATTAGTGATGTTTATGGATTTTGATGTCAACAAACTTAGGCCACAGGCTTGCAATCATTATGAAATCTTTTGTTTTACTCCCTGGGTGTTACCACAGCTGAACCAGGATAAGGAGGGAAATATTTGGGATAGAAAAGTGAAGTGTTAGGAATTACTTCTTGTTGAATCAGGGAAGGACAAAAACTTTTTTATGGCTGATGTACATTTCATTTTTTGCTTTACTGGGATTTGTACAAATAAATCCATAGATATATATGGAAGAGCATGTTCCCTGCCTTGGGGCAGGCTTAGCTGCTCTACCAGCCCTCAGTCATGGTCACAGGATAGAGTTTTCCACACTCTCATATTTCAACCTGCTGAAAACCAATCCATGCACCAACCTCATCACACAGCATCTGTAAGAGCTTGTTTGAACCTTTTGGAACAGATCTGTAACCCATATGCTTGGAATTCACAATGGTCAATAACACTTTTGAATAATGAGAGTAGTTATTCTCTATTGGCTGGAGAGGCAGCCTTCAGACATGCTTATTCTATTTCCATGTGTGCCATTGTCATTTAACTAGTGAATGTACAGGTAGATTCTGAAGGGCTCCCTTCTCCTCCCTTAGCAAATGGGTGATGGCAGTAGCTGCCCACATGAACAGGGTTTGCTTCTCAGCAATGCAAACTCCTCCTCTGCTTATGTGGGAGGTGCCTTGTGTGAGTGCTTTGGGACCGAGAGCAATAGAATGTGTCTAGAGACTGAACAGAGCAGAAACTGTCATAACCAAATGGACTCAAATTCTGCACAGGGATGTTTTTGTTCTCTGACTGGGTAGTCCCAAAGATTAAATGGGACCACATATACAGAATAAAAAGTACAAAAATACAAAAAAGTACTTCCTGTTTTCATTTTTTGTTGAAAAGATGAAACAGCTTTCATAGCCTGTGGGATGAATGCATTCTGTAGATAGATTTGAGCAAGGGAATAGCCTAAAACAGCATGGTGTATTTCACAGAACATGTCTGGCAATGAATGTGGTTAAAATTACAAGTTAGGGGTGATGTAAGAAAATAGATTTTCTACTGTATCTAGCAATCTCATATGTCCTGACATCAGCTTTATGGGACATTGCTTTAAGACATGAAAATACCTAAAAAAAAAATGGTGGGCAAAAAGGTTTTTTTTTCCAAAAAAAACAGGTGTTGCCCACCCTTAACTGTCAGAGATGTAAAGGTGGCTTCTAGAAGGAAAAGTCAGAAAGGTAATTGTTGACAACACCACAGCCATTAGCAGCAACATAGGCTGGGTGCCATCAGATCATGCTGGGTGTTTCCAGTTTATGGAGGAGAGATCTGTCTTATTAATAACCAGTTATGTTGGAGGGTAGAATGTGTAGTTCAATGGTGACACAGATTTTGTCCCACTTCCTCTGATTTTATTTTTTTTTCTTACTCTCAGGTTTTTTCAGGTTATTTGAGGGTAGCAGTGATCTGAGCTGTTACTCTGGTGGACTTTTATATTCACAGGGCTAGACAGTTCTCCAAGTTGAAAGTTTTGTGTATGAAACAATGTTACTTTTGTGCCCATATAATGGCTCAATTTAGATCACCATGGTAATACCAAGATTTCACATCTCTGAATTGCTAAAAGAAAAATGTGTAGCAGAGGTTGGCTATGCCTCACAGACATTGTGGTGTGTACCCAGTACTGTGGAGTTCATATACATTTTGAATTCACATAGACAGTGCAATTGTTCTACTATTTTAAACATAAAAGGCTGTCAGCAGCTGGAGTTTGTGAAAATACACAGTGCAAGAGAAATGGTCTTGGAAATGAGGAAATCAAATTTCCAAGATTTTAATTTATAAGCATATTTCTCAGGATTTCCAAACAATGGATAAATACTTGAATAGTCATTTTCTCCCCTAGGGCTTTTTGGTACATTTATTAAGAAAATAACAAAACCAGCAAAATAAAACAAAAAGAAAAAAAATTGTAGGCTAGTAACTAAAAGCTTTATAGTCAACACTTGGAGCATATTTGAAAAATGTGGTTTGACATGATGAACTTTTGGGTGTAGGCTGTGCATGCAAAAGGCTGTCTTTTTACAGATGTTGGGAGACACTGTCCCCACTGTTTACCACAGTCTCCAACAGTAATGTTTAATAAAGTTTCTTGCCTCCTACTTGAAAGATCAGGAGAAGCAAGGCAATCTGCTGCTTTGTAAAGACTCAAAGATATATTTGGGGAAACCTGCTTTCCATTATGTTAATGCTCAGTACTATATAAAACATATGCATTTTAGCTATATATACATGTATATATCTTATAAGATGTATACATCTTATACATGTAGTATCTGAATTGTCTATATCATATGAAGGATATATAATACATCCTTTTGCTTATTTGGGGCTAGGTAAACATACTGCCTTCTTACTTTTAAAGGAATATAAACATCTTTACTTTTTTTTTTCCCCCAAAAATGAAGGAATTTCAAAGTCAGCACATTGCCTTATATTGGCTTGCCTACTCTGTGGATCAAGAGCACAGACACACAGATAGCCACTGCAGTTCAGCTGACAGGCAGTAACTTGTTAAATTACATAACTTGAGGGTATGTCTGAGCCCTTAATTCTTGTCAAATTAAGGTTGATGCCACTGAGTTGGGCCATTCAACATAAAGGTAATGGGCAAACAGTTTTTGTAATAGGCAAATATTCCTTTCCCCTGTCAACCAGGGGTACCCGTATTCCAGGAATTAACAACATTTTAACCTTTGCATCTTACTTCCAATCTTGATTGTAACAGATGGCACTCTGTCCAGTGCTTCTGCTTTTTAAGTGCAGTTTGGCTTAGGTTTGTTATTTTGAGTAAGCTCTCTTTAGGTTAGCATTCACTTGACATGTTAAGAAAGAAACCCAAACATAGTATTCCACATTTTATTCTCCTCAATTTTACTAGTTAGTATGTATTTCCTGTATCCATGGAAGAAACATACGGTGTTACGAATTCTGTTTTCACATGGTTGATCTACCACAAAAAACTTTATTTTAGGTTTGCTGATTCCAGTAGCAACTATAGTTAATCATGGTTCTGGGAAAAACAAATTGGAGAAAATAAACATGAAATCAGTGACAAAGGAAGTTTTTTTAGATTTTGCCCTGTCTCTTGTTGTTTGGTATAATAGGCTGAAAATTCAGCCATTCTGTTTATTGGCAGAAATTTTAGTGATACAGCTGGGATTCATATGTTCCATATTAGCTGAGTTATTGCTGTTTAACTGTCTTGAATTAATAGAAACTTTACTTGTTTTTAAGGACCACACCTTTGCATATACTGCCATTATAATGTAAAATCAGTAAATAAGGGAAGAATGTGTATTTAGGCTTACTGTGTAAAATTATGCAGGAGACAGTTTCGTATTTTGGATAATTCTTCTTCAACATTAGCACATTGTCAGAATATGTTAGAACTAAGACTTAAAAAAGGAAACCAGTTTCTTAAATAAAATATGGATAATATGCACATGCTTTCCAGAATCAGAAAACAGTCTGCACCTCCTCCCTCCTTTCTGAATGTATCCCATCCAGTTCACAGAGTGTTTAATTGCATATTTAAATTTAATCATGTAATCATCTAATAGATGTAAGTACAAGTTTAAAATCCAACTCCTTGGTTTTGCTGAAGTGGGTCCATTAAGTCTGTGAAAAGAAAGACTTTATGAAAATGCATACATGTCTGGGTAACACTGAAAGCAGAGTTCAGTAATGCCCAACGGGCCACTTCTACAATAGCAATCTACTTCTGAAATGTTGGTCTCTGCAGGGAAGATCACTATCATTATAATTAGAGCTAGACTACAATGGACTGCTCAGAGTAGCTATTCCAAAAAGTTCTTTGAAGATGAAGACGAGTGGTAGGCATTCTCAGGAATAGAAAATTGCTTTCTCAAGTGAAAAAAAATCAACCAAATAAATCTTTAATAGTTAGATGGCTAAAAAAAAGTTCCATTTTGTCATCTCTATTTAAATTAAATCATTGCATTTCCAGTTTGAATATTGCTGATGGCCTTTAAAGAAATATGTACTTTATATTTTCCTAGAATACATAATATGCAATCATACTTGAAATTAGATGTATTTTGTGAGCAAATGAAGAGAGACAAAAATATAGCAACTTCATCTCTATTTCTTTTTTGCCCTTCAAAATTGACAATTCTTTTTTCTGCAAATTATGAATGCCTAATTACTAAGAACTGCTTAGTCCTCTTATGTACATTAATACAAATAGGTGTATTGTATATTTGAAAAACACTTGAAGATGTTCTGATCAGTTTTTTTATTGTCTATTTTTTAAATACTTTTAAACACAGTCTGTCTTTAACCTTCTAAGGCCTAGATCACTCAGTAGACTAAAATTGAAAACCTGGTACCAAAGCACAGTCTGATCTTCACAGCAAAGCCAGCACGCATTGCTATATGGACAGGCTTTTATATAGATTTACTGCTTCTCACAGTTACCCTGGAACTTCATGCAGAAATTTCTTCAGTCTGCTAAACCTATAAACTTAAAACTACAGCTGCATGGATCCCAGAAACTGAGTGAAAAGTTTTCTCTGTGGAAGATTGAGGTGCTCCTGCCAAGAGCATTCAAGTTATGACAAAATGATTATGACATTTTTGCATTTTTTTTTAAATTAACATTGAAGAGTTGGAAAAGAAGCCATAGAACTTAGTTCTGTGAGTAATAGAAATTATAGAACATGAGAAGGGTAGGTAATAACTTTGTAAGAGGAAATATGTCTGTGCCAGTGGTCAGTCATGAAGTGTGTCCTGATGTTCAGAGGGTACCTCCTGTGTTTTAGTTTGTGTCCATTGCCTCTAGTCTGAGAAAAGAGCCTGGCTCTGTCCTTTCTGCATACTCTCTCCAAGGATTTATACAAATTGTTGAGGTTTCCCTGAGCCTTCTCGAGCTTGAGCAATCCCAGCTCTCTCAAACTGTGATCATAGGAGAGAGAATCTCCAGTTCCTCGCTCATTTTTGTGGCTCTCAGTTGTAGTTTCTCCAGTTGCTCCACTCTGTGCAATTTGGCAAGTTGGAAGCATGTAAAAAAGATGTGCTATAAATTTCTTCTTCAGATTTTGATGTGACAGTGGATCATAATAGTACAAATTGAAGGTAAATGGAGGTAAATATTTGAGCAGATGTAAATGCAGCAACACTTGTCTCTCGTCGTGCTGAAATCAGGAAATGAGCAACTAAACTTTCTTTCTTCTGTATCATGGCCATGATCTGATCTCTCTGCCTTTTTATATTACCCTATTTACTAGCAGCTACATGATACTATAAACTGCAGAAACTGTTTTTATTTAGTACATTTGGTGGGTCATTTCTTTAATTTTCTGGATTCTTTATTACATAGAATATAGTGTTTTCTTTGGCATTAAGTGGTCTAAAGTCTTAGAATTAAGTCAATTTTTCAAAATGCCTAGGTTTTGTCAATCCCTATAGGCATTATAACTTAAAGCAATATGACATCACAAACCCTTTGGTGCCCATGTTTGATGTGTGTAGAGGAAATACCATAATTGTTGATGGAAATTATTCCTGAGTAATATAATTCCACTGATTGCACTAAGCTGGGAAGTTCTCTCCTGCCATTATGAAATTGCAGTAACAATATTGAACAATTGTATTTATGTACAATTTGATTAGAGGTTTTAGTATACTCTGGCAGACACTGATCTCACAATTTAAACTTATGACTGCATGACCATTTCTTAGGATATTATAGTCTTTAGGTTTTAACCAAATATCTTCTGGGGTAAATAGGCACAGTAACTTATTTTTTTAAGTTAGTAAAATAGGGTTTGTGGTTTCTTAAAATTTTGCTGTCATAGAAGTACTCTGTGTTTTATTCCTTTTTCTCACTGAATTTAGGAGGAGTTGAAAGTAGTTTGAAATAGATGGGCTGTCAAAATTCATAGGTTGTTTAAAAAACATTTAATTTTAAAATACATAATTTAAGACCATTTCAACCATTAATTAAAGTTTTGATCCTTTAAAAATATTTTTTATTTTCCACCTATAGATGAAAATGTTTGTAGCTGGAAACATTGCTTAAGTCTTCACTAATTTGAGTGTAAAATCAATCTGTTGAATGTTGACTAGAGGTATTATCTAGTATTAAAAAAAATCTGAAGAAAAAGATTTGGCAGAGTTGAAATCTTGGGTTTCATCTTGGAAATGACCATGGTGTCATGACATATGCAACAAAGCAGGATCATAATTTTGACAGCATTTGAACTTCTGTGGGTGTTTCAGGGCCCAGAAAGTTTCCTTATTAAGGGAAGTTCATGTATTTGTGACTCCCTCTGGTGGATCACTCTCTCAACTCTACACTAGGAAATGTTCTCATATTAAATTCATGTGACATTAAACATTCAGATGTCTTTGTTTTCATGGTGAGGATCTGATTCCATTCTCATGGACAGTCTGAATGTGTTTGTGTGCATCTCTGCTCATTATTGCACATTTTGCAATATAGCTTTTCTAAGACTCCTTTTCATACGGAGGATGATGATAATCATATCTATCTATATGTGCAAATGTTGCACGTATAAATATATTCTCTTTTTTTCACAGAACATTCTCTTTTTTTTCTGTGCCACAAACCTCTTCTGTTTCCCATCCTTTCATTTACATGACTATGTTCTGGACATATCTGCAGTTTGCCTTAATTATTATTTAATTATATTTCAGGTACCACCAAGGTAAATCTTGTGAAGATCCCTTCAACTGCTTCCAGTCCTCGAGACACTGCTCTGGCAGCTGTTATCTGCAGTGCACTTGCAACAGTGCTCTTGGCTCTTCTCATCCTTTGTGTTATCTATTGCAAGAGGCAGTTCATGGAGAAGAAACCAAGCTGTGAGTTTCCAATTATTGCCGTTTCTTGGTAATAGAGTGGTATTAGTTTGGCAGATCTCCCTGTAGGTAAAGAAATGAAATGTCAACATCATTTAAGCAAGTTTAGCATTGAGATGGTCAATGTAGCAGAGCCAGGGACTCCATCCAAGTTTGCCAGCTATTGTGGAAGTTTCAGCTGCTACTGAGAAAATGCTGTGTAAATGCCCAGAAGTACTCCAATTTCATCAATTCCTTGGCATACTCTGCTAGATGTGGAGCATTCATGATCCAAGATGGGACATTACAGAGCTGCAATGTCAATGTGGAAATACCAGTTTGGAAGATCTGTGCATCAAATGCTATTGTGAAACACAGATTAGGTCATCAAGATCATGAATGTGGCCAGTGTAGATGAGACATTTTGTCCTTAAAAGTTTTGGTTTGGTGAGCATATTCAAGATTAATCAAATGCCTAAGACAGATTTGTAAATTTCTTCTAAATCCATAACAGCTCATCGATGTAATTTGTTTATAATAAACATTTTTCTGCCTCTTAATTTAAAATAAGAAACAAAAAAGTGAAAACTGCTCTAGTTCCCATTTATAGTTTTATTAAACTTTTATTAAAATATGTTTATAGCATCTAATGAACCCTGGATGCCAAAGAATAATACTATCTAGGATGAATTGATGTTATTGATGCTTTCAGCACAAGCAGAAATTAAAAGGTTTAAGGCATTGTAAGAATTGTTCCTAACCTAGAATTTGCTTTACACATGAGCTCTGAGAAATTCTGACACAGTGAATTCAGACTTCATTTAGTGAAGTGCAGTAACTTGTTTGCCTTGGCCTGCAATTATAGAGATTAAAGGAAGTCTGCTGTTAATATAAAGCTCTTTAAGATAATATAAACAAAATCCCAGTGGCTGAAAGCTGACTCTGGAAAATTTCAATTGGGAATCACTGAGAATCATTAAACACTGCTAAAATGTAACAGTGAATAAGACATACTCTCAAATCGTCAAAATGAGAGCAGATGTCTTCCTAGAAGAGGCTGTAGTTGAACCATCTGTTCTAGGGTTTGTTGCAAAATCTGTGGTTTACGTTATTGGAAGCCACACGGTCACTGTGGACCTTTCAACTGGAAAATGTATGGACATACTTTATAGCTTGACAATTACACATTCTGTGAAGACAGAGGGCTCTGAGCAGGAAAAAGGGTAACACTTACTGACACAGATTTTTATTCGCTTTGTTCGAAGGGTCTCTGAGATCACAGGACATTCACTACAATGGCTCTGAATTGTCATGTTTTGATAGACCACGGCTAAGTGAATATGACCACAGAACATGTTGCCAGTGCCAAAGAAGTACATCACAGACATGTGGTATGTTAGGTCTACTGAAAGGTGACTTTGTTTCATCTAACACTTGAGTGGTGACAATTAAATTCAACTGCAGAGCTAACACTTCAAACTACCCTTTGTCCTAGGCTAATTTCTTAAAAAGCAGAAAGGATTTTTAAGTAGGCATTTGGGCTTTTTTTCCTGTATTCATTTCAGTGACTTCACTTGAAAAAATATTAAAATGTGTGTTTCATCTATTTCTGATAAAAATAGCTGCATCTGGCTTTGAGACTTAAATTAGTGTGAAGGATTTACCAGAGAGTATCTAAGAACGTGGAATGAATGCTAAAGGACATTAACAACCCGGACAATTCAAGTCATTGCTGTTTTGTGAAGTCGTATCAGAACAGATGCATTAAGAAATACATCATTTAACACAAAAGCACAGGCTTAAATATCATCCTGATAGCTTAGCTCAGAATGCTTCCACTTATGTGTATTCAACTGAGAAGAAAATTAATTAAAAAAATTGGTTCTCATGACTGGCTTCTATATTACTCCTGGAGGAAGGACTTGGCTTTTATAAATATTTCAATATTTTAAAGGAACAAAGATGTTTTTAAAAAAATGTTTTTACAGCAAGAAATCTTTCCTCAATCCACATATTATAATGTAACTGGCTAACTAATACTCAAGTTTGGAAAAGAACAGAGACTAAGTTTATACAGAGCTTTGACAGTTTTATCACTATTAAATTAATTTTCATTCCTTAGGACCAGTTCACTTGATTCCCTCACTGTGCTGTGATGAAACCTGTAGCATGGAGCACAGCAGCCACAGTTGTGCTTTCCACTCACAGACCACGCTCAATGAAAGGTAAATTAGTTTTGCAAATGTGTGTTAAACATGAAGTATTTTTTAATACAGTCAAATTAATATTTATACAGAGACAACATCTGCTTGAAGTGGAATGAGGGATTTTGATGAACTGTACCCATATCATCCCATGTTGTGCAAGAATAGGTTTATGGTGAAAAAATGAAGCATTATTTAGTAAATGCTGACTTGATCCATGGGTTTCTCTGAAGAAGTGGCTTCTCTCACAAGCAGATAATGTTCCTTTTACTCTGTGGCACCTTAGAGGCTTTGGACACCCCCTCTTCTGCTAATGGTTAGCAAGTTGCTGCATAAACCTCTGAATCTGGGGGGACTGAAGTACAGTTCACAAGTGGCATGAAGATTTTTTTTTTTAAGGGACCCTTTAGGACTGCAATATTTGAAATATTTATTATTTCTGATTTCTAGCAGGTTTTAACCTTTATTTTCTCCCGATCAGCTGAGTGTAAGTGCAGTAGTAGTGTAGTTATTTTTACAGCAGGGCCATGAGCTAAATATATAAAATTTATGGTGTCCTTCAGAGTTTCCTGGTTTACAGATTTTAACACAGGATGTTTTTTGTTTTTTTTTTTTTTTTAGCTAGAATAATTTTCCATATAAGGTTTAAATTGGTCTTTAGTTGTTTTGTTCTTATGGCCACATGTAACTAAAACTGTAGAGGCAGGTTCTTCATAAGTATTGTTTGTGCAAGGTGACTTAACGACCTAAGTACAAATATCTAAGTTTTCTATAACAACTTGTTTAAATAGCAACAAGCTTGAGTCATCCTTGTATACCACTGAGGCTGACAAATTGAGAGCTGTGTACTTTTTGAGGAATCTTTTGGTTAAGGCTTTAAAAATAAGTGTAATATCCATGCTATGTGGACATCAAAGATCCTGTGGTTCCTTCCAGTAGAAATGGAGCTTGTGCCAATTTCCTTTGCCAGAATAATGTATTTCCTTCAATTGTGGTGCAATGTCCTGACTTTTGGCCTCTTCTCTGAAAATGCTTTGTGTGTATATCAAAGCTATTGAAGCATCATGTTTTGAAAATGAGTAAAGCTACTTAAAACTGTTATAGGCTTGTTAATATGGGATGAGTTTTGTCACACTCATCCCATATTAACATGCATATCACACTTAATATAGCCTTTGCATTTTTAAAAATCTGTAGATGGCTTTTGGAAATAAAACATATTGGTATAACTTCCTGGTTTTGTTAATACTTATTTTGGTGTATATATAGTGAAAAACACTATTGGAGTTTCAATAGTGTTTGGCACATGGCACTATTATCATGCACTTTAAATACGCTTGAGTTAGATAATACTGAGTTTCCACTTCTACTTTATTCCATTTTCCATAGAATAAAAATAATGCTTCCTCTTCTTTAATATTATGTCCTTTACATGTAAAAAAGAATAGAAGAAAAACTTTTTGCATTTTGAAGGCTAGACAGAAGAAACTGAAAAATCAAAAGTGAATGCATTTCCAGGTTTAAAGCAAACACAAAGTTTTGAGAAGACATGTTCCCTATTCATTCTCCCACATTCTTCCCATTTGAAGCCACTTTACCTTTTTTACTTCCATTACATATTTGTCTATCTACAGTTTGGGGGAGTAAAAAAAAAAACCCTGGTGTTCAAGATTCTGGACTCTGCCCAGCCATCTGTATTGCTGCACTTTAAGCCTCTTACATCTTGTCTTAATACTCTCCTCTCCATGCACTGAGAAAAAAATTTCTTTCTTCTTTGTGACAGTATTTATATCTGAACACTACTGTAGTATTTTTTGTCATATTTCTGACCCTAAACAACCCCAACTGCAGTTCAAGTTTTGTGGAATCCTGGATTCACTGTCCAAAGTAGTGTTCACCAGAGCTTTTGTGATTTCCAGGCAAGGAACAAACTGTATTCCTTCTCAATAGAATTAGTTTGTACAGGATGTCTCTAGAGTATTAATATAACCCTGTTAAACCTTCTTGAAATACCTATAATTACAAATGATCATAATACCTATAATTACAAATGATAATATTTTCTGGAATACTTTGTAAACCATGTGCCTTTTATCCTTCTGCAGAGCTTCTGATTCTGTTGGAGAAATGATTCCTGCTTTCCTCGGTTCTCTTTCACACTCTACCTGCAGAGACATTCCAGATGCTTGGCCTCTTATGCAAAACTCAGCTTGTTGTGACAGCATTTCTATCTGTGAATCATATTCAGAACTGGCTGGAGGATCTGCAAAATCCTGCAGCCCTGAGACTGAAAATGCAGCCACTGTTGAATTGGATAATAACCAGGAACTAAGTGAAGTACTTATTCCAGCTAAGGCTCTTGATAGAAATGTTGCAAAGTCCTTTGAAATCTCCGAACACAGAACATGCATGGAAGTTTCATCACCTCAGAACTCGGTGACTGCTGAAAGCCAGCCAAAGTGTAATGGAACAACAAATGACTCTACGGACTGATAAAGAGGTAAAAAACATAACTACAAAGGAATGAGAATGAGTGCTCTAGGCATGTACAGCTAGATAAAAATAGAGCTGTAAGTTGTAGGGTTATATTTCTCCATAGGTTACACCTAGCTATTGCTGAAATAAATTAAACCTCTACAAGAGTTTGAGCAGTTTCACATTTTTAAATCATTAACTGAATTTGAAAGGTGTAATTATGTGAACTGTGGTGTTGAAATAATATTAACCAGAATACAGGAGTAAGTCTGTACACCAGTCAGCTTTTATCAAGGAATTTTTTCATTAAATTTCAAGGGAAAAATTCAGTTTAATAGCCTTATGACCAAACCATTGTGTGAGGCTTGCCTTTGTTTATGAGTGAGAACTGAGGAATTGGCTTTGCTTATTGCAAACAAAGCATAAAAGACATACAAGTGTTCATCTAAAAATATTTACAAAGCCTTTCTGTGGAGTTACTGCAGTAGTAGTGGGAACACAAGAGAATCTCAAATGCCTTATAATGCCACTTATATTCCCATGTCATCAGATAAAACATAAATTAGTCCATAAAATGCAAATTTATCCGTAAAAGCTCAGAGAAAATACAGGTCTGAGGTCAAAATGCAAAGAGGTGATAAACAATTGTCTCAACTATATAACAGTTGAGAACTGTTGCAAAAAGTCACTCTGTTACTGCTTCATCATTATATCTTTCTGAATGTTAGCTGTGCTCCATATTTTTAAAATGGAATTTTCTACTTTTGGAAGTAATCTGGACCCCTGAGTCACTAATGTGTGAAAGGATCCCAAATTATGACCTGTGTGCTGATGGCAAGTGGTGTTGTTACTCCAGGCTTATGCAGGCTGTGGAAAGCTGGAACAGTCTCCTGTGCACAAACTCAGAGGCACAGAAGTTGCCACTAATATTAATAATGCACCAAACTTAATTAAGAAAATTATGCTATCTGTAATTATGAAAATTTTGGGCCATCTGCAGAATTAAAACTGCATCCCTTTGAACCTCTTCCATTTGGTTTACATTAACACTTTTGTGTTACTCCTAAATATGAAGTAGAAAGTAATTAGTGTTTAGCAAAAACCACACATATTCTGAAGACATGTAAGTGCAATAGTTTCTTTGTAAATCCAGCCTTAATTTTTTAGGTGACCTTGTCAAGAGAAGGAAAGGGAAGGGAACTGACTGTTAAATCAAGAATTGTTTTGCTATTGACTTCAATGGAACTTGTCACCTTGAAAAGCTGCCGCTGTCCTGACAGTATCAGCCTTATGCAGGTGGCACATATTTCTCTCAATGTATTATTTACAATGTAAAGTTTTGTCTGTAACAATGCTGGGCACTACCTGCCCATGTGTCAGCAGCAATGACAGTTTTATTTTTGTGTGTGCCCAGTATCATTTGGTGACAGTAGCTGTGTGCACGAAGGGACAGTGACATGGATACAACTTCAGATCTCAACGCTGCTAGTTCCCAGCAGTTCTTGATGTTTTAAGGGAATGCATTTCCATATTAACAAGATTCTAAAAATCAGAAGTTTGTGGGTGTTTTCCCACCAAACCATGCATCAACTTCAGAGTATACGATTAATATTATTTAAGAGTTTTCTTAGATCAAAAGAACCACAGAATTTCAAAATATGACTACAAAAATTAGCTTTTATTTCACTGTACTTGTTATGGTATATGAACTGTAAATTTATTGAATTCCATGTGTATGGAGGTGGCTTTTCTAGCATCTGAAAATCCTGTATGCTTTGATAGTTTTCTGCTATCCTTTATTACTACGAAGATTTGTGTATAATTTTGGATAAACTAGGTCTTCAAGAGGGTTAAGTTTTTCTTCATTTTTTTTTCCTAGAATAGAACCTACTGATTCATTTTGTGCAGTTTCTCCCCATTCAGACTCTACAGTCCATCATTATGTGTGCATTTTTTGCAGAGAAATTTCACTAGTGTTCATGGGACAGGATCAGGACTAGGCTTACTTGAGATGTATTTTCAGGATGAGCATTGGCCAGCTGTACAACTCCAAGCCAATTATTCCATCTCAGTCTATAGCATTTTTTCCCATCTGCTCTTCATCTTTCTTGTCTTTCTTAAATTTTTTGAGGCAAGGATAGTCTTTGTACTGCCTGTGGATGTATTACAGTCTTGCATAGGTCAATGTTTTATTATTATATTTCAAAAGAATAACATAAAATCAGAATATAGCATATTTTTATATATGTACACACAAGTCTAAGCTTTTTAATGTGGGTTTTAATACAGGTTTAATCTTCAGGTTTAGGTGAATTTTACAGCAAGCAATAAGTGTACCTCTACGTTTTTAGTGTTTAGTCAAATATAGAAGTACATACAGGTTTCTTATGGATTTATGTAACCACTCTCCTGTCACTTTTTTCTAGGGACTGGAGCTATTTCTCTCAGCACTAAAGCTGAATGCTTCCCTTTTGCTCCCCTGCTGATTCTCATCAAACATAGTCTGGTGGTCAGTGTTGCATGGTTTCCAAACCAGCTGGGAAAAAAATGGCATCATGTCACACCTCCTGAGCAGTGGTGTCTGAGCTGGAACAGCTGGGAAGTTAAACTTCAAGGAGCATCCTATGAGGACCCTGAAAATGGATTTATGACCTTTTCAATCTCTCTATTTCCTCAGAGTCCCAAAACATCTAATAGAGTGAGATTAATAGTATATGTAAATACAGCTAGAAATAAAAATACTTCAGTGTGTTTAGGGGGGTCTCAAATATGGCTCCAGGTGTCAGAAGATGTGGGACAACACGGTGCCAGTTACTCTGCCTGCAGATTTGTGCGTGCATTAGGATTTTTTTTCCTGCTGGTTCTAATTTTGAATAATTTTCCTGCTATTGAAGGATGGATAAAAAAACCCATTTCTGTTTATAAAAGGATCACCTATTAATGAACTGAAGCTTTTATTATCTATTACATTATAGTCAATAAGCTAGTTTGGGGAGTTAGAGAATTAGCATGTTACAGTATGTGTGGTTGAAGTCCCCTCCATCCAGTTATTACATTTTCAGGAGGTGGCATTGTTCTGTTAAGTGTAGCAGGAGATTAGCTTTAAATTAGATTTAGTTTAATGAAGGTCAGACATATAGATAAGGAAATTGTGTTTAATTAGTAGTCTCAGTATTGGAATACAGCACTTCTTGTTATAGCATATAATTTTGAATGTTGAAATAATTGTAATCAACTGTCAAATCAAAATGTCATAGCAGGTATGCCATGGAAGTATTTTTACAGTGAGACTGTTACCAAGATTTTTATTAATGCATTATTTTTAAGGGTCAAGCTCTGTGGTAAACTAATTCATTCATTACGGAGTCCCTTTCGTTCAAGACTGTTTGTCTCACTGTGTCAGTTCAAATCTTCCACATAAAATATAAAAAGCTGTTTGTTTTCTCACATCCCTTAATATCAATTTTTTTCAGCCATTTTCATCCCTAAAATAGTTTTTGTTTCTGTGGATAATCCCAGTAACCTCTACTGATTCATTATACTCAACAGGCTCACACTTGCCTGTGATGAACTCTAGCAATTATTCTTTAAAGTACCCAAGGTGCCTTGAGTAAAGCAAAGCAATCAGCAAAACAGATGCAAATTAGCAATAAATATTACTCATCTTTCCACACATGGTTTGTGTGGCAATGGAAATGTTGAGACAGTATTCAGAATCCATTATGGAGAAAGACTTTTGCTTTGAAGCACACAGAAGAAGGTTGGACCTGCACAAGAATAGCTAAAACCAGTACAGGCAGCCATGGCAGAGAGATGCTCCAGCTCTTCACCAGTGAGATTATTCATTTGTGCAACAGCCATGAATAACAGTTCCCAAATTCAAACCTCAGTCAACAAGTTACCCAAGGGATTTTTTTGCTGGTTTTGATTTGGTGTTTTAAGTAGTAGATACCACCTTTTGGTCACTGATGGAATAATAAAAACAGTACAATTACTCAGATAAATACTTTCACATATATATTTAAGTAGTTTTGAATTATTTCTTTGTATACTTTCATACATTTAAGAAGTTACAAAACATTACGTGTGCATGAAGAGATGTGTGCTTCTTTCTTTGTATATACTTTGTAAATAGAAAAAAATCCAATGTGCATTTCATTATATGGCAAAATATTTTTAGAACATACAGAGATTTAATTTTTCACCAATAACAGTTCTTGAAAAAGCAATGTTCAAAAATTTTGCCAGCATCTGCCACAGTATGTTTTCCCATTGGAATTTAAACTTTGTATAATTGTTTTTACCCAGCAACCCTAGAGAAAGATACTCTTTTTTTTTTTTAATGAGTGAAAGCTGGAGAGCAAATTGGGAGGAAGAAATTAAGAGATTATTTTTTAAATATATGTGTATATTTTGTATATACTTTTTCTCTTAATTTAACCAAATTGGTCTTTTGTATATTGCCTGTGGCAAGCAATGTTGTACATGCCAATAGAAAACATCCACTATCACTGCATTTAGACTGCTGACATGTCATGTCTAGGGATTTACAGTGCTGTTTTAAGTATTCCTTTAACAAATGTAAATTAAAATCTTGTATAAATTGTTTTGTAATACTTTTTCTACTTGTGAATAAAACGTTATGTGAACCAGTCTTGGTTTGTTGACCTCAAATTAATAATAGCTTTCAGTACAAATTTAGTGATGAATTCTTGTAATTCTTTGAAAAATCCATAGTGGTGTAATTATATGAAGGATATGGTAGAATCTGGTGCATCTTTGTCTCGAGATGTTTGTGGTTTAGCAGTAAAATCATTCTTCATGCAGGAGGACCCTGAAGAAGAAGGAGGACCCTGAAGAAGCAGTAAGTTAACATCAATGCTTAAAATCATAGTGCTTCAAAACTGTTTAAAAATTTTGCTTCTCAAGAGAGGGGGGGAAAAAAAGCTGGGGGGGAAAGACAGATGGCTATCTTTATAAAGTCTTAGAAAAGAGAACCTGGTGCTCCACAGCACTAGGTTGTTTCAGACAAGACAGATAAGCAAGTAACGAGAGGAGCTGCATTTTTGAAGCAGGATTGGAGTCATGGCCCCAGTGATTTAAATGATTAAGAAAGGAATGGCACAGCCTGACTGACAAGAGTAGAAGACTGAAAAAAGAGCAATTTGCTAATTGCATAAAATTGGTCCTTATGATAAAGGCATAAGCAGTGACTGGAAACTGAATCCAGATAAGGATTGCAGATAAGATAAAGCCAGGGTGCTTGTGCTGAAGAGTGATAGCACTCTTGATTTTTGGGGTGAAAGTTTGGGGGAGACTCAAAAGCTGCTCTGTCCCTGTCTCTGGTTTAGTTGAGCAAATTTCACATTGGTTCTTCTCGGTGTAATCCTGTTATTTCTACGTTCTTTGAAGTACATAATTCAGAGCTTAACTGGGGATCACCTGTCCAGAATAGCAAGGACTTCTTATACCTGTGTCCATGTGCTGCCCTCCTGAGCAGTCTTTTACTTGTTTTCTGCTGTGACTGTCACCAGTGGCAGCAGTTCACATGCCCAGCCCACCTGAGTGTCCATGGAGTTCACTTGGAGGTCTGCAAGTCTGCACAGCAGCACGTGGCATGTTTGGGAGGTCACTTTGTGCCAAGATAGGGATCTCCATGGCTCTCAGCAGTGCCAGGGTTGCAATGGAGTGCCCCTGACAAAAATTTAAAAAAATAAAATCAATAAACAAACAGGAATTGGAACACAGATATTTACTCAAAAGTACAACTCAGAACACGTGACACACATGACCACAAAATTTGCATAAACATTTGCTCATATCAATTACTATATAAATGTCATTAACAAGGCTGTAAGTTTCCATCCAAGCTTTCCAGAATGTCTACAAAAAACCCACCCACCCGAAAATCTTTTCCCTGCTCGCATTGCTATTCAGCACAACAGTATTTCCTGCCTTTTCTACAAGGTAGACCAAGCCCTTAATCCAGTGCTCCTCATCCTACCGGGAGTTTGAGATCACATGGCTTTTCCCTTTGTTGTGGTCTCTTTGAGAGCCTTTGGTTTGCATTCCTATGAAGTCCCTCCAAGCAACAACCTCCATGCATTAAATTAATCCTCTCACTGTCTTTGGTGATGGAGGTTTAGATCGCTACCTGCAGCACATTCCAGCGCAGACACTGCTGCTTTGTTTTGCCCTTTCAAAAAAGGGGCATTGAAGGAGGGTGCAGTGTTTTATCAGGCATGGAGCAAGCTGAGGCTGGGCACTGCAGAGCAGAGCCACACAATGCACACTTTGTGCTGGCAGGGTGCAATTTAATCCATATTTAGTTTTGGCCTGAGAGATGGTAAAACCCATTTGCTCTTCACATAGCAGCACATTTCGATTATGTCTGATAAGGTAGTGCTTTCAATAGGATAAAAATAATTGTGGGTGGATTTGCTAGGGAGCCTGCTGGTTTCCACAACAGCAGTGAATGATGGGATTAGAGGAAGTGTTTTCTAATGGCCTACTGATGGAGAGGGTGGCAGACTGGGAGCACACTGAGGCTTCTACACAGAACCAGAGCTTCAACAGCAGGGTCAGCTGAGTAGGACTGAGGGGGTTTTCCCATAATTTGATTTTCTAAATCCTTATCACAGTTGGATTTTTGTTGTTGTTGTTGTTGTTGGTCTGACAAAAAGGAGATTTGACTTGTTCAAAAGGTTATAAATGACATTTTTCTAAAGCATTGGTGGAAGAGCAGACAAAAAGAGAAGGCAGCTTTTTAGAAAGTGCTTCCTCTGAGCCTCAGTCTCTGTGGAGTTTTTAATTTCTTTTGCCCAGTTCTCAGTCTCAGTTTATGGATGCACAATTCACATGCTATTTAGTATGCAAAAATTCCCCTAAGTATAACAGCTAATATATCAAAATCTGGTTGTAACCAACAGTTTAAGGGAGAGCGCTGATTTATTGCTGAGAAAAAAAATTAAACCATTGGAATTCCAGAGATCATTTTGATTTGCCCCAGATCTGTATCACACAGTTCATTGGAACATAACAATAAACGTATATAAATACAGAATGTGTACAAAATAATAAACTTGTCACCTTGCACATGACCTGAGGCAGGGCATTGTCCAGGTCAGTTAGTAATTTTATTCCTAAGTCCTAAACTTGAGGAAATTACAGAACACTGTGGACCAGTTCAGGGGAGACCTGTACACCACTCAAGCACTTATTCTGCATGTGGCAGAGATTACAAAATGAACTGAGAAGATTAAAAGAAAATATTAAAGGTTCTATTTCAACTTTTTAAAATGCCTTTCAGCCCATTCATTCGAGTGCCCTAGGCATTTCATAGGCCAATATGGGAGCTTTAGGGGGAAAAAAAGTTCCACACAGAGGGTGTTCCACAAATCAGTATTGAAAAAAACAGCAGCAGCAGAGGCTATTTGCTATCAAAATAAGAATGAGAAAAGGATATCTAGCTTTTACTGCACCAAAAAAAAAGAGCAAAAGGGGCCATTACATTGCAAAACATATTTTAAAAGCCAAAGTCAAGCACTAGTCTACAGCCACCTTACTTCTCTAACTTCATGTTCACCTAAACACACATAAAGTCTGCTGTAGACCAAAGCAAAATGAGGCAGATCTGGAATCAGAAGAGTAACAGCATTTACCATGCCAGTTTTGCCTATACCTTGCAAATGTGCTTTCTTGCATATTGATGTTGATTCCAGCAACATCAGGTAGCTGAGTTTAACCTGAAGAAATTCAGCAGCAAGTATCAGCTTGGCCATTTGTTGTCTCTCTGTTGCAAGAGAAAAAAGAAAGTTTTTGACCAACCTGGTGCTGGTTTATGTTGTTAATACATCAGTAGTTGTGCT
Organism: Hylia prasina; assembly: GCA_013397195.1. NCBI lineage: Eukaryota > Metazoa > Chordata > Aves > Passeriformes > Sylviidae > Hylia > Hylia prasina. Next base: position 75,256 of record VYXD01013289.1, on the reverse strand, counting down.
CCTTTATTAGAGTTTTAGCTTTATTAAACCTTATGCCTAAGGATGCTCAACAACTGAAGTTCAGGCGACACTGCACCAGTGCAAGAGTGACAGTCTTGTTCTGACTGTAATGCCAAAACAGACCCATAGTATCCCAGCAAAGAACACTTGCATTTTGTCAAAAATCATCACACTTCTTTGATATTTTGAGACTACAAGGAGATCAAAATCCTTGATTAAAAAAAATTTATACACCTTGACAAAATGGTGTGAAAATTCACATAAGGAAGTTTTCTCTGGGAAGGTTTGTGCAGCTAGTCTCCATATTAAACCCTCAATCTAATGAAATCCTCATTTAAGCTGTACCTTTAGACATACTTTAAACTTCGGAGGATCTGTTGCTTACTCAGGGAGGACCAATAAATTTTTTATGGGTAAGAACTGTCTCAAGGTTATCTTCATACACTGTTTTTGAACTGGCAGAACAGATGGACTCAGGCAGAAGAGACTCTAAATAGGTGATAAAATGCCTATTGTATTGATGGGTTAATAGAAGCAAGCCCTGTGGGTTCAGCTTTCTCAGTACAATGAGAGAAACTGTGAGATCTGCAGGGAAGAGCTCAAGAATGCCATAAATTACATCTCCTGTGGCTTTCAGCAACAAATACATAGTGTTGGAGTTTACTCAAGGTGTTGGCAAGTGCTGTAGTAGGGATTCCTGAAAAGTATCTGAGTGCCAGATGAAGTCTCCTAATCCACACTGAGTGTCACTGAGGAGGGCTTGTGGCATTTATGCCCCAGATGCTTTCTTTTCCTAGAGAAGAAATCTTTTTGTTCCCTTTCTGCAGCGAGGGGACTCTGGGCAGTGGGGGCAGCAGCAACAGCGCCAGGGGACAGGGAGAGCAGGGACCAGTGCTGGCACTTCCAGCACACACTGCTGCCTCTTGCAGCTGATTTCCCTCTGCAAGTCTAGAGGGGCACACATAAGCTGTAAAAGTGCTTGGAAGCCCAAAAATCCCCAAAGATGCAATATTGCACCTTCTGCAGATGTATCAGTTTTGTAACTGCAGCAGCTGAGAGAGGTAAGTAAAAAGAAATTATTATCATCTGCTAGCTGAGGGGTTGACCCAAAAACAACTAAAAGTTTTGGACTCAAGACCTCCTTGGATCTGCTTTCTAATGTTTGCTTTTCATCCAGTCCAAGGTCTACAGCTGCTGCAGCTCCTTTGAGGATACTCCTGTGGCTCTTACCTGATCTTAGGGAAGAGAAGTTGCCTCTCAGTTGGGCCTTGTCACACTCTATGCTGCGAGAGCTGGAGGGTTTAAATGCCTGACAACCTCTGTTCTTTTCCTTATTACCTCAGGTTTTGGGCAAAACAAGAAAAGACTGCGTTCAGATTTTGCTTAACTTGTATTAAATTTTCTCATGGAAAAAAAAGGCAGATATCCTAATGCCACCCAGAAGATGACCCTAGAATCAGCTACTGCTTCTTGCTGTTACTGCTGCTCTGTCTTCTGGCCCAGTAACTAGGCCAGGGAAAAAAACCAAAACCCACATCTTTGACCAGATCAACCTCAATCCACACCAACAACCCATTCTTTAAAAGTCTGCTATTAAAGCACTGCCTATGGGTAGTTCAAACAAAAGAAAACTAACAAGGGTAGGGGGAAAGATGCAGGAGAAAAAAACTGCATAAAAGTTGTACTGGAGAATCATTTAGCAAAATTCCCACTTGTGTATTAAAAACTTGGCTAAATAACCCTGGGCTGCATGGGAAAACAAGTAGGAAAGAAAACTCTTCTATTCTCCATAATTACCCTGCCCCTCAAAGCATACCAGACATTTTATCTTCTTAGTCTTCATAAAAAATCCATTTTGTGAAGAAGACATGCTGCATTTATCCCTTTTTCTTGACACAGGAGGATTTGTCCTCCCCATCCCCTACTCCGTGTCAGAAATAGTAACACATTGAAGGCTCTTTCCACTCAGGAAAGGAATCTCGCTCTCTCTTAGCTCCTCTCCTCCTGTGTTATGGCTCTTTCCTACATGTCTGCCTTATTTATCACTGCTGCAATTGTCAGGTATTGTTTGCCTGCTCTCCTCCAGGTCTGTGTTTCCCATTCTCCTCAACTGCCTGGTCTGATCCCCCATTGCCACTGGAAAACAGAACTGGGGGTTTATTTTTGAAGATATAACACATGCACAAGGTAAAGCTTGCTTTTAGAAAGGCAGAGAGCTCACACTGAAAGCCCATCCACCCAGGGAGTTATTTGGTTGGATTCCTATCTGTGGACAGCTGCTTCTGAAATGGTAATGGAAGGTAATGGTAAAAGTGCTTAAAAGTGATTTTTTAAGTGAATGCCCTGATCGGGATTTTTCTGCAAGAATCCTCCATGAAAACTAGGGACAAGAGCTGGTCACAACAGCAAGACAGAGCTATCCATGACAGTATGTAAAAATTGCTGGTAACAGGACTTACCCTCAGGTGCTGCAAAAAAATTATCTGTAGAAAAGATCAGACAGGTCAGTTGGGAAGTGTGATGGTTTAAACTGACTGGGAACACAAAGCTGTCCTCTTTTTTGGCCTGGAACAGAAGAGATAGTGATCTCTTCCCTGAGATAATCTTACCACAAAATACTATATCAAAACAAATAATCCTTCATATCAGATCTAGTTTGCACAGCTGGTATTCAACTCAATTTCCTAAATGTGAGTCAAAGCAGGTTGGGGTTAGCTGAGACACAGCAGGACATTCCCTCCTGTGCTCTTAGGCTGCTGAAAACCAGCACCAAAGAGCAAAAGAGTTACAGCAGAAAGGATGACACAGTTAAATCAGTCTCCTGCTTAGAAGTGCTAATTATAAGTCAGCCCAAATCACACCCCAGTTATTTGGTTATACTCAGTTCAACAGAAATTATTTTAACACTAATGTTTTAAAACACTTCAAAAACTTAAGAACAGCGAGATGGAAGAAGTGGAAGAAAGAATCCAATCTAATTTTGGCCAAAACAGGTATGAGTCCCCACGGGCACTGGGAGGAGATGCCTGGGCAGGGAAACGTATATACTGCCTCCAGGCTCATTGGCAGCACCCCACTCCCACCTCAGACCCACATCTCTTCAACATCACCTGCTATTGCTGGTGAACAGGTCCAGTGTAAATGATAGAATTATATATTTTTACATTATGCTGTTACAATCTTTACACTTCTACAGGTAAGGAAACCACCGGGCCCTAAAACGGGGGCTTTCAAGAGCCCCTCCAGCTGCTCATCAGGGCTGGGCTCTGGCTGATCCAGTCCCTCTGCAGCTCCTCACCTGCCCCCAGTGAAGGCAGAAGTGATGCCGTGGCCATGGCTCACAGCAGCTCCTCTGTCTGTCCCTGCAGCAGGAGCAATCATGTGTTATCCTGGCGCCTGCCCCTCCCTTTGCTTTTGCAAAGTGTTTTGCTGGTGTTTGCTCAAAGCCTTCCAGGTGGTGAATGGCTTTTACACAGGAAATATGCACTCCATTTCAATGTCCTGCCATGCCACACGCGGCCACAGAGGAGCATTTGCACTTGGCCTGCTGGTCTCTGGCTCTTTATTAGGTGATGGAGTGGGAAACTGCAAACTGCTCTGGATGAGTGAGCCTTTTTCTTAGCACTACTCATGGACCTCCTGCAGCTGAAGAATGTACTTCTGTCTGCAGTTCCATGTTTGTGGTGTATGGAAACCCAGATTCAGGACTGTCTGGAAATGTTGCCACTGCCATGTGCAAGCCCTTCCAGCATTCTTCTGGGCAGGGATTTTTTGCTCCTCTTATGCTTCGGTTAAGCAAAAGTCTCAGGCTGACCTGGGCAAGGAGGGGGATTCTAAACAGCACAGAGAGCTGGCAGAGCTGGCTCGGTGCACCACTGAGGAGTAAGAGCCATAGGAAAGTGAAACATATTCATCAGCAGTGCCAGAGGGGAAGAAAAGACAAGATGGAAAGCAGGATGTACAAAGCAGATCCTAGAAAAGAGTAAAATCTGTATCATGCTGTCTAGGATTGTAGGAAGACTGTGACAGTGGGCTGTCTCTCTATAAAAGCTTCTGAAAGCAATTTTTAAGTAAGTCTGAGTAAGGTATTCAGGTGATTTACATGTTTCCAGTCAAAAGATCTCAACATTCTCTTGGTGGGCCTTAGCAAGGTTTAATTCCCTCTTTAGAGCTTTTTAAATTCCTTTTTGAATGAGCACAGCTGTGCCATACACATTTCCGTTCAAACCAACCTGTAAGAACACATTTCCCAACCCCTGAGTTCAGCAAGGCAGCTGAGGATGTCACTTGGGTGCCTGCCTGTAGCAGTGTCACCAGCACCACCAGGACCATTATGGCTCCCTTGGGACCAGCTTGCTGTAATGGCCCTTTAATTACCTCCTCCTTTGCTACCTGATCCCACCTCACAGATCTGAGTGTGGAACTTAGACCTGGAACTATAATTTAAATAGTGTAAACTTCCAGCTGAGCCAGCCAGCAACTACTGCCACTTCAGTATCCCTTTTCTGGGAGAGAGAGAAGAGGCATGCTAGACTCAGGCCAACAGGAAAAGCCACTGAAGGCATAAACACTCTTGGGACACTGTGACACTGTGGCTGCGCTGCTGAGCAGCAAGAGCAGGCCCAGTCTCCACTGGTATATCCCTCTCGTAGAAAATCCACCAGTTATCAACAACTTCATCCCCTCCGTGTCACCAGTGCCCAGATTTTTGTGGACATCTTTCAGTCCCTGCAGGAGAGATGGCAATTCAGCAGCCTCTCTGATAATGATCCTGAAAGTTGAGTGAGATGTGGAGGCTGCTGGCAAACACCCCAGTGCTCCTGAAGAGTAGGAAAATACCAGTTTGGCTGCCACAGGCCCTGCCCAGAGATGTTACAAGCCCCAGATGACCTCTGGGCATATTGACACCTACTCTTTTCCAACCAGGGTCATGCTGAATCCACTGCTTCCTTCCACTTTGAGCTGGTTTATTCACATTTAAATTGCTTAGACCAGTAATAATGAAGAGAGAAGTTACAGACAGACACGTGCCTGCCTTTCTGTTAGTGTTCTGTTTGTATTATTTTTTTGGTGCAAATAGCAGTGTCCAGGAGGCTGTAGTATTTGTGGTACTATAATAGGAAAAAGGCAAATAAAAGGTGGGAGGAGTTGGCTGCAGACACAGAATTTGTCTCTCCCAGCATCAGATTTGCAGGGCTGGAGAGCAACACCCTGAGTCCAGATGGGATTTCTCTGTAGGGTAAGTCAGTATAAACAGGGTAAATTTATCTAGAGGATACTCAGGTTTGATTTCAGGTCAGTGGAGGGTGGTAAGGAGCAGCAGCAGTACAAATGGAAAGATCCAAAACTGGCTTTGATGACAAGGGATTTTCTTCAATATGCAGAAAACAAAAACCTTTCATCTACCTCATCATTTTTCCCAACATGCAGGGGGATATAAAATAGAATTCTAGGATGTCAGCCAAACCACCAGCTTAAACTCCCTCTTTCTCCTATTTCCATGCTCATACTGTGACTGTGGTTCCAGGACTTGATAAGTAAACTATCCAGGAGCTCACTTTTAACAAAGCCTCTCAACAAGCACAGAAGCCCCATGCTGACTTTGGCCCTTAAACACAGTTTCAGAGCTCCAGAGCTAATGCAGCATTCACACACATGTCCTTTAGTTGACTGGGAGCACTGATGGATCTCCTACCTACAGCTGGAGCACCAGAGGGGCCTTTGGGCGAGCACACTGTGAGCTGAGGGTCACCTTCCCCAGGCCTGATGTTGATAAGAGGTGCACAGCTGCTCTGCTCCAGCCTAAAACTCAGGTGGAAAATGGAAAAGGAAGAGCAAAGTTCCAGGGTCCTGTTTGCTTCAGCAAGTCCTGCGCTTCTGAAGAGGTTACCCTGGAATGACCTTTTCCATAGGGTATGGTAGCTGGGATCTGAAGTGTTCTCAGATGGCACAAAGGCTCCTGACAGACAGAGAACAAGTTCTAAAAAGGGGGTTTGTAGCTTTTACTGACCCACTTTAATTTGCAAAATATATATATATGTATATATATATATATTACCCCCCCCAAATAAAGCAGCTAAAGCTGGAGATACAAGATGGTATGAGAAACAAACATGAATCAGGGAAGAAGAGAAAAAAAATACTGGCTATAGGCAGAGAGGCACAGGTGCCAGACCAACTGACAGAAAGTTCTGACAGACCAAGAGAAAGGCATGGAAAATAGGATAGCTCACAAAGAAAGAAAGTGGATGTCAAATTAGCTATTTCTCTGTACTCAGCCAGCCTACATCAGTACCTTTGAGACAGTCAGAAACAAACAAAAAAAAAAATAAATGAAAGCTGATTTTCTTGGAAAACAGAGATTACAAACTGAACAGACTTAAAACCAATTTGTCTTGGGAATTTGGCCTAAACACCAGATTAAATCACAGATAGCTAATTTGATTAAGTAGAACAAGTTATCTAAATCCCTACTTAGGGAAAACACCACCAGCAATTCAGCACTGTTTTGCAAAAGACCTTCAGTGTTAAGTAGTTTCAGCAAGAGCAATACCCACAGACACAGGGCATTTCCCCATGCATGAGGGACACATTTGCTGGGCAGGCTTTAGAGAAAGACAACAAATTAAACTTACAGGAGATGAGAAGAAAATTTGCCACGATGGTGAGGAATCAGGTGTGATCAGAACTTACCTTGTCACTGCTGAGGTTACAGACCCCAAAGGCACTGCCTCTTTCTTGCAACGGCACCTCCAGTTCCTGAGGAACTCCTTCCCCAACCTCCCTGTGACAGCACAGGGAGGAAAGGCAATATATTTGTGCAAATGTTGAGACAACGAACTGTCACTTTGACTCTCATTTGTAATGAGTAGGATTTACTCTGGCTAGCATGAATCATTTTGATAACATACGTAATTAGTTTTATAGAAGTTTTAGTATGTTATAAAAGCTGCTCTATCACTTGTGTTCCCCCAGGGCTCTCTTATAAAATGATTTTTTACAACTGTATTCTCCTTGGAAGTGAATTGCAGACAACTCAGCACATCTGTATGTCAGAAGCATTGTAAGCCAAGGCATTCAAGGCAATTTTAATGCCTTTTTCATTTCTGAAATCCGTGTGGAGAAATGCAGGCACTTGTGGGCTCCAGCCCCATCAGCTGCCCAGAGCTGAAGACAATCTCTGCTCAGCCGCCTCCACACAGCCCCCGGCTCTCCCCAGCAGATGCTGCAGCTCAGCAACCCAGGAGCTGGGATGCTGTCAAATGACCTTGGGGGAAAACACTCAAAAGGTACAAATAACACAAGTCTTTAATAACTTCATTGAGCTACGGAAATATATGTTGGATGAGGATTTGTCTCTGTGCAGGGAGCTGCAAGGTGAGTTAACTGGATTCCATCCTTATGAAGAAGAAAAGTGGGGCTGGTAGGAGAGTGTGCTAAGTGAAACCAGCCAGCCCTTCTGATCATACACCTGTTTTTTATTTCATATGTATTTTAAATATTGAAAGGAGACTATGACTGAGCCTTGTGGCTACATCTGAAGAGCACCATTAATAAACAGACTATTTTTAACAACTGCCCTGCTAATCTGCTCTGAGTATTCCCGAGGAACTTGATGAGGTTAAGGGCTGCTGCAAACATCAGTCAAACATGCTTCTAACCATTTTCAAGGGACAAGCACCTTCAAACACCTACCTGATACATTATTCATGAGAAGCAGCTGCCTGCAGAGTATTGAGAGTTGCTGTCCTGTGGCCTGTAACCTAAAGGGGCTCATCCACCCCGACTTGGTCCAGCTTGGCAACGCTTCACCTTCTAAGTGGATCACATTCAGGGCATTTCCCCAAGGCCCAGCTTTCCCACAGCACAGGGAAGGCAGAAGGGAAATGCTGTTAGGGCATGATACAAACTCCAGGCTCAATGGACACCAGCAGTAGCAGCTGCGGAAAGAACCTGTCATGTTGCCATTTTGCTTTTCCTCTGACATGATCACAACCCCTGGGTCAGTCACAGCCCAAAGCATCCCTCACCTCCTCCTACCCCCTAGGTCATGTCCTAGTGCAGCTGTAAGAGCAGGTGGAGATGGGGGCATTTAGAGATGTCTAACGAGTGAAGGGAAAGGGTCATAAGGGATCAGAGGGACAACGGCCAAAAGGCACTTCACAGAACCCAACATGTCCTTAAGATTAATTCACAGCATCTTCTGTGGCTATTTTAATACGGTACTACATGATGCTGTCAATGATGCATGAACTCAGTCATCTATGACAGGCAGCAAAAGTAAACAATGGTGGCATTTGACAATTGAAAAATTGTAACATTGAAAAAAAAAGTTCAGTGGTCTGAGGTGTTCTGAACAGAAACCAGAGTTCCTGACACTTCTATTCCATCTGTGCTCTCTCTAGTTACTGGACCAACAAAAGGCACATAAAAGTGCCAGTTCATCCCCATCCTTTGACTGGTAAGATACAGTCCATTTTGAAGATGCCTGTTTCTTCTCATCAAGAGTGAGAGCAGCCAGAATGGTAAGTTTTAGCCACTTACAGGCTGCCTTAGAAGCTACTGGCTCTTTGGCAACTGATGGCAAGAGGCATCCCGCTCCCTTCCCTCTGTGCTTTTAAATCTACGCAGCAGCAGAGCACCATGACCAGTCATCCTGTCAGATCCGTACTGCCACTTTGCTTCTGGTTTAAGTCTCCCAGAGATTTTTTGGATACTTCCCCAAAACAAGAAGCTGTGATGATTTCCTACACCAGTGCAGCTCCACGTGCCCCATGTTGAGGAGCAGCTGCAGCAGACTTGAAAGTAAACAAATCTCAGCCCGGGGAAGATCAGAAGGGCCGACAGACAGCTCTACTGCTGCTGATTTATACTTCCTTATCTTTTATCTCCTTCCCTCTCCTCCCCGAGCACACTAGCTGTTCTCCCACGGTCCTCCCAGATAAATCAGTATGCTTGCTTTCTGCTATCAGGCATCTTCAATTCTCAAGTTCCTTAACTCTTGAATTCTTTCTAATTTTAATCTAATACTCCCTTGTGCTACACTGTAAACCTGCTGTGGTAAAGCGCCGATTTGAACTTGTTCCCAACAGCACACAAATAAATCCCTGGCTCTGGGAACACAAAATCTCCAGTACTTTGCCCAGAAGCAATCTGAAATAGCAGACACACAGTGCCTCCCACTTGACAGCAAGCTGAGGAGGTGCTTTGGCTGACGCTGCTTTTCCAGCTCTCCACGGAAGACAAGGGGAAGCTGCCAGCAGGACAGTTATCCAGAAAGCACAGACTTGCTACTCCCATGGAAAAACCTCCTTCCAAAGACACTCTCCTCACTCACAGCTTGTTGGATCACAAAAGGTGGCTCTGCCCTGGTGTAACTGAGGCTACAGGGCTTCTCTGAATTAATCTGAATTAGGGCAGGTTTTTCAGAAAACAGTCCAGTTCTGATGCACATTTCTGGTGCTGATCAGTCAACTCCAGTTCTTCTCGTATGTTGTCACTGCTGTCAACATACAAACTAGAAATCAGCTGCAACTTTGTCTAACTTCAGCTACCAGCCCTTCTTAAACACTTGTTTTCAGATCAGTGTTCAATCTTTCAAATATGTCCTTCTGTATCATCATTACATTAATCTTCTGATAGACTAAGATGCATATTTTGTGAGCCATCAATATTGCTGTTACAATCATCTCTTCATTTCCATCTTAGTGTCATCTATAATACTAAGCTCTCTTGCTTTGATACAATTTCATTTTTCAGTTTTGCACACAGATTTAGATTCTGACTTGCTGTACGAGCAGCTATTTAACATCTGTAGAAAAGCTTTTATCAGCATATGATATGAATCTGGCATTCCACTGAAAACAAAGCAGAAACATTCTTGAACACCTCTGCCTTTTCTGTTACTGGCAGTGCTGCAATTTCCATTTTAGACTTACTGCAGTGGAAAGAAAGCCCTCTTTTACTCTGCCCAAGCTTTTAACTCAGAGGCTTTTTTGCTTCTCTATCAACCCATTACCATGCCTGGTTTCTAATCTATATTCAGTTCCTCCCTGCTTGATTTCCCTTCTCTTCCCTGCCTTCTTAACTGCTGCCTTTTCCTCCTACTATCTTCTTTGGTGCTTAGAGAACTTCATCCAGCACCAGCTGTATTTATGTCACCTGAAAGTAATTATTACACAATACTGCAGTCTATCTTAAGTGAATCAGAAAAATAATCACATCAAACATTAAAAAAAAAAGGCAGCAAAGTTCACACCTCAGACTTCCAAACATAATCCACCTGTGCTTTTCTGATGTGTTGTAATTATGTGTTATTATTTCAGGATTGCATAAGGGTATAATTTCTTCTGAAGATGTTCACTACTTATTTTCCATAGCAGCAAAAATCCAAAACATTGTAAAATTTCAGATTAAAAGCATGATGCTGAGTTACAGTATTATAAACCAAACTTTTGAATAGCTGGTTCAGCAGCTCCAGTGGGAAAGCATGGAATGCTGGAAAAGGATTACAGTGGTTTTTACATTTATGAAGAGTTACACTGCTGGTCACAAGAGAGGTCTCACGTTACTGAGAGTACACATTATTTGCTGGAAAATAAAAGTCTCTTGAAAAGAATAAAAAAAAAAGGAAAAAGCATCAGACATTTGAACAGCTGGAAGCATTTTTAGAAACTATCAAAAAAAGAAAAAAATTAGAATAATATTTCCCCTTCTGTAGTAAGCCTCGTGGTGGTGGTATAATATGTTCTCGAGAGGCTTAATCATGTCTACTGTTCAATCCTCAAAGGTTATTTCATTAAAAAAAAATCAGTGGAGTCAACAGACTTCCTTCATAAAAGAACCTGAAGCTGTCATTCTGAGATGTATTTATTTTTCTACCAGTTCCCATCTTTGTCAGATACCCCACGAGTTATAAATCTGAGAAATAAGCTGCAACCCACCATGCTCTGGCAAAAGGCAAGATTTTCTTCCCTTCTTTGTTGATATCTGATTACATATTAGGAAGATACTGTTTGATGCCACTCTGATAAAACCTTGAAAAGACTATTGTTTGCAGAAGGATCAAATGAGATGGCGAATTAAGGAAGCAATTGCAGCCATGAGCATAAAGCAATGTGAGCACTACATATATTCTGAAGAGGTATCTATACACTAAATCCACTGTCACTTGAATTTCTTTCAAATTAAAATGCAGGGGCAATCTCTTAATTGTAAATGCTCTGCTTATTCCGCCAATTATGATGCTTTATTTTCTTTACCGCAGTGCTTCCAGAGCCGTGTCAGCACGAGGATTTCCGTTTGCTGAGTTCTTTTTGTCACAATGAATCTTTCAACGTGTGCCAGCTCCAGATAAACATAATCGTTAGTTTGTTCCAGTACAAAACCCAGGCAACAAACAATGAGAGGCTCCCTTAGCAACACCCTTGAATTCCCTTTGAAATATACTTCCATTAAATACCCCACTATGGGTTGTTAAATTTCCATCCATCAGCTATTGTATACTTTATAGGCCTTCCCATCTTCACAATGTGGTTCTACTCACACCTAAACTGACACTTTGTGGGTTTTTTAATGACTTTACTCACAGCAAAATGCCCACCTAGTTTGTTAAGCAAAACCATTCACTCTTCCCTCTCAGGGATCAACTGCAGACACACAATGGAGTCAGTCAGGGGTAGGAGCCTGGTTGTGGTACATGTCTGAAAATGCACCCACTGTGGTTTAATCAAAGCATCTAAGAATGTCTAAACCCAGCTCTACCAGAATGACAGTGCTACTCACACAAGGCAACTTCCACCTTGCAAAGACAGGCAGTGAAAAAAAATAGGGTAAAATATCAAACAATACCCTTTTGCACCGACTCTTTTAAAAAGAGGGCAAATCATCCAATCAGCTCTCACTCTTATTTATCCCTTCCCAAACACCCACTTTTTTTCTGGCTGGGTTCTTTTACCTGTACTTGCTTCTCTCTCAGTTATTTGCCCTCATCTGTCAGCTTTGGTTCTCTTCCTCTCTTGCTTCTTTTACTGGATTTCCACCCAGCAGAATACTTACAATACCTTTTATAACAACCTACAGAGGACCTCTAAACAAGGGCATTCCTACAGAAAAAAGCTCCAGTTTTCTTCTTTTCTTTTTTTTTTTTTTCCCCCCAAAACACCCTCAAATACCATTTCATCATTTACTTACAGGGAAAAAGAAAAACCCACTGATAATATTCCCTTTGTTCCCTTTCATCCACTATATGATGTGCAACCTTACCAAACTGCTCTAGTCTATCCTGGATAAACATATTTGTTTTGAATTCTTCTGTTTCCCCTCCAAAACCCACCCTCCTGTACTTTAAACAGTTCCCCAAACTAGTCCACTCATCATTAAAAGGCTCCATGTGAACAAACATGCAGGGATCAGATCAGGTGTAGGGTATCTATTTTACTCCTTTGTCTGTCTTATGTGTTGCAACATATCTCTTTTCTCCTCACCTAAAATTTTCCATTACAGACAAGTAGGACCACAGATTTACTTCTCCCATCTTTCTCTTCCCTATATCAAATACAGCTCCTAGTTTTTCACTTCTTTCTTTCCAATTTTCCCTTTGTTTCAAATCCAATTTGGTCTTCCCCAGTGCAGGACTCCTACAAGAAATAAGGTTAAACAAAGTTAAAGAAAATCCATGAGCTCATGAGAAAGACCTGTGTGAACAGTTCTGGGCCATAACATTAAGAGGTGAATCCTAATAGTGAATCAATGCATGTACCAAAAGACCATTCATACCCCTCCAGTCATCCTGAAGATGGGTTCAATTCCTATTTACTCTCTTCCAACAAGATCACATCTTCTAATACTACATGCTAGAGGATTTGGACTCTCAAATTCCGTGCTTAAGCTCCTATGCAGTGGAAAACAGTCATCTTCATAAATGAAACCAAGTGATCCAATGAAAGTTTTTATTACCGTTCCAACAACATGAACAGTCAAACTCTAAAAGTGTTCACCAAAAAGCAAAATCAGTCACAACAATATTTTATGCACAATTATGAAGAGATACACAATCTTCCATAAAAGAATTCAATTCTCTTGTTAGGAGTCCATGATAAATGTTTCAAAGTCATGGTCTAAGTCTGAAACAAGGGCATCCACAAAATCCTCAACTGAAGGGGATTTCTGAAGCATACCTACAAAAAAGCAAGACATGAGATTCCTCATCAGGATGCTGTGACCTTGACAGCTTTGTAAGTGATAACACTGCTAACTAAATTTTAATGTCATTAGACAACAGTTATCAGATTTTTTTGTCAAGAAAAAACTCCAGTTATAGTGTAGAGGGATTATTTAATTTCTTTAAGACACCTGTTAGACATTTTCACAGAATTGACAGGTTTCAAGACTGTTAACTGATTTTTGTCATTACGACCTTGTTTAAGCAGGGTTTTAAAGCAAGGTAACAGCAGACTCTGTCATTCCTAAATGACTGAAATAAATTAGTTTTTGAGCAGATATATAAATCCTTATCTGCTAAGTCTCAGTTCTGACCAAGCCAGAAAAAAAAATTAGCAAAGCAACACACACTTTAAATACTAAATGAAATGGTTCTAAAGTACAGCTGTATCTGAAATTTTTGACAAGGCACAAAACAAACAAAAACATTTTCAATATACTGTAGTTTTTGTTTTGCTTTTTTTACAGTACTAGGACTTACCTTTTCTTAAGAATTTGAAGTATTGCATCTGTTAACTGTAGCTGTTGGCTACATGATAACAGACAAGAAAACTAACATAATGAATTAGTATTAAAATCATGCCCAAGTACCTTGTCAGGTAATTCTATAAACAGAGAAGCTAAAAATTTGACCCCTTCCTCTCCAGAATTCCAATTTTAAGATGGCATGACAATATATCCTTTAAATTATTTTCAGATATTTATTTGTACTTAACATCACATATAGTTGGTTTTTCACTGTTATTAAGATTTTCAAGATTACACATGAAAATATACTGCACAACTTGTACCAGGAAAAAAAAAAAAGAAAAACCAAAAAACCAACAGTACAACTGCCAAATAATGTAAAATTTAATCTTTGTATTTCTTTGAAGTGATCTCTTCTTTCTGACATCTGCCAATGTAAATATAACCTTGTTCTACCCTTTCTGATTGGTGTACCTACTGAACATTAATTTGTATTCTTTCACATCCTCAACAATATTTTCTTTTGGTGGAAATTATAATTGCATGCTGCTAAAAGACTATAATCTTTTACTATAACACAATGATTCAAAACCCATCAGGAAACAGACCAGCTCAAAGTAAATTGGTGTAAGTAACCAAAAAGAATTTTCTTGCTAAGACCTTACAGAATTCTATTTCAATCTGATTTAAACACGTTACAAGTGTCAACACAAACTGCCATGGCCCAGTAGATTAACAGCAAGCACTAAAAAGAAAACAAATCTCACACTATATATAGATTGACTGAAATGCTGTTAAATTAAGTTCGCATCAAGCTATTTTCATAACAAAAGAACAGAATTAATACTTCCAAGTACTTGGTAAACTTGTCATCAACTCTAATGTTAGAAAAATCACAGTGGAATTGTAGTTCACAATGAAAAATGGCTCGCTATGTGCTGGGCTGAGAAACAGATGTGTGCAGATACCCAGCTATGATCGGAGTCCCCAGAGAGCCATGGCCTCTTGCAGACTCCCCCTCTCGGGTTCCTGGCTGGGGAACATGCAGATTTGGTCCCTAACAGCCTTGGAAAAATTCCAGTTAAACTCATAGGTTCCAGCAGTTTTCACAGAAGAGGAAAGAGTGCTTTAAGAAGGTGACAGGGATGGCAGTTCACTGGAACATGCACAGTCATTCCTTTTTCACCAGGTACCAGTGTGGAGAGATGATGGAAATGCTGCACAGATGGTACATAAAGATGGCCTTTATGGACATAACCACCACTCCCCGAGACCCATTGTACAAAACTCCCCTTCCAATACTGACTTTATAAAAACCAGTCAGTCTGGATGATGTTCGGCCAATTCTTTGACACACTAACAATTATTCTGCTAATTATCAATACACTGCAAAAAAAGAAGAGCCAATAGTATAATGATAGGCAGAAGAGAAGAAACTGAAGCTGGGATTATCTTTAAGGAGATTTAATCTCCCCTCTTACATAAAGATGGCAAATCATAACAAAAAGATTCCAACCCTGGATATTACAAAATGAATAAGAGAAACATAATTAACTACAGTATACTTGGATGTATTTCAGTGCAGCTGAATACAGCCTCACCAAATATCACTCAAAACCTGTTACAAATTGTATTTATTTATTAAAACCAGGTTTGCTTTAAATATGTAGGAGGTTCCACAATCATTCTAAAAATGGTGATGTCAAATGATCTCCTATCCAGTAGTTCCAGCTTTTGATAACAAAAACAGACTTCAGATTTCTTGCATTAGTGGTTTGTTGCATTCCTATTTTCCCAACATTGACATCAAAAGCAAACACCAACAGACTTTGCTTTTGCAAAGAAGGGACGAAGAGTAACTGAGGTAATTGTTAAAGAATTGTAGTGAAATGATGATGCCCTCATTAAATAAATAACTACAGATTTTAGAGTAGACAGCTCCAAAAGAAACAGGCAATGATGGTATTTCTGTGTTTTAACCTCTTACTTTACACTGATGTGCTAAAGAGTGGTCATGTCTCTCCTCAAACCCCATTAAAATATATCAAAGCAAGATCAGCTTTGATATATTTAAGTACTCAGCACTTGAGTCTAAATGATTTAGTAAGATGTCCACAAGGTCTGACGGCTGCAGTTTTCAAATTTAGGAGTGTATTTCAATACGTTCAGCCCAACTCCTATTTCAGCTCAGTCTCTCCCAAGCCTAAGGCAACTGCATAGCTTATCTTTGCTGCTTTGAAGTTTCTTTCACATTACAGCACTGCGGTTAACCACGCCCTTTTGAGAGATGGTTAGCTCTAACCTACAATCACTGAAAATTGAGAAAAGAATAAAGCCTGTGGCAAAATTTGGCCTCTGCTCCCCCAAACACTAATTATTTTGGGTCCATGTAGTTTGAGCTAACATATGTTGCCATTCACATCACCTTCTAGGATTTATGCCTATTTCTTACACTTTCAAAGAGATGTACAATCATTATCTGAAGGGTTTTTTTTTTTTGCAGTCTCTTCAAATTATAATTACTCCATGAAGTCTGAGGCATGGAAAAACAAATTTTCAAACAGCATTGGAGCAAATGGGTCTTTGCTCCAGCTGGTATGGTAACCATGTAGGCACAGAGCTGAGTATGACTGTCTGCAATGTCATACAACATCAACAAATCAAGAACACAACCTCACACACATTTTGCACAAGGACTTCTTCAGAAGCCCCAAGGGCAATGTGACTACACCAAGTCTGCAGGAGAAATGCACTCCAGGATATGTTCCATGCTCTCAGTTCCCAAAACATCCAACCCAGTAGTTTTCACACTGCAATTCACTTTCTGCCTATGCACCTGGGTTTCTTTCCAGCCAGGGAGTGCCAAGGTAGAGAGGGAGGAATGGTGCACACCTGAATCTTGTTCAGACCTGCAACCAGCACACAACTGGACCTGGAAGGGACACCTGGGTTATATAACTTCAAAGGAATTTGGAACCTCTGATACCATGTAGTCCTAGGAAGGAGAAAATCTGCAAGAGCCACGTAGTCAACACAAAATGACAGAGGAATCAAGTTCTTCTCAAAATGTATCTTTTCTCTAAGGAAAAATTAAAATAAAATTAGCCTGTCGGACAAAACATTGTCCACCCATTTTCAATTGCTCCTGATACCCATATTTGTGACTATTTCTGTATTTCATTGACTGTCAAGGAGGTAAGATAAAAAGGGTCACTTCAGAAAGTGTTTAAAAAGTTTTCAAAAAACCTCTATGATTTTTGTTTTTTTTTTTTAAAGGAAATAAATACCAAGAGAATCAAATGCAAATAACAACAACCAAAAGAAGTATATTGTGGTTCCTAATTAAAGACTAGTTCAAACAGGAACCTTGTCAGTAACTCCACGGGTCAGATCCTTTATCTTTCCTAATCAGTGCATCTATGGAATCATGTTGGAGAAAGATGAAAAGCTAGGGTTGTATCCAAACACAAAAGAAAGACAATAGATAGCTTCTGAGAAGAAAATCATAACAAAGAAACTGCATAAATGAAGTGTGCTCGTGAAGTAACCTGCTATCAAACAGCCAATGAACTTCCTAATGAGGTATGGAAGCACTTCAAGGGTGAGGCTGCAGATGTGCATCCGAAAGCCAGACATGTGCAAGCCCATATAAAAAACCACCTGAAATAACAACCTAAAGGACTTCTTGAAATAGGGCACTAGTGAGTGTGGAATCTGGACTGTTTCTCTGAAGAGGAGTAAAATCAACAAGCTTTAAAGTTTGGTGGAATCTGTCTTTAATCGGATATGTTTTGTTATTTGCTATGGGAGCACAGTTTTGCAACTGATGGAAACCAACAGGAGACAGAAAGCAAGTAGCCTGGAATATCAATAATGAAAAAAAAAAAAAGCAGCAAGAGGAACCAGCAGCTCACTGAACCTAAACAAATTGAATTGTTCCTACTTTTCTCCATAAATTCTCTTCTCTTGTAATAAATACAGACCAATCATGTACAATTATAACTTTTTTTGTCGGTGTGTTGTATGATTTAGCTTCCAATAATCCCAAATCAGCAATCAAGTTACTCTCTTGTCAAAATACCTGAGTCACCCTGATTTCATTCTTCAGGGAGTCATTCAAGCATGCCTGTTAAGTTTTATATTTAACTACTTTTACTGTGTACAAATGAACATCATGATATGCACAGACAAAGAATCTGCTGATGAACACTGGTTAGTTTTATGATCTTGAATATCATTTAGGATTTTTGTATAAAGAGTGTAAAAGTGAAATTCAGAACACGAAAGTGTCCAGAGAAATAATCTGAAGCAAGGAAGGTGTATCTGATGGAAGAGGATCAGATCATGGCACACTTAAGAAAACTGGGCATAAACAACCCCATGGCAGAAGGCACCCCTGAGTGCAAAGAGAGCTGGCAGATTGCTAGGCAACTCTCAGTAATCTATTAAAATAGCAGAGGTACCAAAAGACTGGAAAAAAGCAAAATTCATATGCATCTTCAGGAAGAACAAGCAGCAGAACCCAAGGAACTTGGCTTGTCAGTCTCACCTCAGTCCCTAGGAAGGTGCAGGACCAGCTAATCCTGGAAAGTGATTTTAGACTCATGGACAGCAAAAAAATCAGGAATAGTCACCATGGATTCACCAAAGGCATGTCATGCTTGAATAACTTGATAACCTTATATTTATGAAATAAAGGGCCTGGCAGAAAAGGGGAGAGCAGTCACCTCCTTGGACTCCAGTGAGCCCACTGATACTGTCTCCCATAAGAGCCTATCACACACAAGGGGGAAAGCCAGTTTTACTTCCATAGATTTTTCTGTAAGACCATCCACGGATGAATTTTGAAACTTCATTCAAACAGTACTTGATTCAAGGAAGCACACCACCAGCAACTTCAACATGGTTTCCAGGACATTCCAGGAACATTCCATGCTCAGTAAAATAAAGAATACATTCCAGACTGAGAGGAGATCATAAGCATATCCGGTGTTTAAAAACATTTTTTCTTTCTCCACCACATGACTTACAATGTAAAAATTGGATATGCTTGTAAAGATGCACATTCCTGTCTTGCAACTTCTTAATCCACAGTTCTGGGCTACAGTTTTTCAAGGTTACAAACACAAACTCTTCAAGAACAGTAAAGAGAAGTAAGTTTGGGAAGTCACATTGAATGAAAAGTAACCATGTAGATCAGAAATGTAAATAGATGACCTAAAGAATATATAGCTGCTTAATACATGATGAGTCTAAGGAGAGTAGAGGCCATGGCCTCAGATAGAAACAGATGGGTCAAAGAACTGAAATGTTCCAGTCGTGAAACTCTGCCAATCTCATGATGAAATACAGACACATCACTACTGTCTTCTTTCTCTGTAGAAAAAAGTCCCAGAAGTTCCAGTCTGCTAAAATGGAGTGAATAGAGGTCAGTGAATTCATATTTATTCTTAATACCAAGAATTTCAGAGAAAATTGAAAGATGTACCACGACTTAGCAAGTGCTCATCTTAGGAACAGCAAAAGTAATGTTTGGTTCGAATTCTCCAACATTTCACAGGAAATCTTTACCCTGATTTCATAGATTTGAGATAAAGTCAGCAGTTTCTCAAACCTATTTCATTCTCCTCGCATTATTTTTTAAGGCATGAACACACAGAGTATTTTTGCTATGGGTATGAATGATTTTTAAAAGCTATTTTCCAGATTCAAAAAGCAAATATGGTCGTGAGATGAATAATGAACTGCATTTCTTTATTAAAGTTGCCAGAGATGCATTTCATGAAAAGGTACACTTGAAGTACTGATACAGCCAAGGATATTTTGATGCAACTGAAATGATGTGGCCACAAGAAGTTCAACTTCTCCTATACAAAATAACCAGAGATATTATGAATTCCATGTATGTAAAAATTACTACTTTATTGTATCCACGAAATGATGTAATCTATCTTCATTCAAGTTTATTCTGAATTCTTTAGACAGCCTTGTAATACAAACCCTTCCAACACTTCAGCCCAGCTGTGTGTACTCCACGTACCACAAGGAGTTCTACTGACCACGATACAAAGGTGATGACCAGTCCACCTAAATTTTTCTTTCATAAATCCAGCAAACATCACAATTAAACTAAAAAGACCAAGTTGGGCAATGCAGTTAAGGTGAAGTTTCTTCCTTTTGCAGGGGAATAAACCAGTTATAATTTATTTCCTACCTTGCACCATCAGCATGGGCTCCTTTGCACCACCGTGTGCCAGCATCTCCCTGCGATAGCGCTCCCCCATTGCCCTGCAGAAACACAGGTGTTAGAGCCATCTGCAAACACAGCCTGTCCAGCTTTCTTCACTCAGCTTTGCTTCTAGGATCTCTACACCAGTCACAGTCAGAGACCAAATGAAATTTTCCACCCCAAAACAATGACTGATGCCATGCTGACTCCTCAAATTCAAATTACATTTAAAATCCCGCTATGAGGAACTGATCTAGACAAAATTTATACATGAGTGTGTGTTGGTGCTTATAGAAGTTAATTTGTGAACAACATTTCATGCTTCATGGTGCCAAAGGGAAAAGCTGCTATGCTGCAATGTCCTGAACATTCAGCAAGGGTATAAGAATGCTTACAATTTGTGACCTCAAAATTTGCCTTTTAATTTCACAAAGCAAAATGAGTAGGATAGCTATACTGAGCTTTGAAGTTGGTGACATGAAGCTTGTTTAATGCCAACAGCTGCTTTGATTTCAATAGAAAATTACAAGCAATTAGGCATCTATGAATTTCAAGCTCACTAATTACATCTAAATAGGGATTTCACTGCCTCCCAGCTGACACACCTGTATTTTAAAGCATTGACACAATTTTTTTTGCACCAATGAACATGTCCATATATATATCTACCTGTCTCTGTGGTTATTTCCTGCTTTGTAGTCGTCTTAAAATCAAGAAAAACACTCAAAATTAATTTGTGTCAAAAAAGCCCACCAACCTAATTTGTTTCCTATTTTCCAGAAGCAACTAGCATTTCATTCTATTTAGCACTTCTGTGTTTTTACCTATCAAATGGGTTCTGAGCAAAACACTGTTTCCACACCATAGAGGCCACTGCCCTGGACATGAGGTAGGAGTAGTATTTGGCACCATAGCCCACAAGGTGACTGAATCGCAGCTGCCAGGCCTGTAAGAGGAAAAAAAAAAACCCAAACCCCATGTTATCTTTTAAATTCTTTATATTGTTCTACATTTTCTTATGTATGATGGATGAAATCTGGTACTATTAATGACAAACAAAAAAGAAAAAAACAAAAATAGCCACCAGAAATAAATCCCAGAGTGAACAATCCTTTAACAGAAGAAGCATTTTTCAATCTAAATGCTGTATATCCAACACACTGATCATCAGGATTGAAACTATATATAAACAGGGTCAGAAGGGGAGAAAAATAAGCAGTAAAATAAATTATTCATATTTGATAATAGCTGTGTAGTTCTATTGGTCTTGAACAAAATCTACAATTACCTTGTTACAAGTAACACAATGTTTTATAATTTTCCATGTGGGTAAGTGCAGTATCACACTCAGAAAAGTTCAATTTATACCTTTTGTCAGAAACAAAATGGTAATAGTGGCTTGTGCTTAATGCTATTAAAAAATAGAGCTTTCCACCTGGCAACAATCTTAGAGGTACACAAATTGAATCCACATGCAATGCCATAATTCACAGATTTGCCTGCACATTTTTAAATATGTGTATATAGCAGATTATAGCGATATTATAATCCAGTGATTATACTGCTATTCATTTATGTATTGTTACTTTGCATAGTGACTCATTCAAGTGACAATAGACTTATTTTTAATGCTGTTTAGTTTTGACTGTTTGCTTATGTTTTCTTAGCAAAGGAAATCAGAACTATCAGCCTTATCTTCACAGAAATCAAAATACTTTTTTCTTTTTATTTCTCTACCTGCAACAGAGTAATTTAAATTGTGACAGACCTCCAAAAGTCATCTGGTCCAACCCTTACGCAAAGCAAAGCCAGCTTTGAAGAGATTTCTCAGGCCTCTGTCTAAAGTCTCCAGGGATGAAGATTTCATCACCTCTCCAGTGTGATGTGTAAAGGCAAGTAGGTCTAAACTGAAATGCTGTTTCCCAACAGATTCAGGCATAGTTTTTGGAATGAGAATGGATGAGTGTATAAAGGAAGGAATATGAAACTTCCTTTGCCCTATTGGCTATGAGGAAACTCCAGAGAGAAAACAAGTATCCTGTCTTATTTGTCCTCCTATCCAAAGTCAAAACTTTTAACATTCTTGTGATATGTCTGTTGTCATGATTTTTACAGGTACTATAAAAAACAGAGTTTCAAAGAGGAACTAAGAGATAAACAATAATGTAATATAACAAATAAATCCATGGGCTATGATATGCTTGTTCTTATCTGAATTCTGATACAGACAAACAAAAAATGAAAGGATATATGTAATTTTCCAAAACTATTTGTCTTTGGGATTCTTTAGCATAGTGCAATTAACAAACTCCTCCTTTTTTACAGCTGAAATAAACTATGCTTCTTTATTCAAGAAAGTGATGATTTTTATCTTATTCTCCATTACCCAAAAAGATCTATGTGCATTCTAAAAAAATGACCAACTGAAAGGGTGGAAAAGTAAGTATTTGGCTTTTACTTAGTCTTTTTCCTTAAAAGAAAAGGGAACAAACGGTGCCTCATAATCTAAATTACTTTGAACAGCAGATGAGAAACAAGTTGCCAGCTACACTACCTTTCCTGAGCAACACCTACAAATAAAGTTCTCAAAGTTAGCTGAAGTCCAGCCATTCAAAAGCTACTTTTTGCAAGCTGGTTACCTCCACCCTAACACAGGTGCCCAAAACAAATGGAATTTGCTATGGGTGAGCAATTGAGCCAGTATTGGTGACCTACTCAGCTAAAGTAGGAGTAGCAAGGTTCAATGAGATGAAGAAAGATCTCCAGTCTTCAGCTTTCTGATGGGTCTTGATGCATGGTACAAAGTCTTAACAATGATTAACATTTTTTCTCTTTTTTTACAGGTAAAGCACTGTACACTATCTCATTGTAATGCGAGTGTGTTAAAACATCCAGCTTGGACACAGAGTCTCTGCTTTGCTTTGAAAGGTTACCATGTTTATACTTCATAGCTATAGTTTTTCTAACTAGTCCCTTAATTATAACCATAATCATTAAATTAAAAGCACATTTTGAAACAGAGCAGAGAGACTACGTTTTTAGAAGACTAAGCAAGAAAACATGTCAATTTCTTTTAGAGTAAGCTTTTTAAGTTATGATTAGAAGTTTCTACTCTCTCTCCCTGGAATGTGGAAAACTTTACTGATGAATTGGTTTCACATACCCAAATGGTTTTTAGGCTACAAACAAAAATAATTTCCAGGTGTTTGGCATAGTGAAGGATATTTCTACCTCTCCCATCAGAAAGAAATTACTTTGATAACCATATAAGCTGTAACTAAGACAATATGTCTTCCTTGAAACCTCAGATTACCATTGTTCACTCAAATGCCCATGGCATTTAATAGTCTGCACCTAAACCAGCTCATCTGCACTGCCAGATTGATCAACTATTCCATTTACTGAGTTTGTTGAAACTCTGTGTTCACAATTAAGCAAGGAAAAAAGAGAAACTTCTCAGCAATCTATCCAGGATCAAAAACTTGATTTTAAAGTCTGCCCCTAAAATGGTCCTCAGTACCCTCTGTTCAATTTTGTTTGACCTTGTCTTTGCTACTGAACTTTACTAATAAACTTCACATTGTTTCCTCTCAAAAGAGAAAAGGAAAGGATACAGAAAGACCAAGGAATAACACTGCTCATCTCCCTCCCAGCACCTGGGGGGGCCTGCAAATATGATGAAGTGATGAAATTTCAAAAATTCATTTGGAACAGGACAGTCTCTAAAACAAGAAACAGAAATGGAGGATGAGTCAAACTGAAACTAAGATTGTTTTCCCATTGCAAACAGCAGTAAAGGAAAGCCAATACCAAACAGTGCTATTCCCTACTGAAATCTGAAGCCTATATTTAATTTTTTTAATTAGTACAGATTTTCCCCACTCTGGGGCATGAAAAAATGTAGCATGTTATCATTTCCTGTCACTGCTTTTGTCCCAGTCCTCACAAAAATTTCCTGATCAGGAGCTCCCAAATCTTCAGTATTACCCAGAACCCATTACATCATTCAAGTACATTTTCTGATTCTATGCTGTCCTAACAATTAACTTTTCAAGACTGGACTTAGCTACCTTTAAAAATATATTCAAACATTAAAACACCCATCCTCTACCCTAATTCACAAGGAGCTATCTGCCCACACAAAAAAACCACTTCCTCTCCTACTTCCTACAGGAGATTATGATCTAGGCAGTAAAATGTTCAAAAAACACAAGAATATATAGGCTACTGCTCCATTAAAAAGTTCTATGATGAATAAAAAGACATCCCCCATCACTGTAAATGTATTTAAAACTAAATGCTTGACCTTGTACCATAAAACTCCATTTCTCCATTTTAATAAATTCAGCTATAAGATGATTTGGTTTCTTGTGTTATTTCTAACGAGGAGTCATTTTTTCATTAAAAAAAAGACATATCAAATTCCCTTTTGGACAGGGTAAAGGCTAGACATGTCGCACTAGGGCAGTCTCCTTATTAAATGTTATATTTTTGGTAAGCAGCTAGAAAGTTAATGAAACTCTGAGTAATCGTTTACTTCAAAAAGTTCCATGAACCCATTCCAGGAGTTTATAAAACAGTGCATTTTACAGCATAGCCCATGGGTTATGATAATATGCCATCCACAGATCATGTTCATGCCTGCTTTTTATTCAGCACAGACTGCAATAAAGGTGTGTGACTGATCCACTGCTGTTATTAAACAGGCTTTTTTCCACCAACATTATCAATCTTTTCTGATAACCATGTATGAAGCATTTCCAAAATTCCATGTGGAATGGCTTTCCATCCCATCATGTGAAAACAAAAATACCTTACTGATATTTTCACATTCTCACAGCTTATCAGGACTTTTTTTAAAGTCCTTGTAGAACACATTCTTAGGGTAAAATTCAGTTCATTTTACTTTAGCTACCTTAAACTGTGTTTTGCCCAAACTAGTCACATATGCCTGCTTTATACCAGAGGACAGAAATATTTATCCTGTTGTCTTCTGAGAGGATAGGATTACTGCTTTAGGAGAAATCTGAATAATTTACTACACCTTCCATCTTCTATTCAAAAGTTAAGTCCATTCATTATAACAACATGGTAAGATCAGTTACACAAAACTATTTTGCAGGCTATATTAGTTTAGGATTCAATTATTTGAATTTTAAATTTAGAACTGTTAATATTGTCACAAAAATAATCTGATACAAAAATTTACATGTGATAGTAAAAAGACAAAATTTAAAGAAAATCCATAAATATAGTAAATATACTAAGCTAGCTTTTGCTTGAGTGTGGGTAAATATTGCTCCTGGGGGCTCCACTAATTTCATCGGGAATCAATGCTACAAAATCCTACTACATCTTTTGAAAATAAACCCTACAGAAAGTTGTGACTATTGCTTGGACTTTTCAAAACGTTCTTCCAACTGTTTCTGCTGTGACTTTAGGTACTTTAAAGTATATTTATGTCCATTTTGCTTTGCATCTTAAGACAAAAAACACAAGTGAGAACCTGAAAAGACCCAATACTAAATTAAGGGAAGTATTTTCGTCATTTAAGACTTCTAATTACAAAATGTGTGCTACAGTAATTACGTCAATGAGCAATTGTTTCCATGAAGAACAATATTTGATGGAGATGATATCTGGTGCCCTGCCCCTTCTTAATTAAAATCTTATTCTGGCAGGAAACCCAACAAAGGAGCAGCCAACTTACCTCCTTCAGCGGCTATTGGGTGGGGAACCCCTTGTGTCTGGCACTGACTACTGCTCCTAATGCCCTTGAATTTAGCCATCAGCACGGCTGGAAAACTACTGAGAGTCAAGGGGAAGCTGCAGGCTCTGGCTCCTCGGAGCCAGGAGAGAAGAGCAGGGAATCAGCACAGGCTGTTTCCCTCTGCTGAGGCCAAGGTTTAGCAGCACCAGCTGCTCTGCCATGCAGACAAGCACACTTCGGACAGTGCTTTGAAGATGTCCTCAACTCATTCTCACTTAAAGAAATGGTTTGATGAGTATCAGAGTGCAGAGTTTGCAAACTGTTTGCGCCAGTAGCTACCTCTGGGGAGAAGCTGGAGCACTCCTTGACTGTAGAAACAACTCTCTCCATAGGTATGCAGCGGCTTGCTTGGTCAACTTACATTCTGGATTTTTGACCTCAACCCCTCTAAGTTTTATAGAATTACATCATAATTCTTCTGGAGTTTCACAATAATAATAAAATGCATTAAAGAAAAACTTTCTTTCCTGCAGTTTCTAATCTTGCTTAGAAAAACAGAAAACTAATTTCAAGAAACCTCATCTCGTGCTGTGCCTATAACTCGCTTAATATCAACACTCTTCAGTTTTCCAGGGCTGTGTGTCTCTGTGTTAGGAAGGGAGAGAACACAAAGTAAATCAAGCCAGAGACAGCGTTGACATTTCAGAAAGTGAGTCAAGCAAGAGATTAAGATTTCAATTTGTAACACTTCCGTGTTTTTATTATGAAATGATAAATAAATCTAGCAAGGCAGGGAATGTAAATATTTTTGCAGTTGTTTACACTGAGGAAGGGGAAAGGAATTTAACATGCAATTAACCACTTAGGTGATTCTAGATCCGTACCATATGGTCTTTGAATTGCTTAAAGAAAAATATTTCATTTTTATTTATAAACTATTCATGAATTTGAGCTGCTTATAGCAAAATCATTTAGAACTATTTAGTCTATACTCTCTTCTCTCCTTCCATGAAAGGGACTGAGGGAAGGGGATATGGGTGATAATAAAGAAAATTGTCATCAAAAATCTGTATGTATGATTTGCATTGCTCACCATCTTTAAAAGACAAAGAGATATGAAAATGGATTCTTTATTGTGTCATTTAACTGATCTTATTTGGACAAGTTAAGAGACAGTGTTACTTGTAAACATTGTAACCAGTCTTTGCAGTAAAATATAAGAAATTTGCAAACATACAAATTTGTTGATTTTCGAACAAATCCTTTATGTCATACCATGCAATTCTACACAGATATATATACACATGCAATACCCCCTCTTCAATTACAATTAGTAATTTCTATTACTGCCTAAGCTTTAAATTCATATGCCTGAGATAAATAGAATCAGGTCACTGTTTCCTTTCAGTACAGACTTGCACTGAAGCCCAAATATTTTATACTATTTTTCCAATTAAACCTAATTTTAAGTATTGACCTATGAGTTTAAAATAAACATCATGAACGCTTAAGATAAGCCCTTACTAATACCAAGAAATACCCTAAGCGACATGGTAAATGCAAAATATATTTGCAAGTACAACTTAATAAAGTATTACTTTACTGTATCTGAACCAACACTGGAAGATGAAATCACTTCCTGTATCACTTCCAGTACTGTTTGTTTACTATCTTTGGCTAGAGTCATTGTAGAAGCAGATTTAAGGGATCATGACTCTAATCCTTAATCTGCCACAAGTGCAGTGTGAATTTAAAGAAATTACATTCACCTCACCTCAGTCACCTTCGTGGAAACAAGGGTGCTAATAGTTCCTCTGTCTGGTTCTTTTCTGTTTTGACTTTTCATAGAAAGGACAGTCTCCCACTGCATTTGAAGAGAACTTCATTTCAGACTCTCTAGGCTGTGTTTATGGCAATCATGTACTCAGTTGTATCTATCACTGCAAATACAACTGCAGTACTGCAATCTCAGGGAGGAAAAAGAGCCATGGAAGCAGAACTACATCAAACTAGATGAAGCTATCTGTGCTTGCATATATATGTACAATATATTTCATATATTCAAAATATTAACAGGAAACATATGCAACTACTGCTTGCACTGCTCCTTAAAATGGTCTACCACATGGTAAATATGGTAAATACTATCACTAAAGTATGTTTGAGTTTCATGGGGCTAACACTTGGAAAAAGAATTTCCTTAAAAGTGCTTCATATCTTATGGTATCTGTAAACACCCTACTGCTGTAGATAGTTGCCCAGTGAATAGTGTCATACAACCACTGGAAAACAAATCTTCACAGTATTTGCTATCAGCATTTTCTTTATCATAAAATGAACTCAACTCCACAAAGAGAGAAACCTAAACAAACCTTGAAAGGTGACTTTAAGAGCCTTTGAAAGTCCCAGCATCTACTTTAATACTGACCTCAACAGGGCACCAATCTTCTTAAAATGGCTTTTAGCTATTAATTATTTATAGAACTATCACTTCCCCAGAGTTCACTGTGCATTCCTTTATTAATCTTTCCCTCAGACCCAGACTCTTCAACTTGATTTCACAGTACACTTTTAAGAAGGCTCATATGAAAACTAATCCAGGGACTTGCAGTCTGTATAAACAACTTTGGTTTCCAACACGGCAAGGTAAAAAATTACCTTGAAGAGGTTACACAAACTTCAAGGGGTTGAGTACTAACATATGACTTCATGTCTCTTCAAAACTCAAAAAAGTGCAATATGAGCAACATCAGTACCTCTCAAGTAACTGAGAGGGAGAAAAAGTGAAAAAGCCATCCTCTCTGAAGGTTCTCTGGCTTTACTATGAAACTTATGTCTCTGATTTACAACAGTGGTTTCTTTAAAACTGCCTATAAGAGAAATGCAAGATATACTGGGTGTCTGCTTCCCTCTTCAACAAATGAGGAAAAAAAATAATGACACTTTAAAAGATTAGATACTATCCATAGTCACATTTGCTATAAATTATATAATTTTTCCCCTCCTATTTTCTCATGAATAAGAAACAAATAATCACAGCCTCAATTCCACATAATTTTTTCATAAAGGTTTTCAATACCACTCGTGTGCTTATACAAATTTCCCTTTGCTAGCCAAATACTGGATTTTCTTAACTTTCCTTGTAATCCATGTTTCCAATCTGGACAGATTCCTGGTGATGTCCACTTATAATGTCCCTGTCTGAAACTAAGCTTTCACCTGCTTTGTCAGCATGTTTTCTGTGTGTTGACTCAGCCACAAATCTACAGTTTGGTTGTACAATTATGATTTGCAAGTGTCAGAAAGCTTGCTAAGCATAGTTATGCTATCAATTACATACAAACTATTTCCAAGATCAATCAATGTCTTAGGAAGAAGAAAGTGGATTTTTTCCATCTTAGGCAGTTCATAACAAAACTGGGGTTATTTTGCTCACTTGATTCTTCTCAAGGTACTTACAAGCTGCTTAATAATTGCTTCTACTACTTGTTGAGTGACAAAATCTGAACAATTAGTCTACAATTCCCAAGTTCTTCTCCCTTCATAAGAGCAGATATCGTAACACCACTACTTTTTCATGAGTTTGTGAGTGATAATTCCTCCACGTCACTGACTGTTCTGGCAAGCTTAAATATTCTGACAATCTGACTACATCTAATCTAGTTATTCTCTCTATTTTATTCTGTAATCTCAGTACTGTTTCAATCCATCTCAAAAACTGCATGTATTACTTATCTAATCAAATTTCACTTATTGTTCAAAAAATGCTGAGGCAGAATAGAATATCATTGCTTTCTCTGACATTTATTGTTGTTCCTTCTCCCAGTCTCCTCTAGCTTCTTGAGTAATTATGGAATTCTATTACCTTCTTTACTTGCAATTTGCAACTCAGCATTTCTAGCCTTTTTTTGCTCTGAAGTCTTGCTTTCTTTAATCATTATCTCTAGTCATATAATGATTTCTATTTTTTATTATCTTAATAAAGTTTTAAAGAGCTTGGTCCTTTACTGCCAAAGCTTTTGTGCATCAGGATGGTTTGTATCCTTGATTCAGTGTCTTTTGAATCGTCCTATTAAGCTGTGTTCCAGTTCCAGCAGATATCTGGCAGCCTTCCTCTTTCTGATGCATTGTTTTTAATCGTTATTGCTGGGTTTGGTTTCTAAGTTGCTTGAAACTTCCACAGTTTTAGTTCTGGCTCATTAGAACTTGCCCTGTATTCTGTTTTGAGCACTTTTATATTGCTTTCACTTTTCTAATAACCTCCCTTTCTCAGATAGTCACATATACAGGCTTTTTCTCCTACTGAGCTCTTTTTAGCATCTTATTGATTAGCACTATAAATTTTATGTCCTCATCTGCCACCCAGAATTAGTTTTTTAAAAGCTCTTTGCCAATAGCACCCATTCTAGCTTTTAACTGTTTTTTTTACATTTCCTTTAATCTGGCTTTCAGTTTTGCTTAGATTCTAAGGTTGCATCATAGTTTAGCCTAATAAATCTAAAATAAATTTTGAAAGGTTTTAGAATAAATATGAAGTGAAATTACAGTTTAAAATTTAATAGGCAGCCATTACTTAGCCTTCCTTACCAATAATTTTAAGATTTATGTTCACCACTTGAGTTAAGTTTTTAGAATTCAAAACCACTTTTACCATCAGAGGTTAAAGGTTATCACTTATTTACTTTAAGCCAACTGCTTCTTTGCTTGCTCAGTCTGACTATTTACTCTTTTTATATGCATTACTGATATTCACATGGAATTCACATACTGAAACAGAGTTATATATACCTGCATATTAGAAGTCATTCCAAAAACTTAAGAAGAAATCCTAAAACAATGGATGTCACAAGGACACAGATGGTAGATTCTACAACAAGATACTTCAACCAAGCTGCCAGCCAGCCCTCAGCAGGCTGAGGAATAAGCCTGTTCAAACTACACTCTCTTGAACATGGGTTTTCTTCAACAACAATAGAACAGGAGGTTTTAGCTCATGGCAGCCATGTGTGATGAAAAATCTATTTTCTCTCTGCAGAGAAGCCAGTTCTGCCTATTGACATCAGTTCCTCCTCAGGTGACCAAACACCCATGCCCCTGCATGTTCCCTGTTAGTGAAAAACTTGTGTTTTCAGCACCCATGGCACGCCACATCTTCCCATGGTGCCTGACAGCCTCCCTGAGCAAGCACTCCAAATGTTAGGTTGCGTCTCATCCATTGATTTCCTTTGTCAGGAACATGACAGAAACAACCATAGCAAGTTAAGACAAGGACCTAGGTGGAGCCTTCCAAGGTGAGGATCCCTGTCTGGGCAGAGTCCTCCCAGCTGCAGGAAGAAGACAGACTAACAACCACATTGGTGATACACCGTTTTCATACATGTCTTTGCTCCAGGGTATCTCTCACAATACCTGCCTTGTCTTCTCTTGGCAAACTTGGCTGGCTAACGTTTTTGGTCTCACAGGTGTTTTGGTTTTTCCAAACACTAGCAACCATAGGCCATGCTGCCAAAGAAACTTGCACTCTGGACAAAACTATACAACCATAATTAAACCTGTAACCTGATGCACCAGTAAAGGTGGTCCTTCTGAACTAATATGCCATTTTAATATGCTAAAACAAAAAGGCATATAGCAGATTATTCAGTGTTCCAAAAAATATCAAAGGCACCCTACATACCAACATGTTGCCTCCTATCAAATAAAATTATAATGATGCGTGTGGGTTAATTCCATCATCACACTTTGTATTCAAGCACCACACAAGAAATGTAGCTGCTTCTCGAAGAAAAGCCAACCAGGAGACCACATAATTTTAAAAAATGCAAAAGAGACTATTTGGCAATGGTCTAAAAAAGAACCCAGATTCACTATGCCTAACTCTTCAAAACCATATTTCCTCAGTCACAGTCAAACCAGCATCTCCCACCAAAACTCAGGATTAGAAAAAGTTACTACAATGCACAGACAACTAATAGGTAAATCCATAATAATTTTCTGAAAATAAGAATCAATAACTAATCTACTTACAAAGAAAATACAGGTACGATGATCTGGGCAGCTGGTGTTTATTGTACAACCACTTCATTATTGAGAACTCTTTCCTGTAACTGCAGGAGGCTGCAAACTCCACCATCATTGCAGAGTCTGTTTACCCTGTGTCATTTTCTGTTACAATATTGAACCAAGTCCCCAGCAGGAGATAGGAATTATTATGCTTAGCAAAGGACTAGCAATGGCACACCATTAAGTTTTGATGACTGTGTCAAAGGAAAAGTAGTTTTCAAGTCTGAACTTGGGGAACATGAGGGGACTAAGCAACAGATGATGGAGAGAAACTTTGATCGTGTCTCAGATTGATCAAAGGGTCACCTGATACATGTTCAAAAGCCTCTCTGGGCATCCTGGGGACAAAGGCAGAGACCAGGGGAGACACTCTAAAAGCAGACAGTACCATCAGCTTCAAGGCAGGCCATAATAAATGAAAACTGACTTTGCAAGAGATAAGAAATAAGCTATGATTTGAAGAAAAGTTTGGGGCAAAAGCAGAGTACCGAATTCCCCACAGTGCACAGATTTTGACACAATGTACATTCAGGAAGAAATAGCTGGGAAAAGTATGGCCATTATTATTTTATCTTGCTTTCTTAGAAGAACCAAAAGGAAGACTTGTTTGCTTTTTAAAGGTATCATAAGGACTCAAGAATCGACCCTTTGCAAAACTGCTCTTCATTTTCCAGACTCAGTTACACTAATCTCCTCTGGCAACAAAACTGCCAGACATTACAAAAAACAGGCAGATACATTTCCTTGCCCCCTGCCCGGCAGTTATCAGCTTCTGGATTCAGTAACAGAGCAATGAAATCACAGTGGAATTTCATCCTCCAGGAGCCAGCAGTAAACTCTGTATACTTTCGAAGAGATAAGCAATGACCAGCCAGAAACTGAGATTAGTATTATTCAAAGTCTAGTGGGGTGCTGCTTCTCTGCGCTTCCATCTGACTTCCCTTCTGCTTTGCATGTGGCACCAGCTCCCGCACCCGTCTGCATCAGCACAGCCAATGCAAACACTGTTGTGTGCAATGCCTGCTGCCCCAGTGCCTGCAAAATCTGTTTGAATGGCAAATATAGACCTCAGCAGGACTTATTTTCCACTATTGCTCAACAGGACCTTTTTTGCACTATCCTTCCAACTGCTGGCACATAACACATGATGCTTAGATTTGCCTTAAATAGGTACACCCCATAGGTGCAGTAGCATTTACTTACTAGGTGTAGTTTATATGCCTCATTTGGAAAGCACTGTGACAAAGACATGCAAATTGTCCTATTATCTGAGCTGCACCAGAGAATGACAGAAATTCATCTGCTGAAGACACATGCTATGGCTCTACTTCAGAAATTAAGTCTTCACAATTAGACTGAAGCCCAACCAAGTACATTCAGAAGATACTTACTGAGTTTACTTGCCTGTCAAGAGCTGTAAAAGAGAATTAGGGTTCACCAGGAAGGCATAATAACAGATGCTTGCAGCCCTGACAGATAATGCTGCTACAGGAAAATCACACCAATGCAGTGAAGATCTTCACCAAGGAAGAACTACTCTTATCCAACATCACTGACTAAAGATGTAGAAGCCTGACTTAGCAATACATAACTGAATCTAAATGTATAGAGAACAGATAAAATTCAAATAATCAAAACATTTTGTTTTCCCTACCAGCTCTGTAAGTACCTAGCCCAATAATAAGCCAGGCCTAAAGTCTGGCCTAAAAGAGAAAAATAAAAACTGGTCCCTGCTACTGTACTTCAGTGTCTCACTCTGAAATTAAATGAAAGGATGAAACATATTCTCTTCACTTAAAAAACCTAACTTTTACTTTCACAGGTTTTTTTTAATCTGGACTACAAATTATACTGCAAACGTGTCAAGTTTGGAAGAAGGAACAGCAAAGGACAGCAAGACAAACTACTGACATTAATTACTCTACAGAGTACTAATATTATTCTAATGCAATTTTTCACTATTTTACTGAAATTTAAACTGTCTTACATTTCTTGACAGTAATTCTACATTCAATAAATATAAATATAGACTTTCTGACTATTCATAAATTCACAGTACATTTTGCTGGGATTAAGTTCCAGGCCAAAGCTTGCTGTCCCACTTCAAAATCCTAGTGTCACTACAAGATGTAAAACTTTTTTGGAGGTGTGAGCAGTGGCAGTAGAGTTTTGACAAGGAAATGGATCTCCCAACACCATTCTCAGAGAAGGAAATACACATTTTGCTAAAGAGAAAAGTACATTTTTTGAGAAGCATAAAAGGATTTTGGGTATTCTGAGCATAGTGTCAAACAGTGACTGGGGGCCAGGCTCCAGGTGAGAATTCAGCTTCACACAGATCAGGAAATCCCATGACTGCTGCCTATGTGAACTGCACCTTTGGCCATCACATGAAGTACAGAATAAACACATGTTGTGATGACGATCAAAATTACATAGGTCAGTAGAATTCCAGGCTTTTACACTTTCAGATGACACATGAAAGGATAAATGACATGACAAAGGTCATAGGAACACAGTGAGGAAAACACACTTCTGTTTCCTGCTTCACACTTTCTCTCATGCTGACCACATACAAACACCAATGTGCAGCACAGTGTTTTGCTGCCTTTTCTAAGCAGCCTTTAAAAAGTTAGAATAAACCTTCTTTCCAATATATTGTTTCCAGCGCCTTCTTTACTAGGAAAATAAAAGTTAATGAAGTTCATAATTATGAGACTATACCTGTACAATAACAAGCACATTAATTAGATTTTGATTTAGGGCTGAAAATCTCCAACATGCTACTCTCTGGATAAAGTGAGTGACAGAAAGAAACCCCTTGCAATATAACAATACAGCAAGAGGTATGTAAGTGTGCAGGGCAAGCGTCAGTAAGAGGGAGGGATATTAGTATGCTACCAAAGAAAAGGTGCAGTTTAAACAGTTATTCTGTTGCTACTTACTGTATTGTGTACATATGGCAATCCATAAACTCTCTCCTGTGTTTCCTTTAAAATTTCTGTGGTTGACTTTTTTAGAGGGTGTTTACCATGGTAGATTTGGTCCAAGACAGCATAAAATACCTGAAGAGAGAAAACACATTTGTCTTTGGCATTTGTTATTGGCATATAAAAACCAAAAAAGACACGAGGAAAAGAACATGAGAGATGGACTAGGAAGAGAGTTTAAATATATATGGTTTGGAAATCTTCTATCATAAGATACTAATGTTATACAAGGAGAGAAACAGGTTTTTGGAGAACACCAACCACCACCATCATGACCTTTCATAAATCCATGCTTAGGTCACTTAGCACACTGGAAGTACTAAATTTTTAAAATAAATTAAGATCTGTCCCTAAGGCTCTCGAACAACTCCCCTTTTCAAGAGAAGTATTTTTAAATAGATTTAATTTAAACCCCCTATTTTTAAGTTATTTATTTTAAAGTTATTTAAGTGGACATTGCAAAATAAGCTATTTCCAGATGTGTACATGAGAAACACTTCACCCCTGCAGGGACAAGTTATGGCTTAGGCAGTGAACATAAGAATTAGGTTAAGAATATTACAGAATCAATGAGGGCAGAAAAGACTTCCAAGATTATCAAGTCCAACCTTTGACCTAAAAGCACCTTGCCCACTACACAGAGCTGCTGATGCCACTGAGTTTCTGCTAGAGCCCTGCAACAGTGTAGTACTAAGGCAGATTTTTCCTTTATTTTAGCTCTCACCATCAGAGCAATAAATTGCTGAAGTGTAAGCATAGCTCAAAGCTCACTGCACCAGGAGGGTACTTTGCCAGAAGTAAAAGTGGCTCCATAAGCAATTTTTATGCATGTGAACTACAGCAGAACCCAGGTGCATGACCAAATTACTGAGGTGTTCAAAGAGTGAGAAAGCTGCACCATGGAAAAGACTTTCCAAGCAAAGACAGCAAAGCAGAGTCTCTGGCACTGTAACAAAAACATGGAACAGGCATGAACAGAAGAAATGATTGCAGCCTTTTTTTTTTTAGTATGAAGATTTCCTATTTTGTGGAAGTGCAAGGAAGACAGAGGACACCCACTGCTGTGCAACACAAGATATTTTTCAGAAGTCTGATGGATCCAGATCTTTAAAAGAAGAGGTCACATCATCATGTGGTAGGCACAATTCATTAGGAAAGTTGACAATAAGGAGCCTCAAAAAGCTTTTGTGCAAGGAATGAAGCAAATAATTCGGCTAGAGATTCAGGCCCAGTCACACTCCCAGTGTGCAATTCCATCCCCAATGACAAACACACTGTTCCAGGAACTATAACCACGAAATTTTATGGAGAAAAAGTTGTTTGGATGTTTTATATTATCTAAATAAAACAACCCCTTGAACCTCTGAAAAGATTCTTTATTATGAAATTTTAGTACAAATCATTCTGAACTCTTCAATAATTTATCAGAACTCAGCATCTTTTTATTTGTTCTGGATATAACACATAGTTTCACCAAAATCGTGACAGTTTCTAAAGAAGTATATTCCTTCTGTTGGAATAAGCTGTCTTCTAACATACAGAATTCTGATAAAACCCTTGACAGTGTCTCTTGACAAATAACAAATGCGCACATTGATTTTTTTTCCAAGAAAAACTGAGGGTTAAAGCAGGAGAGTGAATAGACCATGACTTGCAGGAGCTACTCCTAGATTTCCTGCAAGCTTCCAGCATGGCTAATGAGGATAAGAGAAGTCAGCAAGACAACTTGCACAATCACCCATTAATGACATTCCAAGTTTTGTGTCCCAGGCAGCAACACTGAACAAGACACGTAAGCAACTCCACATTGTTCATCTACAAATGCAGAGTAGGCAGCAAGCACCTGTTCAGATTAAAAATATAAAGAGAAACCTATATTAGACTGCAAAAACTACAATACTTTTTTCCTCTTATTTATATAAGAAGAGAAAGAGGCTTTACAATGGCTTTGCATTCTTAAGTTACGAGAATCCCACTCATTTATTTTTTACATAGTTTAACAAAAGCTACAGGTTTATGGTAGCAAGGGTGACTGAGAGTAAGTACCATGAACAGACCTGAAAATTACCTGATGTAATAGTCCTAAAAAGTTCACTTTCTCCTGTCACCTTAGACCTTTTAAACTCTGCAATAGTCATTTCACACCAACTTCCCCTCTCCTCTCTACAAAACCCAAATCAAACATGAGGAACTTCAGCATCTGACAACAGACTTCAGTGTGAAGCTTCAGCACAGCCTTGATATCCTCTTTTTGCTATCTCCCATCTTCGTTTGGACCAGTCTGCAGCTGCTCTTCAGTGTTCCTCACAAGATGAGGGAACTGCATCTGCACTGCAGGGGACCTTCTCTAAAGTGAAATTTGGAGTGAAGCAGTTTGTGGTCAAGGAGCAAAAGCTCAACTCACAGCTAGGAAGTGGGGAAATGTCAACTGGAGGCCAGTGAAATGTTCTGCCTAAAGAACAATGTGGTGACAAGGAAATGAGTCACCAAAGTCAGCTATAAGCTCTCCCTTGATCCTGGCACATGTACAGTGTGGGAAGAAAGCTATGAGCCAGGCCACCTGGACAGCACGGTTAAAAAAAAAAATCCTTGAAAATAAACTTGGATGAACTTTATACCCATATGTATTTCCATCTACAAACCACAGTTCTGTCTGTTTACACAAGCCTTTGAAATGGGAAAGGGAACCACATCCCAGGACCACATGATTTTAGGGGATACGTCTGAGGAGCAAGCTAATACTTAGTATCAAGCAGTAGGTAGAACATGATTTCTAACTTCAGTAAAACACATTTCTCAAAGGACTTAAAAATATAAAGAGCCATCAAATAGTTATTTATCTTCATACTGTCTCTCTATTTTGCACTTACATTGATATTTATTAGTTTCACTTGATTCCAGTCCTTTCTAGTTCCTTGTCTGCTTAATAGCATTAATATGCACACACTTAGCCATTTTCCAGTGAAGTTATTACTGACTGAAAGACTCTGGGATTCAATCTGCCTGGCAAAAGCCTTAGGAGAAGACATATGGACTCTCCTATCTTTCCTTCTCAGTAACTGATTACATGACCTAAAAGAAAATTCAGAAGTATTACAGTTATGAAAAAGCAGCAGTATTTCTTACTTTTATGTGCCAATAGACTTATTTTTCTAAACAGACCACAGAAGAACCTCCAGGTGTTTTCCACGCTGCTGGAATATTTCTCAGCATTTTTTCTTCTTTTAAAGGTCAAATACAGCTAACATAACATCTAGCCATCAATACAGAATATAGTCTTTGCAAGGTCTGAAGATCAATATGAGAATCATCACAGTATTTTCTGGCATATAGCTAGCAGCACATATATACTTTGGCATCTGTAAATTAAAATATATTTTGCTCCAATCAATTATCATACTTTTTAATCTGTATGAATAACAGTATGCACTTCTAAAATAGAATGCATTAGCTTTATATTTGCCATGTAGTCAACTTCCCTGGGACATTTTTTTTCTGAATTGTTCAACAGAACAGCTCTGCCAATCTGTCTCTTTAAAATGAGTGCACATTTCTGCAGGTTTTACACCTGGCATCCCCAAAACACAACGCGGAAAGAAGGAAATTAATAAAATTGTTCAGTATGGCATTGTGGTCATTTAGCACAGGTTGAAACTAGTTGAACTTAATTTGCAGAAGAAAACTTTGATGGCAAGCAGCCTGCTAAATCACTGTATCACTGCCAGCACCAGTCAATCATTAGGCACCCACGGGAACTTGAGCCCACCAGAAGCGGGTGTTCTTGAGCCACGGGGTGACCCCAAGACAGACTCTTAAGAGGCCGCAGGAGCAGCTGAGGGCCGACAGCAGCAGGGGCACTGCACAGCCCCAGCACAAGCAACTGATGCAATGACTTCTCCTTTTGGAATACTCCCTCCTGCACCACAGAACAGGGAGGCCATGTCACTTGTGAATATATTTGTGACTTACACTGCTCAATATCCAAGCCCATTTAGCCTTCACAATGGCAGCTTGGTCTCAAATCTTGACAAGATCATATCAAATACATATAAAAAGTTGAAAGGAAATCTGTCAGATTGATACATAGCTGTTATGGACAGAAACACCAGAAAAGAATGGGCGCATGTTAAAGGACTTGATCAACACTTTGGTGGTTACTCATCTGTACATGTGTTGTGCACTCATGAATAAAGGCCCACAATTAAGCATTCACAGTATAAATTTTATTTCAATCCAGAATTATTTTTTTCCCAATAAAAACCTCCTGTATTAATTATTTATATTCTTGCCCACATTGTTTCTGTATTATCAGACATCTCTAAGAGAATCTTTCAAAGCCAGCAGTGTGCATTTCAGAATCAGACCTGCAGACAGGGTGCAGTTATATTTTCATGTCACAGAGGTATAGCCACAGGTAGCACCTGCCCAGCCAACACTGGCTGCTGACAGCCAGCACTGCACTGAAAGCACAATTCAAAAGTCCATTAAGTTTAACCAATGAAAAATACATGTATACACTGAAAACAATATTCAGTCTGGCTTTGACTGGTGTAAGCAACATGTACACAAATTACAAGTCCATACTCCAGACTTCTGATTAGTTGAAAGTCTTCTATGCAACTGCACAGAGAAAACTGTAAATATTTAAGTTTCTCTTTCAGATCAACTTTGGTTAACCAGCCCAACTCATGTTTGCAGACAGGGTTGTGAACCATTTGGCAACTTCTCAAAGGAAGAAATACCAAAGATCTGTAGATCTGTTTCTTTCCACATCTCGTAACCAACCTTCACTAAGGTACTAGCAGAGTTATCTCACCTAAACACCAGGTTAACAGTAGAAGGAAAAACTATATGCTTTGGGTTTAAGGCAAAACAAAGAAGAAAATCACAAAAATCACACAGCAAAAACTTGTAGGACACTAAAGGCAGCCAAATGCTCACTGTAAAAAAAGCTTGGCTGGATGCTAATGCTACTATACACATCTGAGAACTGCTGTTGCAGGACTGAAAAAGGCCAAATACTATTTTAGATAGAAGTCTAATTGCCTTTACTTCCTTTGAAGAACCGCTTCACTGATTCTTTATGGAAATGACTGATCACACCTACCACAGAAAATAAAGGTTTATGAATTTAGTGACTTCTCCTAACACTGTGAGAGAGAACTCTTACATCCTTACAGCTCAGCCAGCAATTCTGAGGTGACAAGCAGCCACTTTCCTCTGGAGCTGCAGAAGAGGAGCTCAAATCACATTCTAGTAAATTAACATATTGGTTTGATTTTACTATGGTAGCCTGTTTCTCTCAGTCCTACTATATTTTAATGATCCAAGGCACACAATACTTCCTCTACTTCAAGTTCTCCTTAAATGATTCAATTAATTCAATAATTCAACCTTAAACTACTTTTGGGAATTTTGATAATCCAACCATTTTCAAAAGCTGTGGTTTTCATTGACATTTTCCTATAGATACAAGCATTTAGGTTTAAGCAGACAGAATATGTTCAGGAAAACAATCATAATTAA
Source organism: Hylia prasina (assembly GCA_013397195.1). NCBI lineage: Eukaryota > Metazoa > Chordata > Aves > Passeriformes > Sylviidae > Hylia > Hylia prasina. The sequence goes on along the minus strand of VYXD01013289.1, from coordinate 35,049 downwards.
TATAAAAATGAATTAATTTTAATTAATTTGCATATACTTAGATAACACATCTACATTAAAATAAGAAATTTGGTCAAATTATAAGAACTTAAATATGTTTTGTAAGTGCTGAATAGAGAGTAGAAACTAGAATGCAAAACACATACCTGGAGTTGCATATCAGCTGCAGCACACACTTTTTTGGACTCACATAGTCTTGACACCATGTTTTTTGGTAGAGGCTTGAAAAAAAAAATCAGATCACATTTAGACTTATTCTTTATTTGTAATTTGTGTTTTAATAGCTAATTACTGGAAGGGGCTGCAGATACAAGAAAAGTCCTGGTGTTAATAAAACACATTTGAAGTGCTTTGCATTGAGGAAGCAAATATTTGCTGAGCAAAGCATTAAACGGCCAATTAAGGTATCAGCATTAATCCACACAGCAATAGAGAAATCACTAAGTGAAATCTGATTGTTTTTCTATAAACTGATTTCATATTCCTTTATACGCCTGTTAAAGATGTTATTACTATTTTCAGACAGAGAGAACAGACTGGGGCAGTTAAAGCCCTCCCACATCACATAACTCATAATACTGAGCTTAATAATACTGGGTTTTCATAACTTCAACTGAGACAGCATCAGACCTTCTACCCTAACCCACATAAAAATATTTAGTTGTACTGAACAGTAAATATCTACCCTTTGAAATTTTTAACAAAGTTAAATTTATTCCACATCCATGGCAATAAAATTATCCATGCCACCACATACTGAAAAGTCAGAAACACTTTTCAAGTCATTAAACAAACTTTTTGACCTTCCATCCAGATGTCCGCAAATACATCCAAAGACTTTTTAACGCCAGATTTTCAAGAACATCAGTCTAGGAATGCTTGACCTTACACTTCTTCCACTACTTGCTGAAGCTTGTCAATAGATGTTTTCCTAACAAACATTTTCTTTTTTTTCCTAGCAGCTTCCTTAACCAAACAAAGGAAATATGATTAAAATAACAGCATTCTTGCTAAAATATTAAGAAAGGTACTACAAATTGTACAATGTTATAGAGATGCTGGGTATTAAACTTGACTCTAAAATAATACCTATGCTTTTATAGTGTGTTGAAGCATTTGAGAAATAATCCAAGAAAGTCTACAGATATGGCAGAGCCATATATTTAGATACTCTGCAAATGATATGAATTCAAGACAAACAATGCTCACAATGTTCATAAAAACCCAGCTCTAGAGAAGTTACACCTAAGTGACAAAAATTTTATCAACTGACTCTGGAATCTCAAAGTTGAAGCAGGTAAGAAAAATTCTCTGGTTGCACAGCTGCTTTATGCAGTACTTGCTAAGGCTTGCAACCTCTTCTCCAAGTCAAAAGTTAGTTAGGTCAAGCATGGTATAAACCCAGAGAATTTAGTGAGGCAGAAAGTAAAGTAGGAAAAAAGCTACAATTGGTTAAAATATTTTGCTTGGACAATTATTCTCCCTGTTCTATGAATGTCTCTGTCTCATCCTCTTACACAAGTAGGGCACACCCTTTAATGCCTTTTCATCTTGGAACTAAAGTACATCTGGGTTTGCAATAACACAGTTTGAACAAGGAAACCTATAGAATTTTGAACAGATTTTGTTAAGTACAAAATCTATCAGCAAGTTATGGCAGCTTTTTGGAGGCTTTGTTTTCCTAATGAACTAGTACAACATGGAATTAAACAAAACTGATTTCTTCTAGGGGCATCTGTATGAGATGCCCCTAGAAGAGAAAAACTGGATGGAAATTCTTACATTGTAATTTATCAGTGTTAAAGACCTGAACAACCCGAAAGTTTAGCAACAGCAAATATGTATGTTTTACAAATATATCATTTAAGAGTGTTAAAGTCAAGAGGTCTCCTACCAGTTATGTCAAACAAACTCTTTCAACATAATGGTATTTAAATTTTTTATTTTCTTCTGTATTAAATGATGGCAAGAGGAAGTTCTAGAGACTGAGTAAAATACAGGTAATTTTACCAAGAGCCTCCAAGTAAATTCTGTTAACTTTTTTTGTAGCCATATGAATGTCAAACAAACAATGTCAATCTACTGTGCATTGAAGAGCAAGCTCTACTGTTTGAGCAGATTAAAATCAACAAGAAAGTACAAGTTATTCTTATGACTACACCTGTTGACAAAAAGGCAAAGGAAGAAAAAACATTTATGTCTTTCTTAAATCTCTCAGTGTGATAGCCACTAAGCTGGCTCAAAGATTGTGTTGTAATCATAATTCACAAGCCAAGCAGAACTTGGCACCAGAAAAACACTTCCAAATTATATTAAATTGAAAGAATTTAAATTGATAAAGAAAACACTTATTTTTCCCAAAACACCTTTGGGATCTTAATACTTAAGATTTCAGGGAAGCAAAATTTTACTCCAGAGGGTTTTTCCAAGATCACAGCTCCACTCCAAGGTATGTTTCTGTGAGTGTCATGCACACAGATATGCTGAGGTTTTGAACTGGAGTATGTACTGTTTCAGGCAATAGAAACGACTGCTCCTTGCCTGATTACAATCTCACAAAGTCCCTTAATAAGCAGCTGAATTAATTTTAAAAAGGCATCAGCATTCTTACTTGACTTCTCCTGAAAAATGAACTCTCTGATAAAACCAGAAGGAGACTGTCATCTTCCTTCTAAAAGAAAGATTTCACAGAGCTTTGGCTAAAACGATGTCATTGAATAATCATTCATTTTTTTTAAATTTAAACAATATGTGCTTTACTTTGAGGTTCACTTTTCTATCCTTCTCCATTAAGTAACTTTAAGATCTTGGAATGAAGATTTCAGCATGTTTTTCATGGTGGCCAAAAGAACAGAATTCCCTGTGTCCCAAAGCATGCTTAACTCCTTACCGTGGTGTAGTAACTGCAATACATTGCAATTCTTTACTATCTGTGGGCTTATTCTTGTAACCATGCTAATACAATTCTGTCTTTGTAATTCCATCTCTGTGAAAAATGAACTCAGTTCAAATTTGAACAGCTGAAACACTGGCCTTTGTTCAAGAGAGCCTCCAAAGATGCACAGGCTTGAAATGATTTAGCTCAGACCTACCACATATCTCGGCACTTTACAAATGAAATTAAACAAAAAATCACAGTGATACAGAATGGCACCCATGCACCAGATTGTCTGCTTAAGCACTGTAATGCCCTCATTTTGGTATGGCTTGACTTCATGAGCTTACCTGGCTAATCCAAATTTAGTAACTAATTATTACAGTCCTCTCGATTTATTCATTTTATCTCAAGGATATTTTGGTTTGAGTCACCTTTTGGATGAAAGGAAAACTAGGCTTGCTATCTTCTTGAAACAAATAGATTTGTACTGGCCATCTTGTTGAACTAAGTTCAAAAGACTTGCTCCTCTTGACAGAAGAGCTTGCAAGGTTTGTCACTCCTCAACATTCAACCATACAACCTTTCAAAGGGACAGAAGGCAGAGAGACACAAGCTTTCTATAAACTTCAAGATATTTTGGACCAGAACCTCATTATCTACATCTAAATAAACTCTCATCGTTGAAGGTTTGCCCATCAATTTCTTTTTCTTCAATGCTACTGAAATACAATTTTCAACAGTTCACACATTTTAATAATCAAAACACCTCTTCCCCCTCCTCTTCCCACAAGCACAAGCACTGATTCTAAGTGCTGATCTTCAAAGATGACTCCTTCTAACACTGACTTTTATAGCAATGGCTAATATGAGATTATACTCACAAGTTTTTCTGATGCAATTATTTTCATTAGGAATATTAAAAACCACATCACCTGAAGTCTACATGCAAAAATTAGAGTGTAGATGCAGCAACACCAAAAGCAAGATGCTTTGTCAAATTACGTGCATTGCCTCCGACACAAACTGGGTCAGTAGCAAGTCCTCCTCCTGCCAACATCCAGCAGAGCTCTATTGGTGTAGTTATTGCAAAAAGATCCTTCTAGCACAGAAAGGCTCAGTCTCTTAATTCATAAGAAGAAAGTTAATGGAAGTTCTCAGACAAAACAACACATTGATTAAATGGTTTCACAGTTTTCACATTTTAACTTTTTCATCCACCTTCCTTATTTCCCTTTGAAAAGGGGGTAAGTGGACTCTCTTTTCTTTCAAATAAATCAAAAACTGGATTAAAAAAATCAAATTTCCTATTTGCACAACAAAATAATTAATCAGGGAACAAGCAGAGAACGTAAGCCCCGAAAAGATCTTTGTGAAGTTGAAAATGTAAGAGAGATGGGATTTTCAAGTCAAAATACTTCATAACATATACACAACAGAAAAGATTACTTCAATCTATTTGCATTTAAATGACAAACATAGAAATCTGATATCAGATTCTTAAAATCAGCTTAGATGAACGAACATAAGCAAAAGCAGATTTATATATGTTGGATAATGGCTTAAAAATGCATTCTAAAATTTTGAAAAAGCAATTAAAGGAAGCCATCTAAAGGTCTCAAGAGCCACAGAGCAGTTTTAGGCTCTTCTCATCTTCCAGCATAATCCATTCTTGCTCCCTTCAAGACTGGATTTCTGCATCAAACCTCTCTCAATTGCTCTCTGAAAGGGGAAGATTTCACCACCAATAAACAGAAGTAGTTTAAGGAAATGCCAAATAGGACACAGTGTCTGGTTCTTAGCTTTTGCACTGAAACTAAACATGGTTTAGATTTGTCAAGTCATTTTGAAAATACAAAGCCATAAATAATGTTCTACAAATCCCTTTCAGATGTTTTAGTGAAGCTCATTTTCTGAACTCATATGCAATCAGATTAACTCCATGCTGTTTAAACACTACATGAACTTTACAGAGAATATTAGAAAGCCCATTTCTGTAAGCAGATTCAAATAGATAAATGATCAGCACTCCTGAACTGAGTTTAACTCCCCGGTTTCAAAGAGACCTTTCTTCATGCAATCAATTCTGCAGAAATGATTACTCTGTTGCAAAAAAATGTAGAGACCAAATTTCTCAGACAGCATCTATTATAACAGAAGTTAAGCAACATATTTTCCTAACTGTTCAATGGAGGCAAACATAATTCTACTTCCATAACACTGAAATACACTGAATGCTTAGTACTGGATTAAAAGCTCCAAAGTAGTATAACACTACACAACTTAGGAAGAATTTTTGAAATGTCTGTATAAATCTAAATAATTTTCTATTGCCATGTCTTAAAGTGACCACCAAAATCACCTTGTTCCGAAGAGCCCTGTTTTCCAAATACCCCAGAGAAAGCAGATCCTTGCAATAGACTGATAAAGAATAACTTCATGTAAGAATGGCATCAGAGCTTTAATGCAGAAGTTCACGGCTGACAGAATCTAACTAATCCTAACGTAATCCTAAACAGAACAGTATGCTTTTAATCACAAAATATTTCAATCACTGCTCTACACTGTGCTAAAAGTGGATATTTTGAAACACTGCAGATCATTTCCATTTATGCCCATGATCGGCTACCTGAGTTTTATTTTAAGACAGACTTTAGAGAGTTCAATGACAAATTCTATTTTTGTCATAACTTACCTGTAATCACATTAAACCATTCCAAACAACTTGAATCATGCAGAAGTTGTTCACCTACTACACCTTGTAGGAAAAAAAGTCTGAAAGTTTTAAATATGTAATTGGAACCTTGGATATAAGAACCTATTATTCTTTCACAGATTGCCTTTATCTTTTTTCCAATGACAATTTTAACATCTTTTCTGAATAATTGAAATTGTAATACTAAAACAATTCTATCCATTGTTTATTTCTATTTTAAACATTATTAATTAATAACACATTTAAATATGATTCTTTTCCTACATACATTTATTCCTATTTTCAGTATTTCACATATTTTTCCCCTACCTGTCCTGTTTTATAATGCCTTGCAAACTGGTTAACCACTCGATAGTCATTTGCAAAGTATTCCATCAGAATTGAGGGAACTTCAGCAAAATCAGTAGCACATCTGGTTCCTAGAGGTAGAATAATTGTACACATTAGCATTTGCTATTTCCACTAACACAAATAGTTAACTCTTCCCAAAAGGTTTTGCAACTCTCAGTTTGGACTTTTGGTGAACTCTAACGTTCTTTCTTTTATTAAGTCAACATTTTATTTCCATTATTGTACATACTGCCAGAAAAGCTTCATTATGATCCTACACATTTTACTATAAATCACGAAGTAAAACAAAATATTTGAACAGCTGGGTGAGGCACCTTATAAAGCTCTGGATCACACCCTTTTTAAACTAAACCAGACTGTAGCCAAACTGGCCCTACATGAAACACCAAATCTATTTAAGTGCCCTAAACCTAAATTAAACTACAATGTAAATAAAACTCTCCCTTAATCCCATTCACAGTTACAAATTTTAAATTCCATCTGTTTGCTGAGCTTACTTATGCTTTATATTAGCCTTGCTTTATAATACCAAGTCATTCATTCAAGGAATGCCCTTGCAGATTGAAGACATGTTCTATGTAAGTGCAATGAGGTAGTATCTTAGCTGTTACTATTTTCAAAAAGCACTTTCCTAAAAACCTTATTTACTCTAATCTTTATCAGCATCTCACCCAATGGAAGCTATTAGTAAGTGTAACACATTGCCAAATCAAAGCAGAATTTCTAATTTCGATATTAAAGTTTGCAATGTAGAAGTTGTTGCTTTCATAGTGGACCCACTGTGTCATCACCTCTATCCTTGTCTGACAGAGACAATGTCAACATTCAGAATTAGTCTTAAATCCCAGTATGCTTTTGCAATTTTTTGAAGATTAGTTTTTAAAATCACTCCTTTGACCTTTACAAACCTTTCTCTAATTTTTAATCTAAAATTATAATCTGTTTATACTCAATGATTCAGAGTGATACTGCTCTTTAGCATAAATGGCATTTATCACAGCTTTTTACCTACTAAATTGAGAGAAACTGTATTCTCTCTGAGTCATCATTATCCAAAGGCAAGATGAAGTCCAAGAAACTATCCACTAGTTCTTCTCTGTACCTGCTGCAGTTTGAATTCACCTTTAGGCTAGACAAATAAAACTATGCCCAAACATTGCATGAGGTTCCACCAGTACCTTTACCATTCTAATACTTTCTACTGTTTGATACAGCTCTGATGTAATTTCAGATCACACTGGACCTTTACACAGACATATTAGCTGTATGGACTTCTGCACTGACATATAAAACTGTGATTCTGTTTGTCCACCGCTGCTGAAAAATCCATTTGATAGCAAAAATTCTCCTTATATTCTGAAAATGCATGATCTGCACTGTGTAGTTCTGAGTTAAAGAAAAGTAAGGCAAGAGAGAGCGGGAAAGATGTCAAATTACTCAGCTCATCTCTACTAAAATGCCAAGGTTTTTGTTCTCACAACAGCCTGTAGTCATCTTTTTTGTCCATACTTTACCACCCTCGTGTTCCATGAGAGGAGACAGCCCTAACAGACATCCCTGGGATGAGCCCTTTGATCGTTAAAAATTCCAAATCCATTAAAAAAGGATTCTCTGCAGAAACAATACCACTGACCTCCAACCTCCAATGCTGCTTTTGCAATGCTAGATCTGGAGTGAAACCCTCTGGGAAGCAGGATTGCCTGGAGCTAAGGCAACACAAAAACCATACACAGGGACTTCTGGAAAGTCTGAGCCTCAAAATTAGCCACTTCCTGCCCCTTCAAGTGTTTGACATGCAGACACACATGATTCAGCACAAGAGGACAGCTCACATCAAAGCAACTATTTTGGGCATGTAAATATTCCTGTAGCTCAAGATGAGCAAGGCTATATGAGTGGAAGGAGTTGGGGAGAGCCCTTAGCTGTCCCAAGGCTATACAGAACTTATACTGAAGGAATTATGTGGCGTTCATCTGTTTCAACAATGTGACATAAAACAGCTCAGTCAATTTTAATTTTAAATGGACAACTTAAAAAAAGAATATTTTGCCACTGGGTGCAGAGGTATCCATTGATAAAACATTAACTGTACCATGGACACCCCTTTGTATCACTAGCATAAAAATGGTAAAACATATTAAAAAGAAATTCTTCAGACAAAGGAGTTAAAATCTCATCTGTTTAGCTGTTTTGTTTTGGTTTTGTTGTTGTTTTTTTAAAATAAGTAAATGTCTACTAAACTTGAGATTTCCAGCACACTATTATAGAAAAGCATATACCAAGCTGTCCACAGGTAAAAAAAAAAAGTAGCATGCCAAGGACCTTTAGCCTGCCTGGGTCTTTGACCTGTTTGCCACATCTGCAGAAGTTTATAGAAGCCAGAGACCTGCCAGCCCATACCCTCATTAGTCTTTGCAAGACCTAATTCACTAATTTCATTTCTTTCATTTCAGTCATTTCCAACCCAGGATTCATTGTGGTTTTACTGTAGGTACAATCTATTTCCCAACCTCCAACTATTCCAACTCCACATAAGACAAACTTGGAAGAGTGGATACCACCAACAGAATAAAGATCAACAGTAGATAAACAGGAGACACAAACACCTAATTCTTATTAGAAAAAAAATATTCAAGTGTTGTTTGGTTGAGTTTTACATAATATCTGAGGATCTGATTCTGTATTCTGAAATCATCAAGGGTATCAAACTACTAACATGGCAACCATTTTTGGTTCATACTCTTTTTACTCTTTTGTTTTCTTCTATTTTTTTTATTTTTTTAATCTACTCCTTTCTTCTGGAAATTAAACATTTGGCTAAAACAAACAAAAAAAATCACTATTATAACTTTCTTACCAGTGACATGCTGGTACCGAGTTCTTCCCAGCATAGAATGCATAGCATGTCCCATTTCATGGAAGAGATTCTCCATCATGCCAGGACTTAGTAGCGTTGGTGCCCCCCTTGCTGAATTGGGAAGGCTCAGCATAAGAACAACTACAGGTAGCTGGTACTCTCCATTTTCCTTTAGCCTGCCTCCTCGAACTGTAAAGTGACAGTCCTTTTCAAGATAAAGGCAAACATGGACAGCCAATGTCATTGTATGAATGACATTAAAACAATGATTAAATGAAACTAAACTGTTAAATCAGATATGAACATATACTCAGATATATAAGTAGAATTCGATGATCATTAACAGTGTTGTTCAATAGCAGCGCTGTTTCTCCATCCTTATTATATACTTCAAATTCATAAGAAAATTAATTTATTCCATAAAGCAAAACCTGTGTTGCTTTTAGAAAATAAAGTTATTTCTTTATGTTTTAGAATGATCAAAACTGTTCCAATTTGCTAACATGTATCACTAGCGCCAAGAAATTTACTGATGTGTCAAATCCATAATGCACAGAATAAGTTCTCTCCTCAGCCTTCAGCAGTAACTTATTTATAAAATATACCATGCAGCACTACTAGTATATTGTGAAACATTAGTAAAACAGAATTTTATATTCAACTAATGTACATTTAAAGTTTGTCCACTCATCTCCTCACTAAAGGTGGTAACTTGCAGATGCTTCTACTGAGTGAAGTGTCTACTGTACCGCATCCTATTGCAAATATACTGGCACAAGGTAGTGACTGAGCCACAACACTTAACCATCAGTTTTAAGGTGACTTTAGAATGAAAATTAGTTGACTGTAAAGATTAGAAAGTGTAATTGTCAGATTGTTTCTACTTGCAAACATCAGGCCAGAAAATAACTGTTTAAATATCTACCATTTCTCTAAGCAGATTTCTATGACATTTCATAACACCAGTCACTCTGTACCACAGAATCTGAGTTCAGCCTATTGGGTGATGTTTTTTTAAATGAAAGCTTGCTCTAAAAAGTATTTTACCTAAACCTACACATGAAGTCACAGATATTCCCTGTTTAAATTTATTTTAAAATGAGGAAAGTTTTACTAACTTTACGTTGAGCGTAGATGGCACTAATACTACAGTTATTACTTATATAAAACCCAAGCTGAAGTCAGATCATAAATGTTACCTGATGTGGTTTATCAGGTCGCTGGAAGAAGTCACAATAGATGTATCCTAGCAAACCTTCAGTTTCGTGAACAACAGCCTGAAGAAAAAAAGAGTATCATTTCCATAGTGAAAGCACTGATAATGTGTAAATTGAAGACATAATATTCAAATCCCAAGACTTATAATGAATAAATAACAAACTAGGAATATTTAATATAAAATCTGTATAATATTAATTGAAAAAAATATGTGTACAAAATTCACGTCTTGTTCTCAAACTACAGACATTTCTGCATTTCACTCAAAACTAGCTAGTCACAGATTAATATTAAAAGCACTCTCTGTGTTAAAAAAGCACTGTCTGTAGTCCCCAAATGACAAACATAAGCTGATTTACCATGGAAATAAAAATAGAAAGCAAGGACTAATTATAAATTGACCCTCTTGCCAGAGGCTGAGGATTGAAGAGCATGGAGAAGATCCAGCAGTGAATAAATGTAGGAAGACAACAGAGGAACTTGGGAACCTGATAAGTTATTGCCCAAGTTTTTATTTCCACCCTCCCCTAAAAAGAGGGCAGAAAAATAAAATAAAAGTAAAAATCAATCTCAAAGTATATTTTTTTACAGAGTAACAAAAAATGAAGCAAAGACACATGACTACTAGAACACACACCCACAGAGTTCTAGTCATCTATGGTCATTTACAAATTGAAACTAAATAAACTAACAGAGCTCATTCAGAAAGGTGCAACAATAATCTCCAAACACAGAAACTGTTTCTGATCCAGGTATTCTTGACACATAGCTACTGTTAAGGCCAAAAAATATAAAAAGGCATTTAAAGAGATGACAAAGCTCTTGAGGTCTAACTTTAACTAAAATTAGACAACTAGTTTGTGTTTTTCATAGGTATCCAAGTAATTTTTTTTATAAGTTTGATTCATAGCTCACATGAACACACTATCTTGTTTATCTTTTCAGATGCTGGGAACAAGAACACTTACCAACTTTCGAACATCTTCAGACCAAATCTCTCCTCTCTTTGTCTGCTCAGCATAGAGAGAGATCCCTAGGAGCTGACTGAACAAAGAGTTCAAACCTTCCATGCATGCCCCAAGAGAGAAAAATGGACAGTACAAGCCAGGATCAATGTTGTACCTAAGGGAATACAACAATCCCAAACCAGTCAGTCAGCAGAACTACATAAACTACAGTACTCACTTTCAAGCCACAGGATGTCACAAAATACACCAGCTCAGCCCAAAGGCCCTCAGGAGCATGTTTGGCTTTATTTTTCAAATAGTGAAACCAAATTACAGGCACAGTGCTTTGCAGTACCTCAATTTTTCTTATATTCAAATCTGGATACCAAATTGAACAGATGTTGACTATGATTTTTAGAAATGTGGTGAACAAGCAGCCCAAGCAGACCATGGCAACATGATGGGTGGCCAAGCAGTGGCTTTTGATACTCAAGAGGCCGCTGGCACTCAAGTGCCTTTCCCATGCCAAGGCTGCATCGTGTGACTGATCAGAAAAACAAGCTGGCTTTGGCTGTGGTGTAAGCCAAATCCTCAGCTAGGGCAGGAAACCAACTGGTAAGCCCTGCTGACTCTGCAGTCTTGCCTTTCACTGCAGCAACAGAAACACCAAGTAGACACAACCACCTCCCACACAAAAATCACACCTCAAGCTCTGGGAACTCTCCTGAACCACGTAGAAAGTATCTTACAGCTGTGAGCCACCTGAAAATTTTAGTATATGACACAGATTTCAAACATGGCCAAGCTTCCTGAGCCTAACCTCAAGCAACTATGTTCAAGATGCTGTAGCACAGAAGACACTCATAGGGAGGAAGACATCATACATATTTATGCATGCATATAAACTGAGAATGAACAAACAATTCAAAAAGTAGTTCAGAGATGTATGCAGTCTGTGAAAGGGTTTACACTCCCTGAGACTCTGACTCTAGAAAGTAAACACACTACAAGCATATCAAGCAAATAAATGCTTTGCAAAATTACACCTTTCACAACCTGATCAGCACCACACAACTCTTTTGAGACAACAGCAAAACCAAAACTGGAATCTGCTTGTAGTTGTGTGTGCACCCCAAAAGGCAAAAAATAGGCCTCATTTCATACACAAAGCCCCAGTGTTATTTTATACCATTTTCTAGGGTCTCACAGTAAAGACTGTTTAACTCTAGACAATCACAGTCACTGAAATTTAAACATGCATCAGCTAGACTACAATAGCTGGACACCAAAGAAGAGAACCATGCTGTTTTAAGGCCTGTGATCAAAAGGCTTAGTTACAGAGCAGCTGTGAAAGAGCCAGCTAGTCCCCACCCACACACCTACCCTTCCTTCCCACTCCCACAGAGAAGACCTGAAAGAGAAGCCCACTGGGGAGGCTTCATTTGCCAAAATGCTGCTTACAACTGCAGCTCTGTCACTGAGCTGTAAGGCACAGCAGGGTGGCGTTACTCCTCTAAGCCACGGTATGGTTGAAGTACAAGATTTTGCTTATTTTCACACAACAGATGCAAGAGCTAAAGCCAGTGAATTCCATTCCATCTTAAACTCTACTAGAACATAGAAAATAAAGCAGAATTTGCATCTACCATACTAACAACTGTTTCAAGAACTTCAAGCACGTTTATATATGCACGTTTCCCCTCTTACTCAAAAAGTCATTACACCCAAGGAAATAAGCCTGATTAAATCACTTTAGATCAAGTTAGATAAAAAGACTGAAAGCACGTCTCTAAAAGAAAGCAGAAGAGATGAGCTAATTTTCATATAAGCCACAGAAATTTGGAGTACCAAGGACATCGACTGACACACAGAGCTCCCCCTTTCACTTCCAAGTACAGAATTACAGGGTATGTGCTAAATATCCTAAGAATTTTTAAGTCAGTAATTCCTAAGAACAATGCAATGCTCTCAACAGTGGCGCTTTTTGGAAGGTTTTAGCAGGTGAATCTCAGATGTCTCCACACTTTCATAGAATTGCCCAGTGATCACCTTCTGCTCAGACTGTTACCACGAAAACTGACACACCACAAGTGCCTCAGACCTCCTAATTCTGCTCTGAAGCTCTCCCTGCATACAGACTACAAGACCTGTTAAAATGACCCTTCTTTTGGCAGAAAATCATAACAACCTCCCTAACAGTTTAGAACTGGTTTTCATCACATCACTTTAAAATCTTGTACTGTCATCCTACATGCCATTATGAATAGTAAGCTGAGTTTTCCATTTGTAATTCATAGAATTACTTCTTTAACTAATATCTGGCTACAAAAGTACTGTCTCAATACACACCACAGACAAGCTCAAGTGGTTTCACTGTACAAGGGCTCTTTGCAGGGCTTTTTTACTACTGAGTACATTTCAATCAGTCCTGCCAAAGCTATGCTTATGTGCAAAGCCTGCACACCCTCCTGCCCCCAAGATGTCCAGTAACATCCAGGGCTCCCATGTCATTTCCTCCCTGCCCAGTGGGAGAAGAGAGACAAGCATATGAGGTATTTCAAGAAAGAGCCCATATGATACAGTACTACAAACACATACTTTAGTAAATAAAAATTTCATACTACCGACAGCTCACATTCATAATAAAACATCAGATTTTCACAGCTGCAGGAAATTAAAACATATAACTCCCAACAGTGAGTTCAATTGCAGGATAAGAGAACATGAAAATAAGAAATTAAAGAACAGCATCCTTGAAAACATTTCATGAAATTAGATAACTTCTACAAGAAATAAGAAAAATCAGAAGATGTATAGAAACTGCTCAAAACTTTGTAAAGAGCAGATTTTTTTTTTTTTTTGATGGACCAGCCAACCCTGGAAACCATTTCCAAGAACATGAAAGACAAGAAAGTCACCAGGAGCAGTCAGCACAGATTCACCAAAGGCAAGTCATACTTAAATAACTTGATAACCTTATATGATGAAATAACTGGCCTGGCAGAAAAGGGGAGAGCAGTGTACATCACCTCCTTGGACTTCATTGAGCCCACTGACACTGTCTCCCATAAGATCCTCGCAGAGAAGCTGTCAATGTATGGGCTGGATGAGCAGACAGAAAACTGGCTGAATGGCAGGACTCAGAGGGAGGTGATTAGTGCCACAATGGCTGCTTGGAGGCCAAGGACCAGCAGTGTGCTCCAGGGGTCAATACTGGGTCCAGTTCTGTCCAGTCATTGGCAGATAACACCAAACTGTCATCCAAACTGGGAGGAGTGGCTGATATGTCACCGGGTCTTGCTTCTGGCCACTGGGACCTTTACAGGCTTACAAGATAAATGTGCTGACAGGAACTTCAAGAAGTTCAAAAAGTTCTCCCCTGCACCTGGGGAGAACAACTCCAGGCACCAGTATGTGCTGGGGGACACCCAGACCCAGCAAGAAAGGCGTTTTGCAGACAGGGACATGGAGTCCTGGTGGACATCAAAGTAAACATGAGCCAGCGAGGGACCCTTGCCATGAAGAAGGTGAATGGCATCCTGGGTGCATTAGAAAAAGCATGGCTGAGGGAGGTGATCCTTCTGCTCTACTCAGCACTGTGTCCAGTGTTGAAGTGCTGTGTCCAGTGTTTGGCTCATCAGGAAAAGAGGGACATGGCCACACTCTTCAGCCTGAGAAAGACAAGGCTTAGAGGGATCTTAATAAGGATTATAAATTCCTGAAGGGAGGATGCAAAGAGGACAGAGCCAGGCTCTTCTCAGTGCTGCCCAGTGACAAGACCAGAGGCAAGGGGCACAGAATGGAAAATGAGGTGTTACATGTTAACATCAGGAAACATTTTTATCCCAGTGAGGATTAGCAAGCAGTGGCACAGGTTAATCCTAGAGGCTATGGAGTCTTGCAGCTTAGAGATACTGAAAAGCTGCCTGGATACTCAGCCCTAGGGGACCCTGCTGGAGCAGGAGGCTGGACCAGATGACTTCTGGAGCAAGTGCTATTATGTGAAGATGTCCTATGGAGCCTAGGACTAAGAGCACACAGCTGCAATATGAGATACATTCCAGCTTTATCAGAGGAAGGCAATGTTCCCTACTAACTGCAAAGGATTACAACATTCACTTGAAATACTGGATTTATGTGTTTGCTGGAGGGGTGGAAAAAGCAACCTCTGAAACTAAGTTTCATTTCATTTCATTTCTGTTAAAAACACAGATACATACTAGCAGGCAAAAGCAGTGATATTTCTTCATGAACAGCTGACACTAATATACTGCAGGAAGAAGATCAATGCCTACTTCTGCCTCATTCTGAGCACTCCTTGAACATGCACAGTGTCCTCATGACCCTATCCCAGGAGAAAAGGATGGGAAGAAGGCTTTCTGATAAGTGCTTTGTAATATAGTCACTATCCTAAGTGGGGTGAGGGCAGGGTGGTGGCAGGAAATCAGTCTGAAATAGTTTTGTCCTTTGAAAAAAGCATGATACTTATCCACCCACACCCCCCTCCCCCTGAAAAACAGCAGTAACAGACTATAATGCCTTAAGGCAGACTCCCCACAGGAATTAGCCCCCTACTCTGGCTAGTGTTTGAAGATGTCACAATCTTGACATTTTGAGTACAATGAGGTCCTGACTAAACAACCACTTCAATAGAAACTACACAAAGTTAATGTCAGTCCCTTCTGGTACAACATTGTCAGGATCAAACCTATCCCACATTTAATGAAAGATGTGTGTTAATGTTCTTGCCAATGGAAAATCTAAAAAAGTTTTGGAAAACTAAGTTTTTTTATACAGAATGCCAAAACAAAAATGTTTCTAGTTCTGATCTCAATTGTCCATTTCTGCCTTGCCTATTACATCAGTGTGAAAAAAAAAAACAACCCAAAAAACCCCACCACAGCTGAAGTTATTGAAAACTCCTTAAATACCAGGAGCATCTTATGCCACAGACCCAATACTTAAATTACTTTTGGACACACGTGGCAGCAGTCAGTGGAGATTATTATTCCTTGAGTTATCTGGAATCCATTGTTTGTATGCTAGCCAGTGCAATGTCCTAGGAGTTATGGAGAAAGGGGTTAAAACCTGTAATATAGTGCAATTATCACAATCAGATGATAATAACCGATAATATTTCAAAATTAGTACTGGCTACTGAAAAAAAAAGCTACTCCTCCAAGAAGTGTATAATGCATCCTCAAAAACCTTTGTCTACATACCAGTCCATATCCACTAAGCAGTAATCATTCCAGACACCAAAACACAGATTCAATTCCCAAGTTTTGAGTTGGGTCCTACCTCATACATGAATTCTATTTTCACAAATTAAGTACAACTGACTATAACTGAAGAAAATCTAACCCCAAACTTGCACTGATTCCAGGAAAACTTTCTCTTTGGGCTTACTTAGGAAAAGCAACTAGCCAAAACCTCAGCCATCTGAAACTGATGCTCTACAACCAAAACCTCAGTTCTTGGAATTATTACTGATAGATGATCTTGCTTTTCAGTGGCAAGAACAAGCATGTGACTGACAATTTTCTGAGCTCCCACCTTCAAGATTTAATGCTACTCACTGAAAAATAAAAGGTGTAACACTAAGTAAGATTAGACGACAATGAGGAAAAGGGAAGAAATTGAAAGATTTGAGCTTTCCCTCAAAATAAAAATACTCAATGAACAGAACAGCAAATGCTGCAATCTCTACTAGATCTCTAAAACTTAAATCTGGCACATGGGTGTGGGTAGCAAAACATTTGGAAGAATTTACAAAGGAGATGTTCCCTTGTTGAAGATTCTCGTTTGACTTCAGATACTCAAATGGTAGCAGTCATTAGCAACTTCATTGTTTCCAGACGACAGGAAAAAAGCATCTGTTAGCTAGCACATGATTACCCAATCTCAATTACTGACTTCATCATGTTAGTGGAACTCCAAGAACACATTTCCCAGGCACAGTATTTTTGCATTCAAATTCATACCAATCTAAAAACATGGTAGCTCAACTTCTTGGCAGCAATGGGGACTGTGATTGTGACAGCAATCCAAACTTCTCTTCCCTCAGTCCTTTGAATGAAAATTTTCATGCTGTTAAAGGGTCTCAGGTTGTATCTTCAAAACACACTCTGACCTGGGCCAGATTTTCTAAAAGACCACATAAAACTTTAACATGTAATTTCTCTCAATACACTCCTTTGGCATTTTAAATTGCCCAGTAACAAAGACAGAACTTGTCTGTGTAGGACGCAGAGCCTTTTTGAGGGCTGATCCAAGACTGTAAAATTAATTTCTCCTGAAGCTAAAAGGAAAACTCAAAGTTCCCCATCTTCTATCCCAGGTGTATGGTGCTTCTTTGATCCCTTTTTTTCAAACGTGAAACCAAGTGTATTTGTAAATGCAGACTAGAACCTACCCAATAAAACCCTACCAAAACCAAGGCATTCCTGCCTTGGCAGGGGGCTGGACTAGATTATCTCCAGAGGTCTCTTTTAACCCTAACCATTTTGTGATTCTGGGATTCCACTGCACACTACTTTTCAATTGACAGAATGAAAGGACAACAACTTCAGTTAATGAATTAGCTGATACTGCCTGATTCTACATAAAAAGGAGCAGAATTTCCAAAGTGCTATAGCTTAGCCTTCCCCTGAAATGCTCACTAGTCAGAACAAAGCAATCTTCATAATCGACATGTTAATAAATGCTGATGACCCCACTGTGCCTATAATTATTTTTATTATACTACATGTTAAAGTGGCAATCATTCTAAGAATCACTTTATGCACGATCTTCAAGCTGTTATCAATTGTGAGCTAGAATAGTTGTACAGCTTTTGCCTTCTATTTAAAACAAACAATAAAAAATTGACATAAAACTGCAAGAAGCAGCTGCTTTATTATGAAAACACTCTTTGGCAATCTGCCTCCACATTTAATCAGACAAGTTATGATTTTATCTCCAACAGGAAGTGCACTCAAGTATTTTTGGGAAAAGGAATCAGAAAAGAAATTATCATGACCCACATTGAACTACAGTAACAGACACTCTGCTACCAGTAAAATTTCTGCTAAGGGTTACTGCTACTAGGAAGAAAGGTTGATGTTCTGGAGACAGACAGCATTTAGTGACAATAACTACTGCAAAATGAGCTGGAAGACAGCTCTTCCTGCGTGCTGCAATTTGCAGCCCCAGAAGAGCAGACAGACAGAATTCAGCAGGGAGGATGATGCACGTGGCAGAGTAACATCACCAGCAAACATTGTACTGCTGTCTCCAAAGCCAGTAAACACTTAGAAATATAGTTACAGCACTTTCTAAGGAAGAAAAAGAATTCATGGCAGCTAAGCAAGCAATGGCAAGAATTGAACACCCCGTCTGGGTACCCTTTTGCTTAAAATGTGAGTTCTGGGCCTTAGGATGCCTATGTCACCAGAGAAGGGCAGACACAAATATTGTAACACTTTCAAGCTTACTAAGGTACCAACTGGACCTTGGCAGGGGGCTTCTAGAGCCCAGCTACAAGTCTAGAGCTCAGCTACAAGCTCTTGCTTCTTTCTGGAACTTAGGCTTCTCTGACTGACTGCATACTGTATAGTGGAATCCCAAAAGGATGAAGAGCACAGCATTTTCTATGGGAATATGCCTTTGAAAATGCAGGCAAAAGAGATGGATCTCAGATGGTGTTAACTTTGCAGAGAGTTATATACTCCAGTCAAAAAGATTTCTTACCATGTAACATTTTTTCTAGTGTATCTCAGATAAAAAAAAATGCAGGTATGGATTGATTTTTGATATTTGCAATTTGCACTGCTACAAAAGGATTTTCCCAACTACCCTTGAACTTGAGCACATAAATTTTCTTAAGCCACTACGTGAAACTTAAAGGATCTGAATGTAATTCTGGAAGAACAGGAAAAGGAAATATCAAAACTTCTATCCGTTACAGACACACACACCCATCAGAAAACACAATGATTAATCTAAAAGAAGACTTCCCAAAATCAAGGATTTTGCACATGCCAAGATATTAATATTTTTTAAAGGTTGCTTTTAGTTTTGATGTAGGTAATATAACATTTACGAAAAAAAAAGTGGTCACCAACATACACTCAACCCTGCACGAATCTGTGACAGCGTCAACAAATATACACATGAACTCCTCTACAGTGGAAAAGAATATTTTCTACTGTGCCAAACTTTCTGTTAAGCTGCTTTGACTTATGAAAGATAAAAATCAAGACTCAAAGAGGTCCCTTTTACTGTAATAATGAACCTTAAATTATTTGTTTCTCCTGTAGACATGCGCAACGCTCATGCTTACATGTTGAAAACTGTAAAAGACTGAGACACATGAACTTGAACATAATAAGTTTGCTCTGTACTCATTTTGCATATTCCAGTAACTCAATTCACTCTGAACATCTGATTTCAAATGCCAAAGCATTTGTATTTACAACAAAGCCCAGGAAAAAATGAAAATTTTCTCATACACTCTATGTCAGAATGTGAGCTCAGTAACTGCAGGAAGAGAAATCTCAGTACCCTCCTAACAAAAGTAGAAACATCAAAGAAAGCTGTAGTTTCTTTAATGTAAATTCCTGCTTTTTATTAAAGGATAAACTACATTTAAGAAATCCAGACACTTTAGTTTCACAGTTTGCAGCCCAGCAGTATTTTTAAGAGAAGCAAAGTAGCCAAACCAATTAACAAAACGATTATAAAAAGAAGTTAACTGACACAATGAGGTTTGGTTATTCTTCAAGAACAGCAGGCTTCAAGCAAAAAGGCTGTGCCCCTGTGAGAAACAAAGATGTAGTATGTGATTATAAATAATTATTTCTAAGCTTGTATGACTTCACTGAGTCTAAATAAAATGCAGACTCCTAAAATCACTTTCATTTAAGCTGTATCTATGGAACGAGGCTAAGACTGCTTTGTGTAACATGACTTTCATCTATTCTATTAAGAATGCTTTTTATAAAATTGAACATTAGGGATATTGAATCAGCACCACTGTTATTCAGAAAGTAAGCATTCAGACACTTAACAATTGCAAATTAGCTGGCAGGCAAAAATTCTTATCAGTGACTATTAAATGTAGTCCCTGATATATCCTGACTTCTTTGGGGGTTTTTATGAGAAAAATTATTATCCTCTTGATATCCACAAAAATATAGATGACAAAGTTAACTATCTCTAACAAAACAGATCCTGTCAAAACTTCCAAAGAAACTTGAAAAGATCTTGTTATTGAAGATAAAAGTGAGATGAACCCCTCAGGTTAACTTGAAGAGATCAAGACAAGGAAAACCCCTTCCAATTTTCATTACATGCCAGACTATGAAACTTAATTCTTTACCTAAAGGGAGACTCTTAACCATGATTTATAGAAGACTCTGGATTTCTTAAAAATAGTAACAATAACAATAATAATAATAATAGAAAGTCTTTGTAGTCTCATCAACCATAAAGTAGCACCTGTATTTCACATTCCTTTTTTCTTTCTGTTAATTGTACTTCCTAGAATATTTTGGAGGAGGTCAAGGGGTAATTTGGAATATTGGTATCAACACCGCACACAACTTTTAGATTTGACTTAGTTTTCAAATCAACAATTTCTTTGTTATTCCACAATGTTTTGAATAAAGAAATCATTCTTGAAAGTTGAATTCTGCTTCGCAGCAATGCTTTTCAATAACTTTCAGGTTTTCCTCCAAAAAGCTTAACCCACCAGCTTTGGTCACTGGTGAGTTAAAGTGGACTTTCTATACCTACATTAGTTGATTTAACAGAAGGCATGCCTTACCTTTCTTATAAATAATTTGTTACAGAAAGTTCTCCTTTTCTCTGAGCAGTTTGGTTGAAAGATTACCTAGTAATATTCTGCATTACTTTTCCACTTCAGCTTTCAAATTGAACAGAGTGACAGTTTTCTCACATGTTCTGCAAAGGGCTATTCTTCCACATGGCATTCCTGAGAGAGAACAGTCCTTCATAAAACTAAAAATAATTTTTAGCAGCCATGAACAAGTTTCTTTACTAGTAACTTGCAAACCTCAATATTAGTTGCAGCTTTTAGGAACTTGTGAAACATCCAGACACATTTGCGTACTGTGGTACTGAACCTACCCCTCTGAAAAAACCCAGAAGTGGTGCCTACCCTCCCCTGAAGCCAACACCTATGTACAGTCCCAATAAGAAAAGAGGTGGTTTATTCCTAATTTCTACTAAGATGGCACCCCAAGATCCAAAATGCCTGCAGCTGTCATGGTGGCTTCTCTTTCCTACACATCAGGAAACTTTTGCATTGATCTGTCATCCTCAAGGCTGGACTGACTTCCTTCTGCAATCCCAAAGAAAGGGATTAGCACGGAATCAGTACTCTGCAAGCACACCCCAGCTTCAAGGTGAATAAAATCTGGGACATTTTGGCAAAAATCCTAACAGTGAATTATAGCCAGTGAAGTCAACCCAGCCTGGCAAGAACCACAGGTTAAGGAAACAGAGTCAATACCAAATACACAAAGCTCACTGCTGATGGTTCTCAAGAACAGCTCTGCACCTCTGTCAGAAGTGATTAAGCACAGCCAATCCTACCTTAAAGGCAAATGGCTGACCTCAAAAAGTCTCTCACAGCATTTTGGAGTGATTTTCTGTTGTGTTTTTTTTCCACAACAGAAGAAGTCAGCAGGACTACCACATCTTTGCAAGATCAGGGCCTTGAGAATTACAGCTGCACTTACTGAGAAGTAATGCAATTTAATTAATACTTGGATACTTGTCTCCACTAAAATGCAACATTATTATTTTTATAATATACATATAGACATCTTCTTACTTGTTAGATGCTGAAGCATGTTCTAGCATTCACTGGTTTATTACCCTTAGCCTGCCAAAATCCTTGAGGTTCTCCTAATTACTCTATCTTCTTTTAAGATAGTACTACCATGAATTTCAGACTTTTGTCTCCTGTTTCTCTTAAAAGTACATTTATACCGACATGTATTTTCCCTGCCTCTTAAACTATAGCTACAAAAACATTACACTGTCTTAAGTGTAGGTTTAAAGCCAGAGATGCTACTTAACATAGTCTGGGGGAAAAAAAAAAAAAAGTAAAATATCCTGTTCCCATCAATGGGAGGCTTACGCTTTTGAAGTAGGATCAAGTTTCCAGGGAAAAGACTTGGTGAAAGCTGGCAGAAACAAAATTGTTGTGGCCGGGTTTAGACAGAACAACCGCAAAGCTGCGCCTCGAGCCTGGAGCGCCTCCTGCTGGTCAGTGACAGAACAGCAGTAATGGTCGGTAACAAGCAGAGACAAAACCCAACCCGATGCGACAGCAAATAGCATCAAAATTTTACAGTTCACACGCATGAGGGAATCCTGCATCCTTCAGAAGTAAATATATACCTCTAAAAAACAGTTATTAGAAATCTAGTGAAGGATTTGTTTCCTTAGTCTTTAATTACAGTAAAGACTAAATGTATATTTAAAAGATAAAATATATAAACATATTCAAAATACACAACATCCTGCAAATATAAAATAGACACATTAAAAATATGTCATGAGTTGCAGTGTCATTTGAGATGTAGCTGGTCAAAATCTGGAGGACCAAAGAGGCCAAACTAAGAAACAGCAAACATTTCCCAGCAGACACACTGTCCTATCTACTATTTCTTGCACCCCCTAGTGCTGAGTTACTTAATCAAGAACTAAATCCTAGTAGTCTCTTTCTTTATATGTACATTTGTAAAGATAATCTGCATCTGATGTACCTGACAATACCTAGGAAACTATGGGTCTGTACTTCAGCTGAAGCCAGGGTGACAACAACAGTCCAAAAGGAATACCCAAAATCACACATTTGCTTCCCTTTCAACAAAAATGTTTTACTAAGCAGAAGAAATGAGAAATCCCTAATACAAAAATCCACCATGCAAACTACTACTGAGTCGCAAACCACGAGAGACAAATACATAAGCCATGCTCTTGTGCACAGCACTACTACAAATACAACCATGGCATTTCTGGTAAAGACCTAAAGCTAAAAGTAAACTTCTTCCAAAAGAAAGAAATCCTTGGAGAACAAAAAAAATATAATAGACTAAACAAAGAACAGGAGAAACGCATGACAGTTAAATGCATCTTGTTTGAAAACATATTTTATGATTCTAAGATGAAAAAACACACAAAAAAATAGAAGTAAAAAATATTTATTGAGCTTATAAATAAAAAAACAGAAAACCTTTTTTTTTAAAAAAAAAGGCATTCAATCATTTTCCCATTAAAAAATCCAACCAACCAATCCAAACAAGGGAACAACATCACTTTTCTTTAGATGAATAATTTAATATTACAAAATAATTGGCTCAGTTAGGAAGAGAGTAACAACAAATAGCCAAAAGCCAAACTCCAGCCAAGCATGAAGGTTTGTGTGACTGATACAGTTCTCATCTTCCAGTTAGAAAAGTGCTGAACTGAACATACCAGAGCATCCACAGGGCATTCAAGAAGGGATGTGGTCAAACAAGGTAAGTACAAAATACAAGATAAAGGATAAGAGATTCCCATTTGGGTTCCCTGAGCATTCAGGGCACAGACATGACAAGGTATATTCCCATCCTCTGGTTGCTGGATAAATGCTCTGACTCCTGCCTAGTTTCACTCATAAAGCACAGTCCTTGACACTATGCAGGGGAGCAGTGAGCTTTACCTTTCAGAGCTGATTACCCAGTATCCAGTACCCTGTTAAACACCCACAACAGGAGCAGAGTAAATGTAAAGCTTTGTTCAGTCAGTTAGATCAAACACTTTTTCCAAAGACAGACGAATATCCAGAAAACAGGACCGTGAAAGATCTACACTGTGGTATTAAAGAAAAGCAGCTCGGCACACAATGGAAAGGAAAACTACTTTTTTTTCCCCAGTCTTGTAGGTTCTTGTATACCTACCAGAGACAAATAGTCCTGCCCAAGCTGGAGGGAGAAAAACATTGGGCCCCAATCCTGCATTGTAATCAGGGAAGGCCCTACATAGATTCAGGAGACTCTACACACTGATCCAACTTCCAGACTTGGTGCCTGAATATAAAAAAATAGCAAAAATACACTGCCAGTGTCTAGGTCTGTTTTACCTGCAGCTCTCCCTTCACAAAGCCACCATGCAACTCTTGAAGTAACTTAATTGGGTCTCTTACAAAGCCCCCTAAGGAAAGGAAATATTTTCCTTTCTAAGGCCAAAAAGAGCAGAATAATCTACTTGTGATCATCAGCAACTCAATTATGAGATGGTTAGCTTCATGAGGAGATCTAAGGACAGTAAGACCAGTAAGACTAAGGACAATAAGCATCAGAAAACACTCCTCCAGAAGTAACAAACACAGTGCCTTCTACACCTAATGCTCTAACCCTTATTGCACATACCAATTCTGAAAACAACCAGGCCAGCTGCTGGGAATCCTTTCACGCCATGTCTATGCTACCACAGCTTTCTGATCCAGAGTAAACTACTATTATAATCAGACACATCCAGTCTGTTTGTTTAAAAACCAAAAAAAAATGTAAATCTGCAGTGAAGATTTTTTCCTAAACCCCCAGCACAACTTTCAATTATCTTTTCCAACAGAAACCTAAAAGGTCACTGCTGCTGATCTAATAAAGGCAACATGCAGGGCTTACATCTTTCAGAGCTGACATCTCATTATGGGCAAAGGCCCTGTGCACTATTTAAGTCTGTGTAAAGGATTTATTTCCTGGTCTCTGCAAGAGAGATAAGAATGAATTCTATCTATATGCAGTAAAGATTTACTGAAGAAGTTGCTATTTCAAGTCTGCAGAAGAAGATGAAGCTGCACATTTGTTAAGAAGCGCAATGAAGTTAAAATATGAAGAGGAGTTGAATTGTATTCAGTGTTC
The DNA here is from genome assembly GCA_013397195.1 of Hylia prasina. Lineage (NCBI taxonomy): Eukaryota > Metazoa > Chordata > Aves > Passeriformes > Sylviidae > Hylia > Hylia prasina. Next base: position 10,166 of record VYXD01013289.1, on the reverse strand, counting down.
AAAATTTATTTTTAAACACTATAGCCCAGCTAAGAACTAAAAGCAAAACAAGAGTAAGGATCCCCTATCTGTTCTGAAACTGCTTCATCCTCTTATCTTCAAGGAGGGCCAATACTTCCCAGCAAAACTCAGGAGCCAAAAACTTCTACAGGCATTCCAGTAGTAACTAAAAAACGTTACAAAACTCTCCACCAGATAATATTTATTTTTTTCATAATGAGGTACATCTTCAAAGAAAGAAATCCTGTTTGAATTGAGTACTTTCTTTGTCCTTATTGCAAGCACGCTCATTTACATTACAATCAGGAACATAAGGAGCTTACCTCTCAGCACGAAGGACTCCACTGTAGTAGGGGTGATCCCATGGCATCAGCATCTGAAAGAGAATTCCAGCTTATAATTACAATAATGGACAACAAGTGAACCCAAAGTAAAAGTTTTGTTTCACTTGAGTTTTCTGCGGTTTAAGCAAGTCACAGAATTTTAAAACATAATGGGAAAAGTTAGGGCTCAAACTAAAAATAGCATCATATATCATAACCTGAAAACTTTTTTAACATTCCTTGAAGATTGGTCTTATTTAACTATATGATAGGACTTCATACCAGATTTCAATACACTCAGTTCAAATAAAAAGATAAACTTAGACATGTACAGCATTAAGAGACATTCAATGTAGTATACAAATTGGACTTGTATCTAACCTGAAGTACAGCCTTTATTTTTCAAATTAGTCAATTAATTCAAAGTAAAGTGATACTCCCTTTCACTGCTTTATGTTTTGGTTATCTCTGTATCACTTTGTATAAACCATACTCAATATTTGGTTTTAATACAGCAACTAAGTTGCCAGAAAGCATTTGAAGCCAGAAGAGAGAATGTTTCTAAGTGTACTACATCATGTGCACTAAAGTAGAAGTAACTGTAGAACATGATTACCTTATACTATATTTTTCAAAAGAAACACAACAGAATCACATACAGAAATGTAACTTACTGAATTGTGCGGGTTGAGCTTCATTTTCATCTTTGTCATCATTTCAAAGTCTTTCTGAGTTCTGAAAAATATTTTTATGATGAAAATGTTAATGAAACATTTTTGAGCAATGAAATACAGGACATAATAATATTCCATCCTAACAAAATGTCCATCATCAGAGATTTATAGTACTATATAAAATGACCATATAAGATGGCAGGCCCACATACAACAGTAGAAAAACCTTTTCACTCTGCTTCAGCCATTCAGGTACTTTCAAATTCAGTCCCTCTTCCTGTAGTTGTACAGCTCCAAAGCATTTTCATTCTTAAAATACACCCCCTTTATACCCAATGTTTTGTGCTGTGTGGAGATCTGGGTGGCAAGAGGGACAAACAGGGAAATTTATTTATAGACACAAAATATCTGGAGTTGTGCATATGGCAAGAAGACCGGGAAAGGTGTTCTACGCTTCAGCTTTGTCCTCTTGTTTGCTGTTCACTGCATTTCTTGCGCTCAGTCCTGGCTGTTCTCTGATCACAGACACAGAATTTACTCTAAGCAAATAGCCTTCTCTAAAAATTTTGGGGAAATCTTGGGGTTTATTTCATCAGATCACATAATAAGGAGCACTGACTAACTTATTAGTGCGCAAGTCCCCCTATTCTTGAAATAAAGAGTATGGTTAAAAAAACACTTAGTGAAAAAGACATACCTTTTAGACAACTGCTCAGAAAGCTTCTCCAGAAATTGTCTTACTGTTTCTAGAAGGAAGGAAAAAATATTAAAATTATTTTTCCCTACAAGATGTTAAAGTTACATGAGAATGTTCCAAACAAAAATTCCTTTAGACTTTTAAACTAACCCACTGACATTATTTCAAGAGAATTTAGTACTACATTTACTTTGTAATATGCTGAAGTAATGACACACTCATAAACTAAGGAGTGAGTATCAGTTCTGAAGCAAAACACCAAATCCTCCTCAGTGAGTACTGCTACTTACAGTAACTGAGAATGGCATACAGCAAAATGTAACTGCAATAAAACATGTCACTGGAAGAAGTACATGTAAACTTAGCTAAAGAAACTAACAGCCTTTGACCTCATACGTTACACATTTGATTTCTCAACACGTCCTTCCATATGTGCCTTATACCTGGATTTTTGGCCATTGTTCCCTGAAGAGCCCTGTGGGCAAAGGTGTCATAGCCAACCAGCTGAGCCAGGCTGTTTCGGCTCACAAGCAATTCCTCCAACCGAGCCAACTGCTGAGCGTTGGAGTGGAGAAAAATCTTGTAAGCAGCTTCTCGCACCTAATACAAGAAAAAAAAAGCATCACATTGCTACAGAATTATTTTTAACAGAAACAAGTGATGCAACTGAAGATCTGGCACTACAGCCATATTTCACTGATATTGGTGGGAAAAGGCCTAAAGCCTTTTAACAATACTAATTACAACTGCCTGACAATTACAGCTCTCTTACCCATTAACAGTGGAATGAGGAAACGCAATGAGACAACCTAACAGATCAAGCTTGCCAAAAAGGGTCCTGTTGTCTACTCCTGTCAACAGTCTCTCATCAACTCCCTCTTTCTGCCAACATCTGCGCTTTTCAGACCACTCTGTGGGCTGTCTGAACTCATTAAAACTTCTGAAAATGAACCCAAATTGTTCTCTGCATATCAGTTAAGTTTGCTTATGGAAGGATCTGACAAGAAAACGAGACAGGGTCAGGGGAGAGAAAAGAGAGGAAGAGAAAAGTCTTATTTCTTTTGTAGTAGAAAACTATTAGCTTGCACATCTGCCCAGAAACTTTCTCTTTTTCTCATATTTTTAGTTAGTTTGGAGTCGTAACTCTGAAAAAAAACCCCTACCTGGAGACTAATAAAATTTGATAAAATACTTTTATTTTTCACAAACCAATCACAATTTTATTTTCTACATACAGAATAAGCTCAAGAAATCCAGCAACAACTTATACTTGCCTTCATCTGAACTAAGAACCCTGGAGTGTTTTAGTATGCTCCTGATCCTGGAACTGTATCTAAAAGTCTAGGGAGCCATTACCACATTTCAAACAGTTTAAATTAATTTTAAATTTATAACTCTTAAATTAATTCTTTTTTAGAAAAAAAGACATTAACAATAACTAAAGTAAGTTTTTTTTTCAGGATAATTCAGGTGGATTCAACTTCATGAGGTCTCTAATCCAACCTCCTGCACAAAGCAGAGACAGCTATGAGCTAAGACCAAGTCAAAGTTTTTCCAGGCTGGTTCTGAAACCTTGCAGATATGGGAGAGACCTCACTATTTCACTGCTTGCGTATCATTGGCAGGAAAAAATTCTCCAACTGGCATTTCTCATCTCAACTTGTGCCTTTTGACATTTGTTCTCCTGTAATGCACCACACCGAAGAGCCTGGTTCTATTTCCTCCATGCCATCCTTGTAGGTACTGGCAGCATGCTGCCAGGGTCTCCCCAAACCACCTCTGCTACAGGGTGAACAAGCCCAAATCCCTCTGCCCTTCCTCACAGTGCACACACTCCAGTTGCTGCCCATCTTGGTGGCCTCTGTTGAAGACACTCCTGAAGCGTGGGACTATAATCTCTTCCCTCAGTCTCTGAGGGAAATCCAGATGCTGTTGGCCCCTTTTGCTGCCAGGGTCACTGCTGGCTCATGCTCAGCTTGCTGCTCACCAACACTGTGGGCCTTTGCCAAAGATCAGATCCAGCCAGGCAGTGCCAGCCTGCCCTATAACCAGGAAATCTCCATTTCCAGGTGTATGATTTTGTTCTTGTCCTTTATGAATTATGTAAGACTGCCAGTGAACCATTATCCCAGCTTTTAGGCCACTCTGCATGTCAGCCTTGACTTTTTAGTGTATTGATTGGTTCTCCCTATTTGCTCTCCTGCTAATCTGGTAGGCAAGTCCTCTGTCCCTTCCTCTATGTCACTGATAAAGGTGTTAAACAGGGGACCCGGGACAGAACTCTGGATCTCGTACCTGCTTCCACTCTGTGGGTGCTATAAGCTTTGTTAAGAGCTGTCTGCTTGTCAAGCCTGGTTCCTGATACATCTGCTTGGTTTTCTAAGAATCAGGATGCACTCCCATACTGAGTATCTCAATACTCTCACATGCTTGGAGGATGCTGCCTTCAGAGAACTACCTTCTTTCTTGAACTCCTTTACCCTTCAGAATTGCATTTCCTGGGATCTCACCTCTGAATAAACTGAAGTGTGCTTGCCTAAAATCCCAAGTCTGTATTCTGCCCTTCTTCTTCCTCCAGCCATTCAGGATCTGCACAGCCATTATTTCATACCTGCTACTATCAAATACGCCATTATTACATTCTATGAACGTTTTTCATTATTAGTAATAACAGCATAATCACAAACCACATGCATTTGCCTCACTAACAAGTCAAATAACTGATATGCACTTCTGGTAGAGAGGATGCCAAAGTAAAGTCAGGGAATACAAACCAGATCATCAGGACAATCAGCATGCAGACCAGCCACTCGTAAGTAATTGCCTTCAGCTGTGAAATGATACCGAATATGCTCTGGCAGAACGTGTTTGTCAATCTTGTTGGGAATGTGAGCTCCTATCAGAAATTCATTACATAAATCCAATATTCTGACGTTGAGGTCAACTGCCTTTTTACGCTGTAAGAAAAATAAAGCACAAAATAACATCTTCAGACACAGCACAAGCAGAACTCAAAGTTTTTAAACCTCAGAAGACTCAAAATGAAGCAGAAAATACGCTAAAGATTATACCTACAGAATCAACAGTCATAATGCAAGGGAAGTCAACAAGATCAGATGCTCATAAAGCATTGAAACTTCAAAGAAAATGCCTATGTTTCTACAATAAGAAAATGTACAGTGGAGTTCAAGTAGAATTTACGTAAGTTTTGCTACCTTGTAACTGATTGTTATGTAAAACACTGAATTAAAAAAAAGAAGCATCTTCAAAAGAAATATCCTAAAATAGATACAGAATTAAAGCTGTCTTTTTCCTGTTTGTATTGTGTTGTCTTCTGAAGACTGTAAACTATTTAGAGTACTTCAATCCTTCTCTTTAGGAGTTTGTGATTTACAGTTTTGTCACCATCATTACAGTATTTCACACATTTAAATCACCCAAGGCTTGCTTCAGTGAACTTGCTCACATTAGTAGAGTATGGTTTCTACAGTCTGTGTGTTCATAGCTCAAAAAAACAAAGGCTGAGGGTACAGACACAACATAACTTGTGAAGTCCAAAGAATGACATAATGTCATCTCTGTCCTCCCACTCCCACCCTTTCTCTTGAAAATATATCTTTGAGCTTTATTTTAAAAAGCAGAAATTCTCTGTGGCAGAAGTAAACTTCAGCTTATGACAGGGAAGGACTCCTAAAATCTTAAACGAGAATTAAAAAGAAACACTGAGCAGCAAGCAAGAAAAGTGGGATAAGCAAGAGAGGAAGTGGAAAACATGCAAAAATAAGTGAAACTGTAACTGAAAGGAGTTGAAGCACCATAGAACCAGTAGTCAATCAGATATAAACCCCAGATATGAAGTTGTGGGGATGTTCTTTGGGCAAAGTAATTGTAAAAACATATTCTAGAACCATTTTCTGGGTCACAAACCACCATCAAAATAATGATCTTCAGAATAACTCTATAGCATCAACCTGGTAGAAAAGCTTTTGTACAGATCTTTTTGGAGGGGAAGACTCCAATAAACAAGGAATTAACTTTATACAGTGACATGAAATATCAACAGACAGAGCATCTATACCACAAAGTAAGCCGCTGGGTTTGAAAACTCACTAACTACTGCAAAAGTATGTAAAAGCTCCAAGACAGGTAATCAGACCATGCCCAAATATTCAATTTTGAACACTGTTTACAGCTTCTGGTTATATGAGCATCCCAGGAGTGCCTAGACACACACCTGATCCCTTCTAATGCACTCCACTTGATTAACCTGTCATCAAAGGTGCACAGAGTGCTGCTTTTCCCTCTCTGTAAATACGTTGTTCTGACAGCTGAGTAGCTATTTTGAATATGTGATGCAGACACCAAAGAAAGAAAATAGGATCCCAGGACTTGCTTATACCTCCTCAGAACAGAAAGGAATGATGAGGACCAAACTAGGAAGAACCACCAACCATCTAAAAGCTATCTTTAGAAGTGATTTAAAATAGACAAAATTCATCACTTCTAAGGCGACAGAATTCCACACAGGACAAACTGACCCAGAATCACATGATTTCATGTCCCCCATGTTTCAGTATCTGGTCTTTTGTAGACAGACAAATTTCTGTTCATACATTGTAGCCAGAAATTACCTTTTCTTCATCCAAATGAATGCCACTGATCTCAAAATCAAACATAAAAAGTTCTGCCACTCGCCTAAAAATACAGTAAATCCCTGTTAAAATAGCCTCATTTGATAGTAAGCATCATTTCTTAACAGATTTTGCCTTTAGAGTTATTTATGTTTCATATCTTTCACAGAGAATAATGCCACAATTATATGCATATTTTTATTAAGGACAAAGATTTCCTATGTTTTAGGTCCTTAACAATTTACTCAGTGAGAAACAATTTGTCATTTGTTCTTAGTTTAGTCATCTGCTTTGAAAATATCCTTCAAAACAATATCAGTACCTTAATCTAGATATTCAACAAATTTGTGCAAATTACCATTTTAATTTCCTTTCACAGCTCATTTATCCTAACATCAGAAAAATACCTTTCCAAATCTAACATCCTTGATCACGGTGGAAGAAGGAAGAAGGAAATAACTTATACATTAAGCTTGTCTAACCATGTCAGTGAATAAATAATTCAAAACTATAACTGCATAAGCAGCAAATAAAATCTATTACAGCAATCTAATGATTGTAAGCTTTCAATAAATATACTGATAATCTGATTTTGAAAAATAAAAATAAACTTCTATAAAGTGAAATCAAGTTACATAGTCTGTTCCCTAGTTTTATTCCTAAAAACATGGAGATATATACCACAGTACCGCATATAATTTTAATCAAAAGAATATTATTGAAGAAAATCTAAAGTTTTCATATTTTTTTTGTTTTTGCAAGATCTCAGTTATTCAGCATAAATATATCTTGTGCTCCACAGTCACAGACATTCTTCAAGATCACACGATTACAAACTTCCTAACTCCTGTGCAGGTAATTTGGTAGTGACTAATAAATTAATAATGGAGATGTGATTTGTTTTCCAAAAGTTGCATTTATTAATTTAAGAAAACACAAAATATAAGTACAATAAGGAACAATATATACCTCTAAGAATCTAAATTTACAAGATTCTGTTTATAATCTAGAAAGATCTACAAGCATTAGTAAGTACCTGGTTTCTGGATCTAAGGAATTCATTACAGTTTCATCAGTTAGCACACGTCTCAGACTCTGACACAGTTCAACATCTGTATTTAATCTGAAAAGATACAGAGTAAAAGAATCATACATTAGCAACAGACCAATATTTCAGTTTCTTGATATTACTCCTTCAGAGGAAGTATTTAGTGAAAAAACATTAAAAGTCAAGGACTGTATTTTCAAAATGCTTTCTGGTTCACAATCACAGTTGAAAAGTAGAAAATTTCTGTACAGACCACGTGTGGACAAACCAGCATGGAAATAGGTCTTGTGCATCTGTCAGAAAAATACTTTTGGACAGTATTTTGTGGCAATATGAGCAAGTCTAACACAGACTGCTTATTTTTTTATGAATGAAGATAATCATGGTGAGAGCATAAAGGTGGGAGAACAGTTTTCTAATCCGTACTTTGAAAGGACTCCCTTAAAGGAAAACCTGTGCTAAAGTTTGCCATCTAAAAACTACCATAAAAAACTAAAAACTAAACATCTAAAAACTGTCATAAATGGGCTGCTGACTGCCACTGGGATAGACTAAGAGCTTACCATCCCCAGAATATTTCCACACAGCAAGCACTGTCCCCATGCAGATAACACATCGGATTTGCTGGCATGTTATCCTGCACTCTCAGGTGGGATATGGTGGGCAATGAAACACATGCACACAACAGCTTATGAGCCTCTCAAGATAATACGTGAATAATTTCTTACAAATTTTATATGTGAAGTGGCATTCAGATATTAAAGCCATATTGTTATATATGGTGTGCTTAATCAAAGTCCTGAGAAAGCCACTTTCAAGCATTTTGTACATAAACTTCACAATCACTAGAAAATTGTCACAAGCCCTAGAAAAATGTCACTTGAGCCTCTGATGGGCTTCAGTGACAGAGTCATAAACTGCAACGAAAACAGAAAAACCTTTCATGCGATACTGTAACAAAACTAACCCCTTAAATATCTGTAACAGAAGACTGACACTTTGTTCCCATGCACAAATATTTTTTGTTGATTGCTGTTTTCACAGATGATCACACAGTAATTTTTATAGCTGCATATGGAAATAGAAAATAAATAAAGAAAAAAAGAAGAAAACATACTTCTCTACCATGGTGCCAATGCTCCTACAAGCTTCTTCAGCAGCCTCTCTGAATGCAAAGTCAGGGTGGGCAACTTTTACAAAATCAGCCTAACACAGTAGGAGAAGAAAACAGTGAGGCAAAAAGACAAATAAAAAGAAATCCTGGCTTACAAATAAACTGCATTCAAGCAGTTCCATTTATATTAACATTTATTTCTACAGTTCTATGCAATCGTTTTGTAGAATTTGCCTTTGTCTAAAACACAAAGCTGATTGGAAAACTTTGCTGGCAATTATTAAACCACACAGTGCCTGTGTCTTTCCAATAAACATCATTAATTCACACACTTCTTAAAACATTTGAAGTAGTGTGTATCTTAAGAGTCCTTACAACACAGACCTACTCCAACATATTTAAATATTATTAAAAAACATTTTTAAAACTAAATTTTCTAGTTAAGGAGAAAGCACATCACCAAATGTGCATATTTCCTAATAGGAAGAAATACTGATTTTTTTGGTAAATCTCCAAATACTTCAGGGGATTCATAAAGCTAGAAGGATGCTAAAAGAGGCCGGGGAGCTGGGACTTCCAGGACTGCTAACATGAATTCAGGGCAGTTTTAGCATTGAAATGATAGACTTAAAAGATCAGGAAGATATTTAAAGTCTAGGAATATACTGAAGACATTAAGCATGATTTTACAGAAAGTACATACAGCAAGCTGATAGTATAAAATATGATTGCAGTTTGATTGAAAAGGCAGCCTTAGAAATGTTACACACTTAAAATTTTTACTTCTTAGAATTCCTTTTTTAAAATCCTGGATAACACTGACAGAAAAGGTGCTGAATGACAGATATCAAAACTCGTAACAGCAGGTAACAATCACCAAATAACTTCCAGACAGTTCTGCAAGCTGTGCATCTGTAAACATAAAAATCCTGAATATAGAACAAAGTAGATAATTTTAACCCAGCAAACTGGTACAAAACTATGGCTATTGAATTCTAACATTAATGTTTTACTTAGGTATTGATTGATTAAGCAGAATTAGGCATTGTCTATACAAAACATAAGAAGTAATAGCTTGACAGAGCTTGTAAATACTTTCAGAAGGACAAAAGATGTCTTAAATCTACAAAAGAATAACAAACAAGATTGGAGAACTGAAAACACACACAGACATTCAAATGTGAAAACCCAAGTGACCTCAAAAAACTCAGTGACCTATTCACTAAGAACTGACTTCAGTATGAAGGCTGGTTCTGCTTCCTTCAACCGAAGAATGATGCTTTGATAAAAGATATACTTTGAGCAAACTTCCAGACAGCAATATGAAATGCTCTATTAAACTTAAAATTTTGTGATGCAGAATATCAGACCAAGTACCCGAAATCTGTGGACCACAAAAACTGCAATCTAAGAAATTGCTGCCTTTTTCTTGTTAATAAAAAAAGTGATACTGTTGAGTTTCATCTGCTGCCTGTACTCTGAAAGTTCTTTATGGAACTTCACCTATAAATGATCATAACTTAAACTATGTACATTGCCACTCCAACTTTAACTCTGAAATCAAATCCCTCTTTTCCACAATATAAGTGATGCTGCAGAGCTTATGTATCAATATTGCAGCAGAAACACAAGTATGATTTCACTGTTGTTTTTCTTGTTGTGGTTTCTATACTATTTTT
>VYXD01013288.1:156469-190400 GCA_013397195.1 Hylia prasina | reverse complement strand
GAGTTTTATTTGTTCTTCCCATGAAAAATGGGTTTCTGGCGAGCTTTTGGCTGTGGGTGTGTACTGACTGAGCAGTACAGAGCAACCTGAGCCCTTCTCACCGCAGCACAGCCCTGCAAGGAAAGGGCTGCTCTGGATGTGGGACAGGCTGCAGGATGAGCGGAATGACAAAGGAGCTGCGGTGGCTGATCCAGCCGGGAATGGTTTTAGCCGCAGTTAAAGGCAAAGGGTCGCTGGGGCAGCGGGCAAACCGGCTTTCCTGGGAGCTCCTTGTAGCAATTAAGTGGCAACATAAGTTACTAATTGACCCTTTCAGTGTGTGAAGTGACCTGTGCCTCATTTAAGGAGCTTAACTGCCCCTCCGGCAGTTATCTGATGATAACGGGGCCGGGGACAGCCGGGTCCCTGCGGCATTCCCGCAGGAGCTGCTGCCTTTGGAGCGGCCACACTGCTCTGCTTCCCTTCTACAGGACAAGGACATCACGCAGGACCTGCTTTTTGGGGCTGCAGAGTGATTTTTGGATGGTTTTCTTCGGGTGGGAGGAAAATTAGAATTCCCTCCTGGGTCTGATTGACCAGAGCTGGTGTTTGTTCCCTTGTGATTCTGAGGCTGTGAACTTCAGCGTTTTTATGGTCATATAAAAATAAAACTCCGTTTGAATGAGTTGAGAAATCTTAATCGATTTTAACAACGTTTTGCAATGAAATTGTTTTTCTTAGACTTGCTTAGATCCAAAGCTTTGATCAGCTCCACCCTAATTTGCAAACAACAGGGGTCTGTGTCTTAACCTTTTATTCCCTAAAAAAAAATTCTAAATAAAACTCCTTATTTATTTCTCCAGGTAATTTCTTCAGTAAGTTAAAAATTATCCCTTAAAAGTGATGGTGATATTCAAGCTCTGAATCTTTTGAGCTCTTGGGTTTATGAAAGGCGAAAATAACAAGCTGTGGTTGGTTAAAACAGACAAAGTTGGGTTCTGGAGAGATAAGAGCCTCTTTTATAATAGATAATGTCATCAGCAAACAACAGCTAACTGAATATACATGTTTAAGTTTTGGGAAGTGATAACTCCTAGAGTCACAATGGAAAGTCAAAGATGAGTTTAACCATCAGTCTGAAGATAAAACAAACCTATTAAACTCAAGACTCGTAGGTTTTTAGTCTATTTAACATATCTCAGAATTTTGGAGAAATATTTGCCTTTCCATTGGAGGACTGGGAATTGTCCCAGAGCTTACTTAGCAGGTTGTTAGCCTGTCCAGGGGTCTGATAAGGGCATGTGGTGCTAATTCTTTTTCTTTTTTATGTGTAATGTTGCCTACTGGAACTACTGCTGCCTGAAAAATCAGTTAGTGCCTGTCCTAGGAAAGGCACAGGGTGTAGGAAATGCCTTTGCTGAGCTCTCCTTGGGCTTGTGATACACAGAGATTTCTCTGTTTTCAAATATAAACAGGGTATCAGGTTTCCTGGTCCTGAGAGGGGGAAAGCTCCGTTGTTCATTTATAAATACAGCTATGGTGCAGATGGTGGCATCAAGCCCAAAAATGAAAATGAAAGCTCTGCGCTTGTGTGCTGTCACTGCCACCCCATTTATCTGCTGAACCTCATGTGCTGAGGTTAAAACTGCTGCTTGCATGGGCTGAGATCCTCCCTGGCCATCTCACTGTGTTCCTGTAGGAAAAATGTCACCTGGCTGCCTGCTGAGCTAAACAGGGGACCTGAAACCCACCCTGTGCTGGCTTGATGGCTTTTTAGCCAAGTGGGTCCATGTTGGAGAAAATGGGAATAGGAGAGGAGCGGGGGAAGAGGGGCAAGCCAGAACTGAAGGGGAGACCAGGGCTGGGGTACAGGCTTGACAGTAGTAATAGAACATTTGACTAATTTGTAGCATTGCTTCTTATAGGTGCTTGCTTCCTAACAGCCAGAGTGGGCTTTGAACTGTGGTTTGAGTGGTTTTAGCACATTTATGCTTTAAGAGCATCCCATAATGAGGTTTTCTTGGTCTAAAGAAGTTGTTACACTTTATGAGCTGGGCTTTTAAAGTGACCAAGTTGAGTGGACTTTATTTCAGTTATGTCTCAAGTTGTTTTCTTTAGAACTACCCTGAATCACTCTCTTTGCTTTTGCTGTTTTAGAATAGCTAAATGCATACTATCTAGCTTTAAAAAGAGCACAGTCATATTTCAAAGGTTTTTTTAGACTTTCTTTTCAGATTTCTTACTAGTGGTATTGGTCTTTCCTGGGTAGTTTTTAATTTAAAACACCAATGGTCCAGTGTGCCTGGAGTTCTGAGTCTCATATTTGTTGATACAAATACAGAACTCGTCTGCCTACGTTTGCCTCTCACCAATTGTAAGCAAATTTGTGCTAAACCAAAATCCTCAGGATTTCTCTGTTTTCCAGTCCAAGTCCAGCTTACAAGTGCTGTTCACAGGCAATGAAAGGCCAAGTAGTGTTGTCCATTTCTTGAAATGTGTTCACTGCACACTTGTGTACTCAGCCATTTGGAACTGAAGTGGGTTTTGCTGTGGTTTGCAGTAGCCTAAGGCTACAGAATTAGAAGTGTTTGACTTCTCTTCCAGATGCTGGTTCCAGTGTGGAAGAAATGGAATTCAACTGGGATGAGTATCTAGAAGACACAGGAGCAACTGCGGCCCCCCATGGATCTTTTAAACACGTGAGTAAGGGGGTGTGTGTGCTTAGCATCTCCTAAGTTGTTTCTTTGATACAGTAAGTATTCAGGGTTACTTTGAAAAAGTTGCTGCTTTCGAGTTTGGAAGACTAACTAGAATCATGTTTTTTACAGAGAAATGCGGAATTTAACCTTTTTATTATTGTTCCTTGTCTTCCTCTCTGTAGCACAGGGTAACCCCACCCACAAGTGCTGAAATCTAAGGAGTTAAGGTCTTTTCTGCACCAGAAGATAAGCCTGATTTTTCTCAAGGAGCTCAAAATATTCAGTCTCTTTCTTCTTTTGTTGATTGCTCCTGCTATAGAGGAGTAGCTTTAGAAAGCTGGTGGCAGAATAGATCTTGAATAGCAGAATTCAAATGTGCTCTCAAAGAAGGCTTCAATGGCAAACCTCAAGGAGGCAAAGAGAAAATAACAGCTCGCCCAAACACCTGACTGTAGTAGCTAGAAAACTGACTAAGGTAATTGCTGATCACAGGCTTAATGAATAGGATGAAGTCTTGATAAGCCCTTGCCTTTACCTTGGACACCTTAAACGTTTGCTGGTAAAGTCCTGGAGAGCACTGTCCCATTGGGGGAGATCTGAATGTGAAATCTGCCTTCTTGTACAGGGTCCTCAGTGAAGGTGAGCTGTACAGAGCTGGTGTCCAAACCTGTTGGTTCTCTTCCAACAACTAAAGCACCTTCCAGACTGCCAGACTGGTGACTGTGTATGACACATTGCTTGGAAGTCACCCTGTGGTGCTCAGGCTTTTGGGTCCAGTACCATGACTTCCAGTATGAGAAAACTTAAATGAGCAGGAAACAGACTGAGGTCTGTTTGTGAAGGATCACAAAGCATTTTGAGTCCAAGGGTAACCTGGAGAAATGAAGACTATTAAATAATCTGTTAAAATATGTCAGTTGTGTTTGTAGTAAAGATGAACAGAAAATACAGACTTCCCAGAGGCTGTTAGAACACTGGGATGTAATTGTAAGTTTTTTGTTCAAAGTAAAAATTCAGGTATCTCATTTCTGAAGGGAAGGGGGCTGTGCTTCCTTTATTTTTCCTGGGTGTACTGAGGCTGTAGCAAGAGCCAGCTTAGAGTGGTGGTGTCCATGCAGCTCACACTGAGGGCACAGCATGGAACCAGAGCAATGGCATTTTGCAGTAATACAAGGAATGGTTTCTCTCTTCTGGTGTGGTTTACCTCACTGGATCTCTGTTAAAGAGGCCTGCTATCATAGCTTGGACACTATACAATTAATTGTAATTCCAGCTTTACAGCAGTGGCCAACCAGATTTTGTTAATTAGCAGGAGACACACTTTGAAATACTCACTGCACCTGCCCAAGCTCAGCTGTGTCAAGTCTAAGGTCTGGTGGCTGTGGCCATGGTTGATTAAAAATACAATTAGGTTTTAAAAAACCTCTACATTTTGTATTGTTATTAATCCCTACCTGTGAGGACCACAGTGCAGTTCTGCTGGTGAAGTGACATGGGGATGAAGAGTGGTTTGGTGAGGAGGTGTGGGCAAAGCCCAGCCCCTTTATCCCACTGCCTTGGGGGGCCTGGACCTCTGCAAGGAGGTCATCAGTGAGCATGGAAATAGATGGCTGCACGTTCAGAGTGGAACTATTGGGCATTTTCTACCAGAGCTCCTTAGGATTTGTCCAGAGACCAGTGTTGGTGTTCTCTGTAATAAGCTTGGCATAAAATTCTGAGAAGTTATTGCTGACAATGAATTGACAGGCAGAGGGAGGAGCATATTTACATCAGAGTCTTGTTGTCAATAGAAATGCAGGAGTGCAAGGCCACATGCTGGGCGTTTCTGGTCCATTCGAAGGTAATGTGTTGGAAAAGGTGCAGTAGAGAGCCTCACTGCCTCCCAGTGGAGAGTGACAGCCTGTCTTTGTGACAGAGCACCGAGACAAGGTTCATGTGATCCCAGGATACATCAAGGTGGAGAGCAGGCAGGTACTGGTGTGGCTGTGCTGGTGATTGTGGTTCCTCCAGCTCAAATCCATGGTCCCAGTTTCTTGACTTTAAGAACGACATATTTTTATAATCCACTGTCAGGAGAGCTAACAAGCTTTACACAATCACAGAATCCTTACTCTCAGAAAAACAAGGGTGGAAAAATCTGAGCCGAAGAATAGTATTGACACAACAGCAAATGAACATATATGTTTAAGTGGAACTGCATGGTTTTAGTTTGGTTCTTTTTAAATGCTGAAGTAGTGAGCTCCCCTTATCAGTTGTGGATGAGAAATACCTAACTCATGTTGTAGGAGAATACATGGTCAAGTTAAGAAAATGTAGTCATGATTATACAGCCTGTGTTAGCAAAGAACTGGACTTGCTGATGGCATGGTGACTTTCTATATTTGTATGCTTATATCAATTCTAAAAGTTTTGCCTTGCTATGAGTAAGATGCCTTGGAAAATGTAATTGTCAGTTTGTGTTCTAATTCACTTCTAATTCTCAATTCACTTCTCAATTTGTGTTCTAATGTTTAATTTGTTAGCATTTTAAAAATTAAACAATATCAAGATCAAAGTGACTGTTTGGCATAAAATGTAGAAGGAAAAAGAATTTATGAAAAAGCTGGAGCTGTAATGAATGCCAGTGCTGTTATCCCCTCAAATCTAAATACATTTCCTCTAGAACGGAATGCTCTTTTTTAATTCCTTTCTGCCCTTTAGAACACGTGTGACCATGAAAAACAAGTTGTATTTGAACGCATGTATTTGCTGTGTGTTCTTACTCACTCTTCATCCCTTTTGTCCGTTCCTTGTAATCTCCCCCTGAACTGAGTGGCATCCCTGGGTCTGGCTTGTGCCCACGGCAGAAACTGGGAGCAGCCCCTGATGGGAAGTGGGGACGGGGTTGGAGCGACAGCTCCTGGCCAGCTCAGCCGCCCTCTCGGACCCGGTGCTCGGAGGAGATGCCCTGGGGGGTGCCCATCCTGCCCGGCTGGCCGGGAGCCTCCTTGGAGAAACCCGCGGCTTATGGTGCTCCCCGGGAGAGGGCAGCGGCTCCGTCCGCGCGGCATTCCCGGGAAACGGCCCGGAGAGCTGGGGAAAGGCACCTGGCTGCAGGGAGCGCTCCTCCCGCTGCCATTGCTTTTGCTGAAACCTGCTCTCCCTGCCGTGAGGCTTTGTTGAAAGATCGGGTATAGGGAGCAGCACAGATGTCCCAATTCTTCAAATGCTGCCTTGAGCTCGAGGCTTTTTTCTCAGGAATCAGACCATCAAGTTTTTGGGAATATCTCTTCCAGCAACTGTCTTTGTAAGAGACACCCTCAATAATACCACTTCAAAGTGCCTGCAGGTATTGGGTCCTTCTGATTAGGTTTCTAAGAAGAGATTTCTCTAAGTAAAGGGTATTAACCTGAAGGATATGAACAGTTAACACAAGCATATGCTTTTCTTTCTGGTGTAGTTTCTCTTAGTTTTATTTTTAGCAAACCAGTATGTGCTGGCTGATGAGACTATAATAGCTATGGCAGTTACTGAACTGTCAGCACAGAACTGGGAATAAATACCCCAGAAAATACCTGCTCCATCTGCATCATACTGAAAGCCTTTCTTGTAGTTTGTTCAAAGAGAAAATGGAACTTGGGGTGTCTTAAAAAAGAAAGAAAACATGAGTTACAGTCTACTGAGAACAAGGAATTGACATGTCAGTTTTAATTAGGACTGAGGTCCTGGAATTAAGCATAGATCAGAACATTCTATAGAGCGTGCAGAACAGGGTCCATCTGCTCTTTTGGGATTATTTGAGTTAGGGGAAGTTAGGCATATGAGAAATTTAAGGTGGTGTCTTCTCATTTAAGTCTCTCATTTTGGTGTCTCAGTCCTGGGCAGTCAGATTGGTCACCTGCACGCAGCACACCCACATACAAACATGTTTGGTGCTTTATTGTTGTCAGGGCATGAAGAATACAGACTGATGATGTTCCATGCAATTTATGTAGCAGTGCTGCATATAGAATTATTTAGGTTCTTGCATGGAGAGGTTAAAAATCCTTATTCTGCACTTTGTGCAGGTTTGTGACTTCTTAGGTGAGCATGGTGGAAGAGACAGATACTGTTACCTAAGGCATGTGTATGTTCTTTAAAAGGGCCTTTTGTCCAAAGGCCTTGAATGACACAGTTTAACACAACAAGTCAAAGTTGTGGTGCTGAGTTTGGGCTTTAGTTTTGCTCAGGTTGACAGCCCAGCTATGAGTGGAAAAGCCTTTCAGTGACATGGAAAGGTATTGTCCAGGGCAGAAAAATGAATAGCACAGTATTGCTTTAAGCTCGAAAAGATACTCTGAAATGCAAAGATTATTTCATTATGATGATTCCAGTTTGGGTCCCATAATCTGATAACACTGTTTCTCTGAAGAGACTGGGTGGCATTTGGCTTGAGGATTTTTGTTAATGAACTTGTCCAACTTGTTCCCTCTGTCATTCAGCAAAGTTTCTGAGAGGTGCTCAGATGTGATGATCTTCTTCCTCTTCAGGTGGATACAAGTTTGCAGAATGGTTTTGCCCCTGGCATGAAGCTGGAAGTGGCTGTCAAGTCTGACCAGAACACCTACTGGGTTGCCACCATCATCACCACGTGCGGGCAGCTGCTGCTGCTGCGCTACGACGGCTACGGCGAGGACCGCAAGGCCGACTTCTGGTGTGACATCCTGACAGCTGACCTGCACCCCATCGGCTGGTGTGAGCAGAACAAGAAGATTCTCAAAGTGCCTGAAGGTACCAGCTCTGCCCGCAGAAACAGGGGAGCACACCAAGGGCTGCTGCTGTCTGTGGTCAGCCAGGCAGGGAGCCTGTGTAGCCACTGTGGTGTGCAGGTGCTGTTGCTGTGGGGACAAGCTGGGGTTGTCTGCTGTGCTTTCCTGAAATCCCATGACAGAGACTTGTGGTTATCATCACCCATCACAATCTACTGCTTTGACACTTCCTTTAAGGTTTTGTTTTGTTTAATTTTTGTTTTGGTTTGTTTGGGGTTTTTTGGGTTTTTTTTGTTTTGTTACCAGTGTGTGGCAGATTCTCTTGAATTAGGCAGTGCAAGGGTGTGGTAACACCTTGTGTCTGAATAATCTTTATCTGGCAGGAAAAATCACAGTCTTTCCCTTTCACTCTTTGCTTAGGGATCAGGGACAAGATACCTGACCAGGAGGAGTTCCTTCAGCGAGTGCTGAAGGGGGCCTGCAGTGCCCCTGCTAACCTGCTGGAGGGGGTGAGTGCTGCAAGGGGCTGTATACTGGGTTTTGTCTTGGCTTTGCCCTTCATCATTAAAGGGACCTTATTTGAATTGTCAGTTCAATTCCCTTATTAAGTTTAGGGAGCACTGTAATATGCTGTTGACCCTAGAGTTCCACTCTCTAGTGTTTCCTATTTACAGTATTTAATTTTTGTTGTGTTGTCCTGAAACGTATCTGTTGCTGCAGGTTTGGATTGTTCATTAATCCTGGCAAAAGAAAGACCTTTTTCAGCTCCCTAAGGTTTTAGTCTTCTTCCTATTCTTTTCCTCCTCCATACAGCTCTAAGAAAATAATGCTTTATTTATCTGGCTTTCATGTTGTCTCCTTTCTCACTTGACTCCTTTCACTTTGCATTGTTTTGTTTTGGCATTTTTTACTAATGGTCACATCATTGTTTCACTTAAATATTACATCTTTTCTAGTGAGGCAGCAAATTTTTGTCCCCTGCTCTGCACTTTAAACAATATCTGCACCTTATATCAGTGTCTGGTTGTAAAGTGCAGAACATAATGGTTTTTGGAAAGTGCCCTTGACATCTTCATTACAGCTAACAGTTCTGTCTGTGTGTTTCTGTCTAGTCATCTTTGTATGCTGGATGACTCAGTTGTAGAAAGAGGTTATTCATGTTGGCTTCAAACCTGGAATATATAAATGATAATATCTCTCAAAATGGTAATGAGGACTTAAGTGAAATGTGTGACTGTATGTACGGGCAGTGCAGAAGCTCTTTCACAAACACCAGCGATTCTGAACGTTGTCACTTCTGACTTGAGTTAGGAGGGGACGTGGATTTCTGTGCTTCTGTGTTCATACTTTATTTATGCAGACAAAATGTGTGTAAAGAGGTGGGAGTACAGCATTTGTTTTGTTCTGTTGTACAGAATAATTTGTCTTCTTTCTGTAGCTTCACAGAGGGAAAAATCCATTGGATCTCATCGCACCCGGCTCCCGACTGGAGCTGCAGAACATCCGGGATTCCCTGGAAGCCTGGATAGTCAACGTGGTGGAAAATGTTGGTGGGAGGCTGAAGTTGCGATATGAAGGCCTGGAGGATTTGGACAAATTTGACCAGTGGCTCTTCTATTTGGACCCTTTCCTTCACCAAGTGGGTTGGGCAGCTCAGCATGGATACAGCCTGCAACCACCTTTAGGTACTTGACAGCACAGATGTTGTGTGTGGTGATCAGAGGGTGGAAGCTGCTGCTTTAGTGCCCTGAATTGTCCTTCTGGCTGCACATGGTGGTCACATAACCCATGTGATCTGACAAGTCCTGTACCTAATAAAATGTAGGTGAAGGTACAAACAGTCCTACACAACTTTTCACCCACTTGTAAAGTTGCTAAATCCTTTTGCCTGTCAAAGCTTTCCTCCTGTTTGTGCAAAGGAAAGGAGTGAGGAAGGGATTGCCTTCATGATCTGATTGTTTTTGGTATGTTTGTTTCCCTGGGGTGGAAAAAGTCTTGTGGTTTTGGAGTACTGCTCAGCAGGAGCTTTTGCAGTTGAGACCCTCAAGCCTACTTGATTTAGATACTGTTTAAAGATATAAAAATGTCCCTTAAAAGAAGGAATGAGTGCATGGAAGTGGAGGCAGAGGCTGGGACAGTGGACACGTCTTTCAGGCATGTCCATGTCAGGGCAGGTCATCAGAGGAGGGGGGCAAAAAGTGGCAGAAACACAAAGGGAGGCTTATGAGCTTGCTAGTGATGTAACGTGTTTCCTGATGAGGGGAAACATTGGGATAAAGAGTTTGGTAGTTTAGAGGGGCACAAATGAAACTTTATTGCTTTGTGTTCTGAGGGAAAAGAGGAAGAAAAATGACTACTCACTCTTTCCCTCTCTTTTTCCTCAAGCCATTAGGTCCTTGAGGAGTGAAGCAGATTGGCAGGAGATCCTGAAGAAGGTGAAAGAGGAGGAGGAGGAGTCATCTGTTCCTACAGATCTTTTTAAGGTAGCTTAATGCTGTGGATAATACCATGTGAATGCCATATTCCTGAGAAATGATTCAGGGAAGTCAGTCACCCCAAATTCTTTCCTTGTTTTGTTTTGTTGGTTTTTAAAATTTATTTCCTTTCTCTCTCTAGTTTAAAAATGTAATTATAAGGAAAAATAATCATACTGGTATCAATTCTTGGTAAGTTAGACAAGGCACCCATCACAGTTACGTGAGTCATTAGTTGTCATGGTTCACATGTTTTAGTCCTTCAGGTTTAGTTCATTTTTCTCAGCTTTGTTTGGATCCATAAATACAAGCAGAGGTGCTGTTGCTCTTGAATTTGTGGGTCATGTACAGAGCAGGATATAGATAATTCTGGAGCAGGAGCCCTGTTCTGCAGGTTTCTGTTGGACTGGAAATGGAGGCCTGTATAATTCTCACTTAGTGTAGTTCATGAGGAATGCTTAAGGTTACAGGGAAGAACCTTAAAACACTTCCATCGACTTACAAGACCACTCTGTATTATCAAATCTTGCTTCTGTGTGGAGAATGTCAGAGGAAGAAGTCACAGGAACTCCATTTCCTAAAACTCATCAAAAACTGTCAGTCTCAGGGGGCATTGTTGGCCTTTTCATTTAGAGAAGTTGCTGGTACTGGGACATGTTGATTTCTTAAATGAACTGATAAAACTCCTTAAAAACTCATCCTCTTCAGTTGATTTATGAGGTGCATCTCTTTTTTGATGGAGGAGGGCAGGTAATCACAGCAACACATCATTTTCCAGGATAAACCTGTGATCGGAGTGCACTCGTTCTCTGAAGGCATGAAGCTGGAAGCTGTGGACCCCATGGCTCCATTTGTTATCTCTCCTGCTACAGTTCTCAAGGTACCAGGGTTCTTAAACCAGTCTTGCTAAGATTCAGTTCTACTGCTACTTCTGTTTTTAAGTGCTCAGGGAATTCTCATTAAAAACTGGTTATCTTAAAATCTTGTGCTAGCTTTCAAATGCAGTGTTTTGTATGTCTCCCTCAGGGGACAGGCTGCCTGATAAAACAACTGCTGATGGTAAAGCCATTGGATTTCAATGGAGGGGAAAAGTTCCATAAAGATACAAGCTCAAAAGATCAAATGATGAAAATTGTCAAACCCAGTTTTTAAAATTTGGTATAATGCCTCATAATCTGAGTATCCATCTGAAGATAGTTTTTGGGGTTTTGATATTGTGAAGATTGTCATTGCTGTGTACACACGACATTTAGATGGCCTGATTTCCAAACATGGGGTTTGAAAGTTGAAATGAAAATTCTCCAACGTGATCAGGTGTTACTTTTCTTGCTATTTGCTTGTCCTGCTTCTATTTACTTCAGGAATGTAGTGGGTTTATTTGTGACAGTCCATGCCGGGACACAGTTCAGCCTTGTTGAAATAAGCAGTTATAGAATAGTAAGAAGACCACAAAGGCTAATTTCTGTGCATTTTTCCTGAGAAAATTCCCTAAAGCCCTTGATCACCTTATCTTTTAAGTGCTCAGACATTAACTTTTATTATTTATATTTGTTAAGTTTCTGGGTAACGCAGATGAGTCTGCTGGTTTGTGAATCCCAAAGATTCCTTTAATTTTATTCTTTTTGTAACCCTCGCCGTATTTCAAGGTAAAGGGCATCCATCAGGCAATGTTGCTGTTTAATAAAGTTTTCAGAATCTGCGTCTCACAGGAGCCCGTGGCTCTCTTTTGGCTGACTCCAGGTGTACAATGACAAATATTTCCTGATAGAGATGGACGACTTGAGGCCCGAGCGCGCCGCCAGCCAGCGCTACGTGGGTCACGTCGGCAGCGCCGGCATCTTCCCGGTGCAGTGGAGCCTGAAGAACGGGCTGCACCTCAGCCCCCCCCCAGGTATGTCTGTGCAGCCCCCTCCTGCTCACCCCTCTGCTCAGGACAGAGCAGAGCAATGGCACGCAGCAGCACAAGAGAGATCCAGCTCTGAAAATCGGGAGGTTTGAGTTTGGGGAGCTGAGGTTTCAGCGTGGATTGGGGAGGATGAGAGAGGCTGAGGATGCTGGTCATGCATCACAACCTGAACACTTTGAATGAATGGAGTGAGTGTTCCAGGCGTGAAAGAAATGTTGATTTCAGACTTAACGTGGTATCAGAAGCCTGTAGTCTTTGCATTGGATTTTTGCTTTTGGTCAGAATGGAACATTGTTATCCAACCTTTTATATATATTAGGCTATCTTATCACTCTAGTTAATGAACTTGTTTTTTTACCAATGGCCTATCAGTCACTGTTGCAGATTGTTGAAACATTGCTTCAGGACTTAAGGGAATAGGATAGTATTCCTGCACTGCTGAAAAATTTATTCATTTTCTCAGACTGGAAATGTCAATGGTAGTGTAAAACCTGGGCCTCTGCTCTGTTATTCACCACCTCACAATTCACAGTGTTTTGGTTTAGCTGCTCCTTACATCAGAGGAGCAGAGATCGTAGGATGTTTGCCTCCTGCCTTTCCTTGGATAAGATGTGAAAAGTGGCTCTGCCTGACCAGCATTTCCTAGAATTTTGCATGTGAAAAGTGAAATCTCACTTTTTAGGCATGTGACTGGAGCTGACAAAGATTTTAAGTTTCTGTTCTCGTCTTCCTGGACATGGTGGACATTCTGAATTGTGTGAGGTCTCAAGAGCCCTACTGGCACTGGTAAAACTGAGAAAAATGAATAATTAAGTCCTTCTGTAGTTCTGCCCTTTCAGAGGAGAAGAGTCACAGAATAAGTTAGGTTGGACTGGTGAAGTCATTCCTCAGACCCTGGCTTCAGTTTTGGGCCTCTCACTACAAGACAGACATTGAGGGACTGGAGCATGTCCAGAGAAGGGAATGGAACTGGGAAAGTGTCTGGAGCCCAAGTCCTGTGAGGAGCAGCTGAGGGAGCAGGAGGTGCCTGGAGACAAGGAGGCTCAGGGGGAAACTTTGACTCTCTACAATTTTAGATTGTCATGTTAATACTATATTCTTACACTGGGTTTAAAATTTTGTTTGATTTCTTAAACTGTTGTCACAGGTGTCTCTTTAAGGGGAGTGGAGTAAGAAGCAGCACTTGTCCTTGCTAATTTACTGCCAGCCTCAAACTGACATGACAGCACACTTTTGTGCCCCATCCCCTTCAGTTATTTGCTTTTTGTTGGATCACAGGGAAGCCAAGTATTTCCCCCAAGAAGAATATAATTTTTCTTGGAAGGATTCTCTGTCTCCTGATGGACTCCTTGTTAAGACACTTCCCTTCAAATGTGTGCAGATCTACAGCTGTTATCAGGCTTGATGAGGCCTTTGGCACATCTTGCTCTCTTTAATGACTTAGTATTTAATGTGTCTTTGAGAGAGTAGCATGTTGATATTGTGCACATTTTGAGTGCTTTGCTTTAAAAAAATAGTTTCAGAGTTGACACAACAGCAGTTGCAGGAATTTTTCCTGAATTTCATCTGTACTCTGTGAAAAGGGTGAAACTGCTTTCCCATAGTTCAGTTGCTGCCCTTGTTTGCTTGGCAGATTCCTGATTCAGGTTGGAGTGGTCTGAGCTCACATGGCTCCCTGAAGCCCTAAGTCAGCTCACAAACCTGAGTGACCCAAGCAGGTCTCAGTTCTCTGTGTGTCAGGTGGGTTTGAAATGAGGTTAAACTCTCACCCTTGGCTCTTTGCTCTCCTAGGTTACCCTGGGCAGGACTTCGACTGGGCCGACTACCTCAAACAGTGTGGTGCTGAGGCAGCTCCCCAGAGCTGCTTCCCTTTGGTAAGGCTCTCCTGCAGGAAAATCTCTGCTGCCTCTGTGACATTCCCAATTTCATGGAGAGGAACCTTTTGGGTGTTTGTTATTTTATTGCCTTTCCAAGTAGATTAGAATATTTCAGCTGGAAGGGGCCTGCAGTGGTGAATTATCCTGTCTGATGCCTGACCCTCTTCAGGTCTTTTTTAACCAAAAATTAAGGGTGTTGTCCAAACACTGACAGGGATGGAGCTTTGAGCCCCACTCTGGGAAGTCTGTTCCAATGTTTGGCCACCCTCTCAGTAAAGAAGTGCTGCCCAGTGTCAAGTCTGAACCTGCCCTGGCACGGCTCAGAACCATTCCCACACATCCTGTCGCTGGAGATCAGCACTTCCCGTCCTCAGGAAGCTGCAGGGAGCAATGAGGTCACTCCTCATCCTCCTTTTCTCCAAATTGGACAAAATTTCACCAGCTTTGTTGCTCTCCTCTGGACACATTTGAGTACCTTAACACCTGTGATAACTCAGGAAGCAGAAGAGATAAGAGAGTATAAATGAGTGTGAACTGAAGTAGCTGCATGCCAGCTTCCTAGATAGGGAAGCAGTGGATCAAATGTTTCAGTTATGATAAAGCAGACTGAAAATAAATGTTTGTTTTATGAAATTGAGATGTGTAAGAGTCCATGGAAGAGACATATGCATCAGTGGTTGGCACTCGTGTAGCTGTGGAAACAGGGCCTTTTAATAGACCTTATTTTCATTTACTAAGGGTACTCCTTCAATCTTCCATCCTTTCAGCTTGAAAAATTAATTCCATTGTATTAATCAATAAAAAATCATCTTAAATTAGTACCAAATAATCATTTTACATTAACCAGTGCCTGAAGGACATGCAAGATGTTGGGCTTTTATTGGTTCAGTGACAGTATTGCTGTCCCCCAAAGCACAATACCTTGTCAAGCAGAAAAGGATACTATTAACACCTGCCTTCCAGTTCCATTTACCATACTTGGGCTATTGCAGTGCTTAGGGGAGAAATTTGAATAATTACCAGTTTTTGAAGAGAGTGTTGCTGGCTATGAATTCTTGTTGCCCTTGTTCTGTCTTGTAAACTGTGGCATCTTAGAACAGGTCACTGAATTTATTATCCCTTTTCTGAGAAGAGTTGATCACTGTAGGCTAGTTCCAGAATTCGTAGTGTATTGATCCTGTAATTACATTGCAGAGTAGCTCTGGGAAGAAGAGTCCTCTGTCTGGCTGAGATAAATTAATTATCTTTAATTCAAGAGCTCCAGAGCTGGATAAATACCTATTCTTATGTTTTAGGGATTTTTTTCTTTTTAATATAAATGCAAACTGTATTGGTGAATAAAGTAAGACCCTGCTTATCCAAAAAACGCAAAATGAAAGGAAAGCTTCCTATTCTGCCTGTCAGAACTCAGATGAGGCAGGAATGTTATTCGCATATGTAAAGTGGATTTCCAAGTTAACATGATAGAACAGAGAACCTGGTCAGACTATTTGTCAGATTTATCACTCAGGTGGCAAGCAGCAGAGAATTTCAGATTGCTCAGAATGGACTCAATCCTTTCAGTGAGCCTCAGCATCCTTATTTTTTGAGGACAAATATGTTCTTTTCTAGGCCTGTCTGTAGAGCCTTTTTTAACTTAAATTCGTTGTAGTTTCTAACATATCTTACTTGTATTCAGTGTGCTAATTGTCTGAAATCTCTGTGTTGAGTATCTTTCTGTTTTATTCAGGCACTGAGGGTTTGATGTATTGCTCCTGTTCATGGATATTCATATCTTGTCCTGGATAAACAGCTGGTGTCTTACTGAAATATTCTGGCTTTTTCCTAGTTAACTTCTGACCATGGATTTAGAGAGAACATGAAACTCGAGGCTGTGAACCCAGTTGATCCTGAAGAAGTTTGCATTGCTACAGTCACCAAGTTAAAAGATTCGTACCTCTGGCTTCAGCTGGAAGGTAAGCTGGATTGTGGGAAGAGAGGAGTGCTTGCCCATCACTACACTTGCTTGTAGTGCCATCCCCAAACCTGAGGAGTATTTGGAGCAAACTCACTGTGTTCAGAATATGGGCAGCAAGGCACAGTTTCTTCAATGAAACCACAATCAAAACCCACTTGCATTGTGTGTTTCCAGTTTGCCTGAGCTGGCACTGCTGATTTGAGCCAAAGATGGCATTTGTGCATTGCAGTGTCAGTGCTGGGCTCATGCACCGTGCAAAGTGCTGAGCGGAGCCTTGTGACAGTTTCACAGATGAGTGACTTGCATTCTGAGCAAGCTTTGGCCAGACCTGGGAAGGAAAGTTTCTTCATTAAGATAGAGTAAGCCTGTGTCAGCTGTTCTCCATTATAATCCCATTTCTTGATTGGAAGTACATCAGCATGCACTTACTATGCACTGTGCATCTCTGCTAAACTGCGGAAGGAAAATTCCCATCTCCAGCCTTCAGGAGGAAGTAAATGAGGTCAGAAAAGAATCTGGTCAGTAAAAGGGGATGAATAAATGTTCCAGATACACCATAAATAAAAGCAGCTTCACTAACAAACGTGCAGCAAGTGTTAACCAAATTAGGGGTTTTATGACTTGTTTCAATTTTTCCTTTTCTAAACTGAACAGGCTCCAAGAAACCCGTCCCTGAGTGTATAGTGAGTGTGGAATCAATGAATATATTTCCAGTGGGTTGGTGTGAGACGAATGGATATCAGCTCAGGCCTCCTCGCAAAGCAATAGGTACCAGTTCTCTTCTATTTGCAGTGTTGGGTTAGAGCTGGTGAGACCTGCCAGAGCAAATTACTGCAGAATTATTGATGGTGTCACTGAATTTGGAAACATTCATCATGCTCAGAGAATCTGTCTGTTGCACAACTGGCCCCCTGGTTGTTGGGGCCAGTTGGAAGCCCCACAGTGTTGGCTTGAGGCCCCTGCACGCTGTAGGGACAATCTATTGGGCATAACAAAGGAATCCTATTTGTGTATGAACACCCCCCATGCTCTGCATTTACTTCTGTCTGAGCTGTTCTTGCCATGTGTCTGACTGAGCCTGATACTGGTTTTACACTTGCACTTGTGCAAAGTGAAGTTAATGCCACAACAAAACAGTGTGCACATTTTGGAGTCAAAATAAAGGGGACTGATTTTCTCAGTGGGCCAAGTGGTGATGATGCCTAATGACAAAGTGCTGAAGAGTAAACCCCACCTTTTTAACTACACTAGTAGGTAGAATAGGATAGTGTCTTCTCTCAACAGATTAGGGAGGCATGTTTATTATAGTTAAATGAGGGTTGGAGAAACTGAAGATTTTCTTGAGTGTTCATTAAGTAGGATAAGAAAATTTTTAGACTGAAATGAGCTGTCTTTTTCTGCAAGTCAAAGCAAGAGAAATTAATCTACTTGCACTGCCAAGGACAGATGAGGAAGAAGGGGGGATCCTAATTAGATAAAAGGTGATTGGAAAAAAAAATCCAGAAGTTTGTTGAGGCCAAAGCCTGAAATTGCTGAAGAGGCATAATGTTGAATTATCTTGTTTTATTTTACTGATTTTACATACTGATTATGTTATTTTACCTGATTGTGAAAGCCAGAATTAGCAGGTGTACCCGTCACCTAAATGACTGACTTGGTTGCAAGAGTGTTTTCCTGCACAGCAATTATCTTAAGTCATTTGTGTTTCTAACCAGCTGATCTCATTCCATTTCAAAGTTAAAGTGTTGTAGTTACCGTGCCAGTAAAGTGGCACATTGGGCTGAAGAACATAACCTTTGGGTGCTGAAAAAGAAAGCATATCATTCCTTTTTGGCTGGTAGTACAGATGGTTTAGGGGCTCTGATGCAAACAAAGAGCTACAGAAGGTTAGATTTCATAGAAAACTGGGCTTGATTTAAAGAATTTTTAAAGGAAGTTGAAGTAAATCTCCTGTTTTGTTCAGATTACTTGGGCCAGTGTGCCACCCGTGCAGCTGGGTCAGCTGTCTGACACTACAGTGATGGGAACATAAATCCTTTTTGCTGTATAACTCAGAAGAAATGAGTTCACTATATATACATTGTTCCAGATACTTCATTTGTTTGCCTCTCATATTTTGCTCTTTTTTTTTTCTTTCAGTAAACAAGCAGAAAAAAATTGCAGTAGTTCAACCAGAGAAACAGTAAGTAACAGGCTATTTGCTTTTATTTTTTGTTGAGGTTTTTCTCTTTATTTTTCTATAGGAAAATACGCTGTGTTAGGGAGGATGTAGATTTGCAAAAGTGCTGTACTGAGGGTTGAGAGATTCCACAGTGCATTTGTGTTAATGCTGGTAGATTATGCTGATGTTCAAAAAGACCCCTTGCACTACAGAAGGAGGAGGTAGAAAGCTTGGAATTTGATTTTTTTGGTAATTGTTCCTTCCCAGATGAAATTTGGCCTAAAGGAGGCAAAAAGAAAGTTCTACTAATATCTACAATTAGTCTAGGAACTCTGTGTCATGCATGTGGAGCTCAGCCTTGTGAGCCTGCTCAGAAATGCTCCACGGAATGCTCACAGTTGGCTTTATTGACTCTTACAGCTTTACAAACACCAGAGCTGTCAGTAGTCCTGCCAGTGTTTGCATTGCTCCTAAAATACTGAGCAGACTGTTCTCCCATGTTTTCTAATTGGGATCCTTACCAGAGTACTGGAGTCATTTTGGTTGTGTTTTGTTTAAAATACAGCTTTTTCAGAATGCATAAGGTGAGGCTACACTGCCTTGTGCCATGAAATGTGAAGTTAAAAGGAGTCAGGGAATGTAAACTCCTGGGGGTAGCTTTGGGAGGTGTCTGTCACCATGGTGGCCCGTGAACTTCAAGCAAGGAAAGGTTGCTGCTGGCTGTAGCAGGACAGAAGTCTTTTCCAAATGGAATTTGGTTGTTTCTGCATGTTATTGTGAAATGGGAGGTATGAAAAGCAGGTTAATAAGGCTGGAGCTGAGGAAAAAAAAATGTAATATGTTTTAGTAACAGAGAGGTGACTGTCGTGATTATCTGTCTGTTTTCCCAACCTTCTTCTTTTCATTTCAGAATTTTGTCTTCAAGGACAGTTCATGATGGACTAAAGAACCAGGAATTGAACTCTTCTGACTCAGGTATTGATCACAGAGGTCAGGCTACCAAAGAGTTAGAGTTCATCTGCTCAACTCGGTTAGGAGAGGGAAGAGGAGGAAAGGGTTTGGAGATTTTCATCCCTTGATGATTTGTTGAACTTCCAAAATGAATGAAACAAACAAAAACCTGCAGTTACTTGTGTTCTGCATTTCATATGTGTATTAAGCCTGGAAATAAGATTTTTACACCAGAATATTGCCCCTCCAGCAGAGGATATGTGAAGCTGATTGAGTGACCTTTTATTGTCACCTGTTACATTTGATCATGTGGGAGAAGCAGGTGTGCTGTATCTGTGCTCAGAGCTGCTGTATCTGTGCTCAGAGCTGTTGGATTCTGGCTTTGGGAAGCAGATTTCTCTGTTTTTTATGTTAACTTCATCATGGTGATAAACAAAACCAATTCAAACAGTAAACTACTTTGTGTGCCAGATGGCAAAATCTAATAATTTTCTAAACTGTTGCAAGAAGGAATGTGATGAATAAGTACATCTGCTGGTGAAAGTCACACAGATCCATCCATTTGGCAACAGAGTGCCTCCTCTGCTGTTTTCTGTACAGTGAAGTGCACATCTGAAGCTTCACCAAAAGCAAGTGTGATAAAAATGATGTGTGCTTGTTTAGCATTTTAATTGGCTTTTAATAGAGTCATAGTGTAAATTTTACTTCATTTATTTATCTGCCAGTTTTCAACTGCTGAATTTAAGGTCTTTAAGTGATAGTGTTGCTCAATCAAGAAAAACTGCAACACTGCTGGGTATAACAAAATTGGTTTTATACGTAAGTGTTTTGCAATATATATTAATACTTGAATTTTGAGCAATGCTGATCCATTAAATAGATGTGGGGAGCTTGATACCACTTCATCAAAGGTCAGTTTTTTAGCATCTTTTGTTTGCTAATCAAAGGAAAAGAATCTAAAAATGCAAAACAATGTGATGCTGCAGTTTGGGATAGATAAACAGTGGAGAATAACTGCCAGTTTCTCTGGTGGCAAGAGAGAAAGGAAAATTTATCTGCTACCAAAAAGCTGGGCTTGTCTTTGTCTTTGTTGTTCTCGCTGGTGTGATACCATGAAGCAGCAGACTAGCCAGGAAGGAATGCTTCTTTTCTGATACATGACCATCTTTATTTACTGCAGCTTGACAATTTGCAAGCACGGGTGTGAAGTATGAAAAATGTTTTGGCAACATGGAATAACTAATGCTGCCATTGGAAACGTGACACAGCAGCTACCTCAAATCCCTGTCATTCAGGACTTTCCCCCCTCCTTTTTTTACAGCAGACAAACTGTTAGGTACTGCGAGATTCTTTCCTGGGGCACTGGCAGCGTGTGATTTAAACATTGGTTTTTCTCATTTCTCACTTCTCAGTGGTAATTAATGGCAAGTACTGCTGCCCAAAGATCTACTTCAACCACCGGTGCTTCTCAGGGCCTTACCTGAACAAAGGCAGGATTGCAGAGCTTCCCCAGTCCGTGGGACCCGGGAACTGCGTGCTGGTGCTGAAGGAGGTGAGCTGGATGCACACGCTGCAAAAAGCAGTGTGCCTTAAGCACCTAAATTAGAGTGTCTCTGTAATTACAGATGGGTAATTCAGAAATTTAAGCTGGTGGTGAGTAAAGAGTGTCTTTTTTGCATACAATAAAATATAAATCACGAATGGTTTTATGGATGGCTGATAAGAGTAAAAGCCTCTCATTTATCTAAGTAACACTCAGCCTTCTACTACTAAATTTTATTTTCTTTTAAAACAGTATAACCTGTAATTACCACAATCAAAGGAGTTAGTATCTTTTTTGTAGCTGTAATAAATGTTTTCATTTTAGTTAACAGAATTTAGCTGGAGATAATCCCAAAATTCCTTTATGGTTTGCACTGTTGATGGTAAAACAGAGGAAATACAGATTTTCTTAGTCAAAATGGCAAACTGCATTCAGTAATTGGGAAATGAAAAGAGTTATCTGTGTTTTATAAGTTGGATACACTTTGCGTAGATCAGGTGAAATTACAGTTTGGCTTCTTAATGTAATTGAGGGAGGAAGAGGCCATTCTTTAATCCCAGAGAGCTTTTCTCCAGAAGGTGTTACACAGAAAATTTACAGATACTTTAATGTAATAATTATTTTTCTGATACTTCAAAAAAGGTCATGGGGTGCTTATTATCTGTCCTGAGAGGCTGGAAATTTCCAAAGACATAACTAACTGGATATGCACACTTGAGCTGTCACGAAATGATCACTGTATATACAAGAATTGGCTCAACATACCTGGAATTTTTGCTTTTACTACCAAGTATCTTAACAGGGGGAGACCTTAAGAAAGACTTTCTGGCAGACGTGATGTAAAACAAGAGTCTGGTTGTCAAGAATCCAGCAGATTATTGAAAAAGGTTAATTTTTGCATGCAGAAAATACCCTATCCATCCTTCCTGTTTCAGTGCTTTAATGTAAGAACTGCAAAAGAACAAATGTGAAATTCTGTGGCAGCTTCATTTAGTCTTGAAGGTTTACTCTGCCTCATTGCCTGAAAGCAGAAAGTGTGCACAAATCCTGCTGATGGGCAGGTGCTGAATGGTGCTGAGAGTTCAGCCAGTGTGCTCAGTTGTATTCATTTCAGTTGTGAGTCTTGCTCACTGTAGGAATCCTAGAGAGAGTTTGGTGCTTGCATTATATTTAATACTTTTCTTTGATTTCTGGAC
Organism: Hylia prasina; assembly: GCA_013397195.1. NCBI lineage: Eukaryota > Metazoa > Chordata > Aves > Passeriformes > Sylviidae > Hylia > Hylia prasina. The sequence goes on along the minus strand of VYXD01013288.1, from coordinate 168,930 downwards.
CGGTGTATTAGTAGCAATAAAACTGCAAATTTTTAATGTCAAGGTTGTTATGCACCCAGCTGGGAATAATTTGGAATAAGCACATAGTGAGCATAAAAAGTACAATTAGAGTGCACATTTTGTACTATCCCCCACTAACTTCAGATTACTCACAACTTCCAAGTCACTTCACAGTACCCGAGAAATTATCATTTTATTAAAATACAGACCTTATCACGGTTCACAGAAGCAAAACAGATGAGAGCTTAGCATTCTGCACTAGGGTTTTGTTGTAAGCAGTAGGTTAGCAGGCAGCAAAATCCTGCAGCATTTTTTGGCACATCTTCACATGACATACAATCTTTAAGATAATCGCTCAGATTCAGCCAAGGTTATGCAAGTTTGTGAGTACTCAGCCCCAGGCATTAATTTAGTGATGTGTAATTCAAGGGCAATGACTTGGAAATTGCTGGATACACTCGTGACTCTGCAGACAAATTCTGAGGGCTGGGAAGGCCCAAAGTGTCGGCTGCTCTCAGTGTTCGTTTTGGCACTGTCAGGAGGTGTCTGTAATCCTGCTGCGAATGAGTGCTTTGATGCTAGATAATTTGGATGAATAGGAGTAATTTCCTATTCTGCCCTGGCACTTTAAAACAGATTTATTGTACAAATAACTTACACATGTTTTCTGCTCTTCCCTCGCGCGCTGTAGGTTCTCACTTTATTGATCAATGCCGCCTACAAGCCCAGCCGCGTCCTGCGAGAGCTGCAGCTGGATGAGGAGGCTGCCTGGCATGGCCACGGAGAGACCCTAAAAGCCAAGTAAATTCTTGTCCTCTTCCCTCTCTAGCAGTCTAGAGACTGCTCTGTAGCTGTTCTCTACAGTCTGTGCTCTAACTTAGATCTCAGAGAAGGAAAAATCACTTAGAGCATATCAAGATGCCAACAGCTATTAAATGTTAAATCTTTACGAATTTCTTTATGAATTCTGGTGGAGCGTTAAAATCACATGCATTTTAATTTTAATGCTCCATAATATGGCAGTGTACTCTGCTATAGGCATGTGAGTAGCTAGAGACTGGTGTGGCACTGGTACAGCATTGTACTGACAGACCTGTGGGTGATGTTTAAGATTTTTTAATTCTTATGAAGATAATTTGTCAATGTTTTAAAGCAGAAACATGTACTGCTTGGGAGGCTTCTCAGGCATTTCCACACAGATTTCTTAGTGGAAAAAGATGCTTCAGAAATAAAGGTACAAGCTTTGAAATGGCCTGACATGGATGTCTTTCTACAGCAGTCTGCCCTAAAGCACTCCCAGTTTTCCTGCTGAGCTTTTTGGGTTGAATCTTCTTTGCAAGATTATTTTTACAGCTAGGAAAAAAAAAAAAGCAGTGAACATATTTGCATATATTTGATAAGTCCAGATATTCCTTTATAGTCTAGGGATGGTTTTGTAATTAGGTCACTGTGTTTGCATATTAGAGATTAGATTTTCCCAATGTGCCACTACACACTTCCCTACATAATTTTGAATGTGTCAGTAATTCTTTTGTTGGATCAGTTTCATATATAAAAATACATCTTTCCATGTATTGAAGGATTGCTCTGAATTGGGCAATAGGAAGGTGACAAAGGTTAGTGTAAATAGAAGGTGTGGTTGAGGAATAAATAAAAAAATATTTGTTCAGTCTCACTGAATTTGCTGTTTGCTTGCTTTTGCCACAGTAGTGAGACCAGGAGTATCTGGACTATGATGCAGCTGGTTTTTTTCAAGGTATTAACTAGGTACTTGCAGGCTGAAACATCTCTGGTAGATACCAGCACATGCTTGTAGCTGTGCTGGGAGAACAAAGCAGAAATGCTGAGCAGCTCTGGCAGATACTACACAGTGCAGCTCTCTCAGTGTAATAGCAAGTTGGTGAACAAAAAGGAATGATTTCTTCATTTAAATCAAACAGGAGCAGTATGTGGAGTCATGCAAGTGACTGTCCTGGGCAGTTGTTCAGCAGTTGGACAAAAGCTGATGGGAAATGTGGCAGTGGTCCCCTTGCCTCCATAGGATGAGCACAGAAAGGCTCACCAAAAGCTGTTACCTGAATGAGCTCAGTGGGTGCTCTCAGCCTTGGTTTGAGGAACCAGCTGTCCATGTGACAGTGGGCATTTCTGCAGTCCCATAAAAGCAAAGAGAGAGCAAACCATCTGTGAACAACGAAAACAAAATATCTGAACTCTGGGACAGTCCTCTCAGATGGTGTTTTGTACTTGTTGATGGGGCAGTGTTGCTGTGTTTGGTACTGCAGCCACCTCTGTGATGGATTTTCTTTACTTGGGGATCTGACATCAGAGACAGGAGCTCCTGTTTCCTGGACTTGGCAGTCCATAAAGTTCATCATTGCTCATATTTTTTCTCAGTTTGATCTCAGTATTCTTGTACACCTCTCAATGAAGTCCTTTTATCCTGGTAATGAGGAGGTTCCTAATTATGCCTGTATTTTCAATGCTAGATACAAAGGCAAGAGCTACCGTGCCACCGTGGAGGTTGTGAGGACGGCAGATCGGGTGGCAGATTTCTGCAGGAAAACGTGCATCAAGCTGGAATGTTGTCCAAACCTCTTCGGCCCTCAGATGGTGCTGGATAAGTGTTCAGAGAACTGCTCTGTCCTGACAAAGACCAAGTACAGTGAGTAGTTCCCTGATCCATACCAAGGTGGAGTTTGGAGTGTTATATTTTAGTTTCTTTTGGCTTTGACTCCAGAAGGAGCAGCTCAAGCACGACATAGAGAGGCTTACAAAATATTCATGTTCCAGTATGTAAAGGAGAAAAAAAGTCTGTATTAAGTGGTAGAACCATGGCTTAACTTCTGTTGTGTGCTTAAAACTTCATCTTTTTAAAACAATTTTTTGTACAAGAACTGACCAATGTTGTAATTTAAGTGGCATTATAATTGCTTTTAGCAATTTGTAGTGGGGGCAAAAATGCAACACCACCTTAGTTTTTCTTTTCTTAGTTTTTATGGTTTTTGTCGACTCGCTTTAACCATTTGACACTGTGAGAACAAAAAGTGCATCGAGGCCGTGTTTAAAAACTACAAATCATCGTAAAAGGCACCATTAAATTGGACCATACCTTTGATAATTTTTGTATAAAATATGATTATCTGGGGGCTTCCCAGAGATGGAGGAAGTAAATCTTTACAGGGCAAACAAAATTGATCAGTAACTCTTGTTCATTAAACCAAATTGAAGTGGAAAATACAGACAAACTGATTTTGAAGTTTTGCAGAACTAGGATTCCTATTGGGAATTGTCCTTCTACTGATTTTCCAGTCTTGATGAGGAGCAAACATAACTAGTGGCACTGAAGGTGCATTTCAACACTTTGCTCCTTTCTTCTGCCCTGGTAGCACACTATTACGGAAAGCGGAAAAACAAGCGGATAGGTCGGCCCCCGGGTGGCCACAGCAACATGGAAGTAGCCATGAAGAAACCAAATAAAAGACGGAAGAGACGAAAACATTTCTTTGTTCATAAGAAAAAACGTTCTTCTGCGTCCGTGGATAACACTCCAGCTGGATCTCCCCAGGTAGGACACTGCCAGCAGCGCTCATAGGTCTGCGGTGCCATCTTGGGCTGCTTCATTTGAAACGGCAAACATTAGTTCTTGTAACTTCAGACTTAGAGCTGCCTTTTTTTTCTTTTTTTCCTAACTCTTCAGGGCAGTGGGGCAGAAGATGAGGATGACCAGGATGAGGTGGATGAAGAGTCTCTGACTGAGGACAGCACCTCAGAGCACCAAGATGAACTTCTTGAAGAATCGGAGGTGTCAGAGAAGAAATCCCTATCATCATCTCCCACCCAGAGTGAACTCTCTCATTCCTTGGCTCAGGACCGAGACAAGAGGAAGAGGAAGCTCAGAACTTTTTCCTTTTCTGATGATGAAAATAAACCTCCTTCGCCAAAGGTAACTTGGAATGTAGATTTCTGCCCTGGCTTGCTCCCTGCTGAGCAAGCACCAAAATCTTGGGAGTATTAACCACAATATGTATGTTGTCTGTTACCCTGTGAAGGGCATTGTGAAAACTCTACAGAAAAATTAAAACCCATGATGTTTGTTATGGTTGTGTTGTAGGACTGGAATAAAGACTAAATATTTTGGGAATTCTTTTGGCTTGTCTAGGACATAAAGATGGAAGTTGCTGAAAAGCTGCAACTGGACAGTAACCCTCTGGAATGGAGCGTGGCTGATGTGGTACGATTCCTCAAATCCACTGACTGTGCTCCGCTGGCAAGGATTTTCCTTGATCAGGTATCATTTTCTGTCTGTTAAATGTTGAATCTGTTGAATGGCTTCCTATCCTCTAAGGAGTCAGAAAAAGAAATTTTTTTAGTAGGTTTCTGAGGAAACAAACACTTGTGCAACCTGCAGCACAGGGTTGAGAGAGGAGAGTTCAGGGAATGACCAGAATTTTTCAGGTTTCTCACTACTGGGGGAAGGATATTTTGGTCTGCAGAGCATCTGAATCTCAAAACTACAAATAATGCCTATAACAAAGCACTATGACAGGAGTCAACATTTTATGGGCAGTGGGGCAGAAATTTGCCATAAAACCAGTGTCTATTAAAACAGTACTATTAAAACTAATGGTTAGGGTGGTTTGTGGTGTTGGATGTTCCAGATATACTTCAACCTGTGGAACCTCTATTTCTATAGGAAGATGCAGTGGTTGGTTAAAATTACTTTCTGCATGAAATTCCCTTGGTTTCTTTTGTTTGGTTGTATTTTTACAATAGAATCTCCTGACAGTCTGTGCCTTAGTGGATTTGAGCTGGCATTTTAAGAAAGGAGTTAATTTGTTGTGTGTGGGAGAGATTTCTAAGCTGCCTGGGGGAGCATGAAAGAAACATCTAATTCACAAACGGCCACAAATCTGAAATTACAGCAAGTCAAAGCTGAAGGAGCAGGGAGAATAACAACAGTGTCACTATGGAATTTTTGTCTTCTGACAGGAAATCGATGGCCAGGCACTGCTGCTGCTGACCCTGCCCACTGTTCAGGAGTGCATGGACTTGAAGCTTGGACCAGCTATTAAACTCTGCCATCACATTGAGAGGGTCAAACTTGCCTTCTACCAGCAGTTTGCAAACTGAGGAGCAGCCAAGTTGAAGTGGATTTTTGAAGCACAACTACAAAAACATGCTCCTTTCTCTCTAGCACGTAAAGCCAAATGAACTTAAACTGAGGCCCTGGTGACCTGAAAGTGTGCGTCAGCCTCAATTTTTTCTATTTCAACAGAAGGAAGACAACATCTGGAGCAAAATGCCAATGCAAACACAGGGGCTACTCCACCAGCTGCCAGCTTGGGAACACAATAGTCTCTTGCTCTATGGTTCCCTTTTTTTAATGTATTTTTTAATGATTACAGAGAAGTCTCCTCTTGTGGGAAATGACATTTCAATAGTTCTGTTGGCACGGAACTTCAGAAGAAGAAACGGATCCTGTTTACGTTCGCATGTAGTCTGCCAGAAATAACCTTTCTGTTCCTGGTGTTTTCACAGAATCCCCTTCCCTCCCTGTGGATGAACACTTGCTTTACCACAGCACTGACTTTGGAATGTGTTCTTTGCACATTCGTGTGTTAATGTTCCGATTTTTAATGAATTTGTTCATTGTTAGGACAACAATGTGGCCACAGGGTTCTGAATGTACAGTATAGCAAGGGTGTGGTTCCTTTTGAAGTGGTGTTTGGTTTTTTGGGGGTTTTTTTGTTTGTTTCACTGTTGTTGGTTTTGCTTTTGTTTTTACTACCTCTGTAGCCTGAACAGTCGAAGCGATGAACTAAAAAGGGAGGGAGCTGCTCTTTCTGGACACGTGGTCCGTGGCTGCACAGCAGTCTCACTTCTGTGGGCATGTCCAGAGCGCAAACCAATGTCAGCACACAGAGCTTCTGTTCCAAAGCTTTAGCTGAAACTTCTGTAGGCATAATCTGGATGTTTCCTTTTTTTCAGATGTCAGAAAACTTAATTATTTTGCACTTCTCTTACAGGCAGGCTGTAGGACATAAGGAAGGAAAGAGAAAGTGCCTCTGCATTTTCTATATTTAGGTTGTCAGGTTTTTTTATTTTTTTTCTTTATTGTATGAAGTTATTTCCTTTTTCTTCTAGCAAACAATTGGGCCATGTACATAGAGCCTGTCAGCAGACTTTTGCTTTGCTACCTGAACATCTCTTTAGAGAATACACTAAGGAAGCTGCAATCAATAGAGGACTGCAACATAGCTCTGCCAGTGTTTGCATTCTGGAAACTCTTATGAGCTTGACTTTGTCTTTTTTAACTATCTACAGATGCTTGATCAGACTTGATGAAAATTTGGTGAGTTGGCAAGGGATTTGTGTGTTTTTATTACAGAAAAGGAAAAGGACCAGTGGGACATCTTAGTTCCATCAGTAGATTCACAGTAGGATGAACTGCTGATTTTAATTTTCCGGGGTAGTAAAACCCAATCAGCCACTTGCTGTAGGCCAGTGCTTTACACTTTGAGTAACCAGGCTTACATTACTTTCCATTAAAGGTGTGAGGAAACTCGCATCAGGCTCAAGATCTGCATCAAATAAGTGTTGAGTTTCAGCTGGCTTGCATTCATTCACTCTGCCTGTTCTCAGAGTGTTTGGAGGAGCACAGGCAGGAGCTGGGTGTGTGCAGCTCTGCTCCTTCATGTCCTATTTAAATCCACCTCTGCAGGAAGCCCCTGGCATATGAATACATTTGAGTTCAGAAGGTGCTTGCTGCAGGAATTGGTTTAGCAAAGATGCAGTTGTTGGGTTCTGATGGATGGGGGTTACTCACTCTGGTCAGATGGAATGATTCAAGTGTCCCTTAGGCCCAGTGTGATTGGCCATTCCAAAGCTGTGAGCTGCACAATTCAGCAAGGATGTGGTCTGCAGGCTGAGAGCTGAGTTGGCACAGCCTGTGACTGTACCTGCCATGCTGGTGTTGAGGGGGAGCTTCCTCCAGTGAAAACTGTTGGGACTAAACAGAGCCCAGTAACTGGGGGTTGTTGCTTTTGCCCCTTAGAATAACTGCGTAGTCAAGGCAGAATTATTCACACAAAAATTAAAATCAGATTTTTTTTTTCATTCTAGAATCAAAATGTAAATGTCAGACTACTTACTAGCTGAATGTTCCTGAGGGAGGGCAGTGTGTAGCTAGGAAAATTTTTCTCCCACATTGTAAGCAGAGTGTGAAGACAATTAAATTGAAATCAAAGCATCCCTTTTTCCTCCTTACACCAGATAATGGTGTAAATGGACATTTTGGCTCTTCAAATTGTGCTTAGATCATTTGCCTGTACTCCAGTCCCTTAGGACAAACTCATTCATAAGCCATTAGGCTTGAAAAAATTTCTAAAGAAACACTGCTGCTTTGCTGTCAGCATCTTGAGAAAATTGACCAGTAGAGAACTTCTGGGCTGGAAGATGATGCTTTTGGGTCAGTGCAGTAGAATTCCCAGAGTTCTGTTGTCCTGATGCCTGGCAGGATTGACCTGCATAGCCAAGAGATGTTGCTTCCACCTTTCCCTGTAGACAGATAGATGTCTTTTTAAGTAGTTGTCAGGAGAGAACAGAGCTGAATGTGTAATTTAGTGGACCTGTTAAGGTGGTGCCTGGGGTTTTAAATACAAATGTCATACTTCCTTTTCTCCGTAAATAAAGCAGTCAGCAGTTTCAGCCATTAGTGGGATACTTACTGGTCACCTTTGGCATGTTTTATAGGCTGGATTTTTCTGCCTTGTTTTGGGAGGCACTGACAGTCTGGTCCCAGTGGGATCTATTTTTGTTGAGATTTTCAAAAGGGATGTTTTCATTATTTGTGAAATGTTTTTATGCTGCACACGGGTACTGTACACTCTGTTTCCTGGAAAAAAATGCACTCTGTTTTATTGCTGGATTTAAAAGGAATAATTGGGGCTTTATCTTGAGGATGGTGTTTCTGCTTGACTCTGTTTCAAGTTCCTCTTTCTCTATGTGTGGCAGATGACACAACTGCACTTACTTGTTCATCTTAATCCAGTATGACTTGAAATGAGCTCATGTGCTGCTTTAGTCACTCTGTTTCTTCAAAACTGGATTTTGTACAGCTGGTGGCTGAATCTTGGATTTGGGTGACAGCAATGTTTCACCATCAGAAGTCCTTGGGACTGCAGTAATTTAGGGTTCAGGGGTTTGTGCTGTTCTCTAGCACATAATTCACCATACAGTAGAACAAAGCTGGAGTCCAGGAGAAAGGCACTGATATCCTACAAATGTCTTCAGTACAAGAAAATGAACTCTCCACTGAGCCTTGTGTACTGTTAATGTGGCTGGTAACAGGAGTTTACCCTTGGCTTGACCCACTGAGGGTTTGTGTTCTTGTTTGTTGTATTTTCATATGCATTCTGCAATCTTGGGTTTGCACATCATAGCTTTAGAAACCTGGTGGTACCACTTTGACTGTGCTAAGCTCAGCCTTGTTAGGCAGGAAGATTGGGTCACTGTTGTGTGCTTTCTGCACCAACTCTAGGGCTCTGTAACAGAGAAGTATTTGACCTCCAAAAATGTGATGGAGGTTTAATGTGGTAGAATTATCCCTAAAGCACAAGTAGCTTGCAGTCCATCCTAAACTGAAAGCAGTCCTTCCAGGAGAGGAGAGGTACAGCACTGATCTTGGTGAATGAAGACTACTTTTTTCCTAACTCTAAACATTTCTGACAGTTCCTCTTTGAGGAATGAAATAAAAGACAGATTAATTTCTGTATCATATAGAACTCCAGGAGTGTTTGCAGTCTCTCCTGGGATCAATGGAAACAGTACATACAGAAGAGTTTGGGAGTGGTTTTAAAGATTACATTCTCTGTCACAACTTTTAGTAGTATTTTGTTGTCATTTTAGGATTTGCTAGTGTTTGTTCTTTATTCCAGTGATGCTTTAAAGGAGGGAAGGAGTATTTAGCTGCTAGGTCCACAGAAGTGTAAATATATTTACAGTCGATTGGACTGAGCACTCCATTCTTCTGTGTGAAGTACAAAGCCTTGGTACTTAGTTAGCAGAAAGCCCAGTGGCTTGTGAGATTCTTGAATGTAATGGAATAGGCTTCAAAGCTATTGAGCTCGAATTGGAGACTGGATACCTTTGGACCAAATCTGTTGTTACTAGATGAAGTAGCCTTACCAGAAAGCCAAAAATATGATCCTGTACAAAGCTACTCCTTAACCAGTCCTGTCACAAAGTGTCAGCCTGGTTACTGCCTACTGTGAGCTCAGATTACCTAAAAGCAACTAAGCACAAAGACATAGGCTAGGTCAGGAGACTTCAGATGTAGAATGAAGGCTCCCCTTCAAGGGATTGTGTGCTGACCCCTTGTTTCAGAGTGCTGCCGCCCTTCCCCAGACATGCATGTAGCCTTCTTTTCAAAGGCAGCCTTTTGGGTGAAGGATTGCAATGGGACTTGGGAACACCAGAGACAACAAGCCTCTTTTATTGTTGTTAAACCAAAATACCAATCTCTGTGATACACAACGAAACTGAGTTAAGGTTAGTGACACTTTGTCTCCATGGTCGTTTGTAGCTTCCTCAGCGTGGCATCTGTTCTGAAATGCACCAGACACACGAGTGGACTTTTGATGAGAAGACAAAGTTGCTCTGTTCAGGTGCCCAGCCAGCAGTGTTTGGCTCAGCTTTAAGCCATGGAAGTGAGCAGGTCTTGCACTGACAGAGTTCCCAGGCAGTGGGTCTGAGTGACTTGGCACAAACAATGGGACCCCTGGCCTGGCACAGAGCGGGGGCAGCAGCCCTGGGGCTCGGTAACAGCTCATGGCACCGGGTCAACACTGAGCTCTGGGCACAAAGGAATTCTCACCCACTCTGGAAGTTGTTGAGCACCAGTGTCCAAGAAACCTCATGGCAAAAAAAAAAAAAAATCTGGAGGTGTCATGTTTCTCCTCTCCTTTTTATTTTTTTTTAATTTCTGTTTAAAATAAATTTAAAATAATCTCTATAGACAATCAGAGGTCTTCTAGGAGTCTCTGCCCAAAAGGGTGCCAGCTCCACACCTGTGGGCCTCTTTCTTATACTAACTCGTTGGAACTGATGCACTTTTCCTGTATTTTGCCTTTTTTGATTAGCTGCTTGTTCTTAAACAAAGATTTAAATGCATATTGTGTTGTGTCCCTTCTGCTTGTTTTATCTTTCTTTAACTTTTAAAAGAAAATATATATATGCAGTGAGACTGAAGTACTACATGGAAGAGAAACATGCACAAGAAAATATGCCTATTAAGTCCCACCATTGTTTGAGCAGGTGTAACAATTTAATCAGAAGATTTTTTAAAAAATATTTTGGATGGATATTTTACTTGTTTTGTCTGTAAATAGTGTATAAAAGTTTGTGTTATATGACAGTTTTAAGTGGTTGTAAGAAAATTAAAAAAGATACTTAAACTGTTACTGATGACTTTGGTATTAATATAATCATAAATATTGCTGCTGACCATGAGCAATTTTCCCTCTTGGAAAACTGTGGAAAGCTGTCTGGCATGTTTCATTACTTGCATAAAAGGTAAATGCAAGCCACATAAATACCACTTGGAGAGGCTTCATGTTAAGGAGCTTGATTGGGTTTATTCAGTTCCCTCAAATGCAAGAGTCCTCTTTATCAAAACTTCTTCTAAGGCAACAGGTTTTGTTTCACGGGGTGCTGGATCCAATTAATATACAGGAGCTGAGGACAGGACCTATAGATTGGAGTAATTTTCTTTTATTGCCTTATTTGAACCTTGGAAGCTGCTTGATGCAATCCAGTGCAAACCTTGCAGGTGCTGCAGCTCCTTCTGGATGGTTTTGTAAAGGATAGCACTACCCCAGCAAGCTGAAATTTTAAAACAGCCTGGCTTTGCTTCTTCTGAATAGCATGAGAGTCCACAGGATGTTTCAGAAACAACGTTGCCTTGCAAAGTTCTTGTTTCCTTACTTGGCATTCCAACAGATTGTACTCAGCGCTTGTTTCTTGGCTGCACTTCAGTTACTTTGAGCTGATTTTACACTGGGTGCAGAAAATGCACAGGAGTGGGATGAAACTGATTTGCTTAACACTGTCTTTTAGACCTCTATAAATATGTAGGATTTAACATAAATCTTATACTTGCCTTCACAGAGCGCTGTCTGCTTGAGAGAAATCTGAAGGCTTGTGAATAGTACATAGCAGGAGGCAGTGATTTGTCTGCCATGGGTTTCAGAAGGGCTTATAGGAGTCATGATGAGATGAAACCCTTGAAGAGGTGTTTTGGGGGAATGATCTGGTTTAAAGGATGGAATGTGGAGTAACATGAGGCATAAGCCCTTTGAGTTATGTTTCCAGATTCATGTCTGAAACATAGGTTTTGTGTATAAATAGCATTATATAAATCTTTAAACAGTATTGGGGTCCAGGTCAGGTACGTGTGTGGGATGTCTAATGTTCAGCAGCAGCTGGGAAAGCTAAAAAACCACCCTGGGCCACAAGCAAATAGGTCAAGTCCAGGTTGCAAATGCACTGCTTGGTGGCTGTTACCACTGTGTGCAAGGGGGAGAAAAAGCAACCTGCTCCAGTCCGTGTCTTTTCTGTTAGGTAACTATTTGCTTTCCTGAGCTCTTGCTTCTGGCAGCTCAGAGCAGAAGAGTGTTAACCTGGGGCCAGAGGCACTGGACCGATCATTTTGGCTAAGTGTTCTCTGGGTCAGAGAGCTCAGAGCATTTCTTTTTCTAGCTGCAACTTCCAGACATTTATGACACAGCCTAAAAATTAGAAAAATCAGTGTCGTGTGCCAATACCATTTGGCATCACCTTCCAGGAAGGACAGTCACGTAGGTAGGTTTGCAATGTAGACACAACAAATGTTATTTAAAGCACTATTGATTCATGTGCTTGGCTTTGCTTTCTGATATATTTTAACATATGCTTTCTGGGTCATATTTATAAGTGAATTCATATTTAGACAGGGATTTTAAATTATTTAAAGAAATTGTGTAAGAAAGCAATACAATGCAACATGACCTGAGTTGATTCTGCACGGAAAATAAGAACCTAAACTTGATGCAGTTCTGGCTGGAGAGGATGAAGAGGGGTACAGCACAATGGGACCAGTCAAGGTTCACTGGCCAACAGGTCCAGTTTCAGAGCTTTCCAAATGAAAGTGCTGACATGTTTTCTTTAATTCACTGGGCCGGGAATTGCCGTTTATAAAGCATGAAACATTTTTGCTAAAGAACCCAGGTCATACTTTTCTCTTTCCAGGGTGATAGCAGCCTTGTCTGGCCCTGTGCGGTCTGGGCTACGCAAAGCCTCGGGTGCTGTGGTTCTGACCCGGGCATTCCTCGGGGCTGTGGTGCGGTTTAGAGATGGGAGTGGACGCTGGAGCCAGTGTTTGGCATGCTGGAGCCAGTGTTTGGCACGCTGGAGCCAGTGTTTGG
>VYXD01013288.1:77778-156173 GCA_013397195.1 Hylia prasina | reverse complement strand
CGGTGGGCGCAGCCGCCGGCGCCGCTTGGTGGGTGCCGGGTGAGCCGGAGCGTGGACGTGCGGGGAGGCCTCAGAGGCGGTGGCTCAAGTCCTTTCGCTTTCTTAAACTTGCCTTCCTAATGCTCGTACCCGTGCTGATAGAATTTATTGGGTGGGTGTGTGTTCTGCTTGGAATACTGCCAGCAGGAGGAGGTGGTGTGTGCGGAACCGCTCGGGTTTGGGATGTGCAGAAGTCACGGGTTCGGCCGATCAGTTTTACTGCAGGTGCGCCTTGTCATGTCACCAGCAGCAAAGTCACACTTGTTTCAATCCCGCCTCGCTTCCCTGGAGGGCCGTTCCTGGGAACTGGAGCAGCCCGGGAGCGGTGTGGCCGCTGACAGAGCTCAGCTAATGGGCAGCAGCTCCTTACGCTGCTTTTTGAGTGTGGTGGGAAGGCAAGGAAGGTCTGTGGTGAGGGAGTCACAACAACGTGAAACAGTTCTGGTGGATTTGTCTCTGTCTTATGGTCTAGTTAGTATCCTTTGGGTTGAGAAGTGGAAAAGAAACCCATTGCCATTACTCAGGTGACTGTGACCTTGCTGGTAGCAAAAAGTGGGAGAAGGAAAAGAGAATATCAGGGACATATTTTATAGTTTGATCTAAAGACCAAGATCCTGTTTACATTAGAATTGCACTGATGCCTTTTCATGCTGCTGTCACACTATTATGGTTGACTCAGACATTTGCTAACACCTTATATTTGCATGCCTTAGTGTCTCAGTCAGTGTTAACAATGACATTGCTCTTGTAAAAGCTATGTGTGTAGCTGTCATCCTGTGGCTGAAGGGCAACAGTGATCACTGGTGTAGCATTTGGTCAGTGACAGCAGCCTCATAATTAGAGGTTTTAGCAGTTTCCAAACAGAAGTACCTCTGTGTAAGAAGGTGATAGAACACAGTGTTTGGTTTAGATTTAAGGGCTAGAAATTTCTTAGGGATTGGGCATCAAAAGATGGAGAACTGCAGATGTTAGTTGTCAAGGTGGTATCTCTTTTTCTGGAAATAGTATCTTTATGCATATTACAGTAACATTGGACTAAGTGAAGACAAGAAAAAGTGAGTATGAAAAGCAGGGACTAGAAAAGTGAACACCTTGTTGCTGGCTGCATTTTTTGACTTGTGTTAGGTACTGTTAAACCATGAACTGTGAGGAGACTGTTGATGCAGAAGGGAGTGGAAGGAAGGCAGCCAGTCCTTGCACTGTACTGGTGAGAAAAGGAGTCTGTGTCCAAAGCAGACCAGAGCAAAAACATAGCAACTTATCACTCTTAAAAGCGCATGTATTAAAAATAGAGGATAGGTTTGTTTGTCCCAGCTTTGCCAGCCACATTCTCTTCCACAGTGTTTTGTGCCTCTTCCTGAGCAGGAGGAGAAGCTGGTGACAGCACATGGGCCTGTTACACTGGTACAAGAGCAGCTCTCTGTGTTAGGGGTTGTTTTGGGCAAAAATTTTGTTTGTCTGATAGCTTTGTCAGAATGTTTCTATCCACTGGCATCATAAAGTCACCCCAGGACAACTTCTTATGTCATGTGCAAAACACCTGGTGTGTTGTTCCAAACCCTTTAAAGTTTCCTCAACAAATGGGACTTTTTGTGACAGATGTGACAGAAAAGCAAGAACTTGTGGCTGAGGATGGAGGGAGAGTGTGACATCAGGAAACAGCCGGGCACCTACACAGCTCTTCCTGTCCCTGCTGGGGCAGGAGTGGGGACACAGCTGCTGGAGCTGCATCACAGAACTGGTTGCATTTAAGCTGGAGTAGCTCTGGGCCTGTAGCTGTGTGGTACAAGAGAGCTGCTGGCACAGAAGGAGAGACAAGTGACTGTAGGCAGGGACTGCTTGAGGTTTGTGACTGCAGTCAGGCCCCTTTGGAACAGCAGTAATTCTCTGTGTGCAGCTGTATCATTTCTCCAGCTCTTGTCTTACCCATGACTGTCTGGTATTTAAATTTAATAAGGAGGAAATAACTTGTCTTTTTTTTTTCTTCTTTTTTTTTTTTTTTTTTTTGAAAGGGAGCACCAGGAGATGTTCTAATACTTTAGTTGTGATTAATGGTACTGAACCCTCTGTAGCAAAAGAAATTAAAGTCATGGCAGCAGAGATACATTGCACAATTGCTCTTTATGCACAGCAACTGTCTTTCTTTGAAAAATATTTGATTTGACATACAAAGAGTAGGAAATTTCGGTAAGTGGCTAAATCAAAGGCTGAACCAGATGTGCCCTTTTCTAGATAAATTTTACCATGCTTGCATTTAGTGGAAAAAAGAAAATATCTTTAACCATAAGCAGTAAGAGAAGAAGGACCTTTTCTGTGCCTCACTGCCGAATGTTCATCTACAAAGAACTGAAGGACTGATCTGAAAGCCAAATTATTTAAGATCTGACACTCCAGTGCCACCTCTTTGTTCATGCCCCTGTTCAGTTGCTGTAAAGCTGTGCTGCCAGCTGACCTGGCAATGACATCATTCAAACCTCATATTTGAAGGGCTAAAATGTGTTAAGGATCAGGTTTTTGTTTGTGGAAGATGTGCTGGCTCTCTGCCAGGGGGAGTGTGTCTGTCGTCTGATCCTGGTAGGAAAAGCTTTTACCCCAGTAACATTGTCAGCCTACCTTGTGTGTTCCCTCACTGCTGAGTGGGCACAACCAAGAAGTGACAGGAACGGTGAATTTCTCACTTTGAGCTGACAAATGTTCATTGGAAATTAATTCCTAGGTTTCCTTTGCTTTGTAGCTCTTGACTCCCTGTTCTGACACACAGGGAAAGAGGATCAGTTTCACTTGCTCACCCCACCTTACCATTTAAATGAAAGACTTCCTTCTAGGTTTTTCCAGGTTCAGATATAACCTGTCACAAGCCCCTAACCTTTTTCTTGTGGAATGAGCTTTAGCTAGTGATCATCTATCCTGAGTTTATATGGGAGCTTCTCTGTCTCCCTTAGGAAGAGTAGAAGTTTGCCTGTGGTTTTTATTGTTGTAAGTTAAGGTCTCGCAAATCCACTCCTTAGTCTCTCTGATTCCAGATTGTACCCTGCTGTTCTTGATATGAAGCATGTGCCAGGAGGTCCTTTTCTGATGTCTGAATCAGAGGTGAATTTACTTCATACTATCAGAGTCCCCCTGTGTTGTGTTTAATTACTGTGAATTCATTTTGCTGTGAGGCCAAAGATGTGTGAAACAGTTTCACTCAGATGCTACAGAAGTTCCAGGACAGGAAAAGGTGAACTGAAGCTGGGTGAGACAACTTCTGTTGGTTCTCTCCTGACCACAGACTCTCAAACACCTCATTTTGGCAAGTCTGCTTGGACTGGCAGCCCTCTTGGACTCTGGTCACTAACTCTCAAACCTGTTAGCCTGATGGTTTTTTGTGTATTGCTTGGTTTTGTGGTTTTGTTCTTCTCTCTCCTGCCTTACATAAGGATTTATTTTTCACTCTGGTTTATTTAAGCCAAGCCACTTCATAACAGGAAGTCTTAATGAGTTTCCTGTGATGGAAGAAATGTGTGTTTATGCTACAGGTCACTAAGCCAAAGATAATATTTTTTCAATATTTGCTGCTATCGTATTTGTATCTTATTTCATAGGATTTTGATTTAAAATGATAGCTTTGTTCCTTAGGTGTTTGAGGTTCCTTGGTGCAATATTTGTGTTTATTTCCTGATGCCACAAAGCAGGTTTTAAATACTTCAGTATGATCCCATGTGTTCTGTCTGTAATTGCAAGCACCTTCTGAGTATTCTGTGGTTGGGCTTCCACTGGTAGTGAATGATGAGAGGAGTGTTGGCATGGTATTCTCACACATGTATGATGTTAGGTGTAGGTTTAAATAACTCAGTTTTTATTTCCCAAACCTGGGAAAGGCATGAGGGAAAACCCACTGCCCATCCCCTTACCCTGTCTGGCAAACTGTTTAAAGTAGTTTATTTACTAAGCTTGTTTGTCAGAAGATTGGTACCTTATCAGTGTGGCAGCATTTGTTTTGGGCTACTTAGGAATGGCTGAGAAGTCAGGTGTGAGTTGTATTGATGAATTATTGAAATAGAGGAGTCAGCTGGTTCTCTGCAGGTAGAAGGTTTGTGTCTGTCTGTGAGGAAAATGTAAATATGCTGTAAAGGAGACCAGTGTGGGAGTCTGCTCCCCTTTTATGGCCTTGTTACAGTTTGTGTCTGTACTCAGGCTGAGAAGGGTTTACAAAAGTGAATGATTTGGTACAGGTGCAGTGAATAATTGAGTAGGTGGGTTTGCTGTTGAGAGTCACAGATGAAACAAAAAGAAACCATTCTAATAAAAGATACTATATATTGTAAGGTGCTCTCTTTGCTTACAGTACCTCAAAGGAAATACCTTAAAAACTACATCCTTAATGCCAGTTAACTTTACAGCAAGGTTTTCCTACTTAAAAAGCTGTCCAAGGAGAAGGAATGCTTTTTCACTCAATAAGCTATCTTAGTAGGTAATTTAGTAGAATTTGAAATGCCTTAGCAAAAATGTGCTTTTCGGAGGAATTACTACGTATTTACATGAAGGTAAGGGAGTAATTTTGTGGGAATAATGTTCTGGGGAGAAGGAATTAAAGGTAATTCTAGCTGCCTTTAACAAAAGAGCATAAAATAAGCTATTGGATACAAAAGGTCTAAACCATATGATTTAGTTGTTTTCTATAGCAATTTTCTTTCTGCTTGAGCAGGCTTAGGAAATATGAAAATTTGGTAGCCTGTAACATCAGCAGTGGAATATAGACCTCTGAGTAACAGCAACTAATTTATTCTGCACGGCATTTCCTGGGATGCTGGGCAGTGGCCTGCTGGCTTTATTAATAAAAGCATTTCTTAAAAAGATTTTATGTTATTCTGACTTGCTAATACTGCATCCTTGAATGTGTTTGCTCTGAGTGATGCAGTTTCTGTTCACGTTAATTCCTGAGCACCCCTCAGCAGGGTCCTTTGTGTGTCTGGTATTAAAACTTGTCTCGTACAAAAGTGTCACGTCATAAATGGGAGATTTCCTAGTTACGAAAATACGAACAGCATTGTACTAGCACACCGCAGACACGATGCCAAACGCGCTTTATTCATTTTCCTAGAACTCTCACAAGTGCAAGCTCCTAGTGACTTGCCAGGTAAATGCAGAGCTGGCGTTTCAATGTGTGCTTGGGAATGAGTTTAAGGAGCACTCTGGGGTATCGCAGCAGCGGGGATGAATCCCTCTGCAGGCAGAGGAAGTCTAGCAAGATGCGCTGTTGAGCTGTGATAAAAGGCGAGGTTTGGGAGAGCGTTTTTAAAAAGCGGGAAGTGACAAGAGGTCCCCGGGGAGCAGCGGGACCCGCGGGGGGCGGGCCGGGGCAGGACCCTGGACAGCTCCCGGGGCCGAGCCCTCCCGCTGCCCGGGGCTGAGCCGGGGCTCCGGCAGCTGCGGACGGAGCGACGCGTTTCGCTGACCCACGGGCCGCCTGGCAGCGAAGGGCTGAGGCAGCTCCCTCCCGTCTGGCTGCGGGCCAGGGACCAAACGGGATGGGGTGATGGTGGTAGAAATATGTTATTCTCTTCCTCCTTCGGGCCCATGCCGTGGCAATTAGTGACGATCGGTATCGCGGCGCAGTGCAGTAGCTGTTGCTGTGCGGGTTAAGTGTCTGCTTGTAGCTGCAGGACTTGGAAAAGCCCTGTGAGGTCGCTTTGGTCATGACTAAGTAAATTGTGCCTTACAATGATCCAGTGTTTCCTTATCCCCAGATGGTGAGGTATCGCTTGCAGCCATGGAGCATTGCTGCTGCTTGTTTGTTTTAAATAAATCATCAGCCCTTCCAGTGCCTCTGTGACATCCTGAGCCGTGTTTGAGACAAATAGGAGAGATGCACTACGAGCTGTAGCAGAAAAAAGAAATCCAACCCTGGCTAAATTAGCAAAGTAAATTACTTTCTTTTACCATGCTAATATTGTATTACTCTTTAACATATGAAACATCTATGTGGAATAAATTCTGTCCATTGTTAACTCTCCCGAAAAAGGCAAACCTTACTGATGAATTTCATGCTATAAAAAAGCATGTAATAATAGGGTTGGGAACTGCTCAGCTGGTCCTTTTTAAGTGAAGGAAATAACCTGTTTTTTATTAAAACTGCTTGCAAGATGTCCAGTCCTTAGTTGCCATAGATTGTAATAGCTCTTCATTGGTCCTCATGTCCTGATCATGTCAGGTCATTAATATTTTAGTGTCACTAACTATCCTTGAAACACCATGCCAGTAAAAGTTAAGGAAATAAGGCACCAGTTTAGACAAATAATCTGCATCCTCTAAGTCTCTTTTCATTAGAGACTTAAAGATTGCCCTACTTTGTCTTGCTGGCTCAGAAAGTGTTGCAATTTCTTATTACTCAGCTGATTGCTGGATGTAGTTGTAGGCCTCATAATAGGATTGTTCTAAGTATAATTACACATCATTCACATTATGAAATGTTTAGGGAAAAGGGTAAGTTATGTTGACATTTGTAAACTATTAAAATAATAAATTATCCAGGAACTCTAAAGCTGTGTTTAATTAGGATGAACTTCTGGACTGTTAGCTAGCCTGGTGTTTAACTCTAAAGTGTATCATGAATGTCTTCTTGACTGGTGTTTTATAATTAAATCTGTAAGGAGCTGATTTGAACAGACACACAGGGTGCAGTTTTGCATTCTGTGATGATACTAATTTCATGGTTAATGAAGTTTGCATTCTTAAAGTGGTATTTAACAAGGTCTTACCTGTGTGGAATTTGTTGATGAAGTAAAAAATGAGGTCTGCTTTCTCATGCCAGCTGGTAAGAAGTGCTTTGCATTCTCAAAGATTTCATGATCTCAGCAAAATTTATTCCCTGTGAAACTCAGTTAAATCTCTGGCAGACTGAATACAACCTCAGAGCTTGCATGAGTCTGCCTTTGCAGGTGGTGTGGTGTGGGCATGAAGCTTTAGGGTTTAGTCAGGAATAACTAGACCTATTCACGTTGCTGGTCATGATACTGAAGACCTGTTTTTCTGCTACTTAGCCTGAATCACACATTTTACATATATTTGTTGTTGTAACCTTCTACATGTGTTGTCATATGTGAGGAAGGCTGAGAATGAAAATGAACTAAAATGGATTTACAGTTCACATTCCTCACAGCTCACTGTTCAGGGTTCAGATTCGTAGTTCCATGTGTGAATTAGTTTACAGACGTGCACAGCTACAGCAGGGGAAAGTTGTGCCAAGGAAGTTACTAAAGTTGGGTTTTCTCTGGGTTTTATGATTTTTTTTCCTCTAAATGTTGCACCTTTTAAAATATAATAATCAAACATTGTTTTTAAATTCAATACTTTAATCAAACATTGTTTTTAAATTCAATACTTTTGGTATAGTTTTGGCCATTTTTGTCGTCTGTCACATTTTTGGCTACCCCCTGTTCTAAGACCAAGCATTCCTTCTCTCATGGTGGTTAATATATGTTGGCTTGCCTGAGGAGAGGAAAACTGTGCCACAGTTCCTTGTTTTATCTGGTGGTGGGACAGTAAGAAGCTGGGGAGCAGCTGGTCTGGGAGCTGCAGAGTGCTCAGGATGTGAAGATTTGTGACAAGGAGTTTATCTGGGTGCTGCTTCTGTTGGAGAGGTTTCTCCATTGCTCCACTGACACTGTGAAAGGGATGAACCAATGGAAGTAACTACAAATAAGGTTCACTACAGCAATCTTGGACAGACTAGCCAGTCCCCTGGAGCAAGTACTTTACTTACAGAAACAACCTTTGCTTGGGGTTTTTTTGTGTGTTTCACTGTGATTATTTCCTTTTTTCTGTTTCTCAAAAATACAGGATTTTTCCATGGAACAAAAATGACTTTTAAATTACAAGCAGAATTACTATTCACAACTACCAGCATATATGCTCTGTCTGTAATTATTTTTGAAGATACTATGCTCTAAAATTTCAATTCCTTTTTAGAAAAATTGCCTTTACTTCCTTCCTGGTACTGGAGAAGCTGCTATTCAATATCTTCCAGCACACCTACCTTGCTCTGAGGAAGGTGGTGTGACTTACAGCCTATGGTATTTTACATACATAGGACTTAAATTGGAAGGTAATTGTAGTGTTAGAAGATGAAATAGTCTAAGGAGCTTTAAAATTATGGGGGAGGGGGAAACCCCACCCTCCTCCATCTAATCTTAAAACCTTGAGTTGCTTATGGCAGTATGTTTTCAGTGCTGGCATTAGGTTTTGGTGTTGTTAAGGAGTAAGAAGCCTTTTGCAGGTGGAAATTTTTACAGGATTTTATCCTAATTTCATGCATTTAATTTATGAAGTGTATACCTAGTTGTTAGATACATTATATCAAAGAAGTCTGCATAATTGGCCTCTGATTCTCCTTTCATGATATTTGATCATGTGTAAAGAGAATCTGTGAAAGCAGGTTGTGGATCTTTTGTTCTTTTTGAAGCAGTTGGTGTTGTATGAAATGTCTGTCTTGCACTTCAATGCTCTGATAGTTCCAGCCTAGAAAGACTGAATCTGGTAAGCAAAGTTCTTTAGAATTTAAATTGCCTCTGAACATACAGTTTATATCTACCTTTGGCCTCTTTGACTTAACATATTTGCTATTTTATAATTTTTCATGAAGTTTTTACAGGTTTCCTTTTACATTCTTTTTGTATCTGAACTTACATTTCAGGTTTGCTTTCTGCTTTTAAAATTGCTACATATTCTGCTTTCCTTAATATTTTAATGAATGGTGATGGAGTTTGGAGCTGTGCTTTGGCAGTTCTGCCCATTCCCAAGAGCTGATTTAAAACAAGCAGCTTGAATGACTTAAAGTTCATTGATATCTGTTGTCAGACTAATAACATTCAGAAAGCTTCATGTATTATTGAGTGATCTGGTGAATGCTGTATGTGAAAATGGTGTTGTGGATCGTAAATTGCTGCTTAGTGCACATTAATATGGATTGATTCTATTTGTTTTGTACTAAATAATTCATGTTTTCCAAATGGTTCTGATTTCTAACAGAGGAAAAAAACCCACTTGAACACAGCAGACTGTATTTTTCAGTCTTCTTTGGGGGCTTGTATAGCACGACAGGAAAGGCACAGCTGTGCCATTTCTAGCAACCTTGCTTTTTCATTTGGTACTTGTTTAATGATACCTGGTTCAGAGTATAAAAGTGTTTGCAGGAGGGATCTGTATCAACTTTCTAAAGTCAGTCTCACAGGCATTTTCACTGGAAGCTTAGATTTGCTTTGCTTTAACTATCTCATACCTGTTGAAAAAACAGAATAGCAAATGCATCTATCTCTGAAAGTGCTGGGAAACAGATTTATTATGACTTTGAAGCAGAGCACACCTTGACCCAACAGTGCTGTGTAGTCTAAATGCAAAGATAACAAATGCCTGTCTCTTAAGACTGAATCGTGGCTTTTAACTTTATTATTTGGATAAATATTTCCTAAGCTGCTTGTGCTGTTTACCTTAGAGTTCTTCAAGCAGTTACTTGCAGCCCTTTATTTTTAGTATTGCCATGGCTTTTGGGAGATGAGGGCTGGATGCTTTTGTTTACAGGGTGTGTTGTAGATGCATTTTATGACTTCTAAAATGCTCCTCTCTCTGGGAAGACAGCAAATAGGTTAGTAATGAAAAGTGAGGAGTTGTGTGCAATTCTGCCTCTGCTAAGTTAGTTTAGCTGTTTTAAGAGTAAGCTTTACCTTTAAACAAAAAAAAAAGAAAAAGCTCCATGACAATGGCTATTGATGTGGTGTGTCTGAGCTGCTGGCTCTGCTAAGTTGTATTTGTTTCCTTTATTGACAGCCAGGTTAATGCATCTGTCAGAGCCACACTGTCATGTGCTACTAGGATGCACAAGATCAGTCTTGCTGAAATTGTCTTAGGCTGAGTTGTATGCAGGTAATATGATTTATTTGTGTCTCCCACAGCCAATCTATACAAGCTAAGGATTTAGGAAAATTTTTTGGAGCTTAAAGTATGTACATGTTAGGAATAAAAAACTCCCCAGCCTCATGTAATGCATTTGGCTGCCTTTTCTGAAGCAGCAGAATCATCTGATTTATTCCAAAGCTCAGACACAGCAGTATTTCGGGTTCTTCTGATAATGATTTGTCCTCTCCTCCCCTGCACTGTGAAAGGGGAGCTTTACTTTGTGATAGCCATTCCCTGCAAGTGACTATAAAGTTTTAGCTCTCACTAAACCTTTGAAGGGACAAAATTTACAGGTAGGTTTTAGCTGGCTGTGGAAGCAGGTAGGAATGAAACGCTTTTACACAGGTGACTTTCATTTACTGTATTTCACCAGTGTTTATCCAGCGAGCACTTCTTGCCATTTCATAAATAAAGTGAAATCGAGTGCTGACACCTTGTTTTCAGTGATCTCATGTCATCTGTGTTGGGACAAAGGAGCCCAGGTCATGAGGTAGCTGGGCTTGATGGATGCTTGGCACCGGTGTGTTTAACTTTGCAGTCAAACAGAGCCCTTTGTTCTCTGCTCTGACAAAAGTGCCAGTCAGGCCCACAAAGGTTTTGCTGCCTTAACCACAACATTATCATCACTGCTGCCAGTGGAACAGACTGGGATAAGATCTGTGGTTTGCAGGTACCTCGTGGCTGTCCAGGCACTGCATCTTTAGAATGGCATGTCCCTGAATAACCAACTGGCTGGGTCATTAAACTTTATTGTGTCCAACCTTCTGTAAAGTTTCTCCCTGGGTGACCTTCTTTAATGGACCAGTTCTTAATTATGCTACAGATTCCCTAAGGCTGAGGGGACAGTGGAATTAAGAAAGGGGTTGGGAACTTGCATGGCTAATACTGTTTAGTCTCTTACAGAAGTTTTAAAAATCCTTTTTGCCAGGCAGCAAAGCTGGGGGCTCATGCACTTCATAGTATGTCAGTCTAATACTGACTAGAACAAAATTTTCCCTTGAGTGAGTTATTCCATAACTTTTTTCATCATGAGCAAACCAAGGTTCCTAGTGTGTTTCTCCAGTGCAGCAATATTACTGGAAATCAGTTCTAGTCCAATATAATTTCTGCTTTAGTATCGTGAGTGTCTCAAGTGTGGAGAAGTCTGGGTCCTTAAGCAAAAATATGCTGCAGATTCTGAGGCCTCTATGCAGGGAAACAAGCAGCAGGCTTTCAGGGTGTCCTGCATTTGGGCATGTAGCTAATGGGACATAGGAATAGAAGGGAGAATTTCCAGCAGAGCAGAAATTGAATTTCCAAGAGCATAGTGCATTTTGGGGCTGGAGAAATGAGCAGCACACCAAAAACACTGGGGTTTTTTGTGGGTTGGGATTTTTTGGGTTTTTTTGGGGGTTGGTTTGTTTTTTTTTTTCCATTACATTTATTACCTCTTTTAAAACAGATGCACATGGAATTCCTTTTTTTTTTCAAATCTAAGTATGGAGAGATGCTGAGCTCATAAGTGTCACAAAAGCTTCTGACAATGAGTGATACATGGTTTACACACCTAAATATCTTTTGTAAGGCATCATTGTAGCCTATTCTCTTTGGGCATGTTGTTTCTTGCACAGTTAATTCTAAAAAGAAAAATTCTGTTTTGGGGAAATCTTCTATGTAATCTCATGTAATTGCTCATTCTCACTGTGCTGCTACCAAGAAAATAATGGGGAGGGGACAAATGGCAAGACAAGCTTCTTAAAAGCTTTGCTTTAACAGTAAAGGAGGGTAAGTTCAAATTAATGATAAAGATCACAAATAACATGAAATTCACTGGTAGTTGTCATTCCATAGTCACGTGAATTTTCAGGACTTACTAGTGTGCATATGCTTATTCAGAACAGACATGATTCCCTCTGTTGTGGGGAAAGTGTTGATACTAACAAGCAGAACAGTGTTTTTCAAAGTCTTCCTAAATAGAATTTTAAAAAATAAAAATCTGGCCTGCATATGTCATTGACTTTACAAGTTTTTTACAGGGTTAGAAATTGTAGGTTCAAATTTGTGAGGAGTATGGTCTGATAAGCAAATGTTCTGAGAACAGTGCCATTCTCTGAGAGTGGCCATCTGAAAATCTGCGTCTGATTCTGAGCTCGGGTGCTGCTGCTTGGTGTAACTTCAGCTGCTACTGCTCACACAGTGAGCAAACAGCCTTGTACAGGAAACTTGTAATACTTGTCAGGAGTGCTGGAAATCATGTGAATCAACACCAAAGTAGCCTGCAGATCCCAGCAGTCTTGCACTGTGAGGGCTGTGTTGGAGGATCTGTCTCATTATTTGGGAAGTTCACACTGCAGCAGATTTAGATTTCTCAGTGTGAGATTCTGTCCCTCCACATATGTGTGTGTGTGCTTTTCGATTAGCCATACTTTAGTCCTTTGATAATTGGTTCAAATCTTAGAACTTTTTAAGTGTCAGATCACAGAATAATGAGTTCTAGACTTATATACCAATTTTTCTTGGAAGGGACTCCAAATGTCACCTGCTGCAACCTCCTGCTCAGAGCAGGGCCAGCCATGTCCCCTTGCTTGGAGCATTGTGCAGGGTAATTTTCGAGGTCTGTCAGACTGCAGTCACTGCATGTTTTTTGGGCAACTTGTTGCAAAATTTGATTGCTCTCACTGGAAATCTTGTACTTCTTTCACCCTGAATTTCCCTGGCTCCAACTTGTGGCTGTTTCCTGTGCACTTGTGAGAAGGGTCCAATTCTGCCCCAGCTGAAACTGCCCATGCACATGAATGTGGTGTGCAAATGTGATCCTCACCAGCCTTTCCTCCTTTTCTCTCTGGCCAGCTCAGCTGTCGCTTTGCTGGGGGTCTGATGGCAGAAATAATAGGAGGTTTATGAAGTGAAACATTCAGTCACATGCTTTGTGACCCACCTTTGAGAAAGTTTTGAGAAGCACTGGAAACACAGGTGAAATTCCCAGCTCTCTTCTCAGAAGAGCAGAATTGTCGTGCAGCTGCAGATGATAGTGAACATGTTGATTTTACTTTTTTATTTCAAATTAATGAGCTAGAGAAATCTTTGATCTTTACTGGGAAAGACTCTTACTGAGAACTGCCAGAACCTGCATCTAAGAAATGCAGTAGTGCACGATGTGTAGAAACATTTCAAAAGTGTGAGATGAGCCAGGTTTGCGCTGCTACAAGAGCAACCATCCCGAAACTTGGAGTTCTTGAATCCGTACTGAAGTTACTTCACATCAGCAAAATACTTCCCGTGGGACTTCTTGAGGAGATGAAGGAGAGAGAGAAGGGCTGGATTTCAAGTGTTGCTTTGCATATTGACAACTTGGAGAGGTTTTATTTCATTTCTTGTCTGTGTTCTGGCCTTTATTCTTCCCTGTGAGTCTTCTAGAATTGTGATTGCAAAACTCGGAAGTTAAAGTAAGTGTTAGAAACCCTTCCACAGTACTCTGCATTAATGATTCCTGGAATTTCAATGAAGTGGGAAGACAATTCAATTAACTTGAATTTTGCATTATCAGTACTGTGGCTTATATGCTTATCTATTATCTGTCCATCTAGCGGCTCACATGCTTGTTGGCAGAAGCGCTTTTATTCCCTTTCCCGAAAAACTGTGGCGCAGAATGTATAAACAAGCAGCACTTCTTTCTTCATTTATAATTGAGCATGAAATTCTGAACGTCCTTAGTTAATGAATATGAACTGTGGTGGATGGTTGCTGGTGGGAGCGCGGCGCTCCGAGCGGGAGCAGATGGAGCAGCACCACGTCCTCGCAGCCAGGAGCCGGCAGATTGAGATCCATCTGTCAGCTGACACACGCACCAGCCCCAGTTTGTGCTGGCACTGCCAACAGAAACTGGGGCTGGGAACAGCAATCCCGACTTCCTCTGGGGGAGGGCAAGGGGGAAAATTGCTTTCCCCTCCCCAGCTTGATAGGTGCTTAGAAACTGCCAATAAAGATTCTGTAAAAAGCGTGCTTGGCTTTTGGATCCAAAATTAATGTATTACTGGTGAGCGTGCTGGGGACCCTCAGCTTACCAGTGTGGTTCTCTACAGCCTCTTGGGTTTTTGCTCAGTTTAGTTACTGGGAAGGCTCAAATTCTGCATCAGGAGTATGTTGGGAAGTACTGGCAATGTCAGCATCTGTCAGAAACACCTGATGCTCACAGACACTGCTGCAGGGAACTGGGCTGGGCAAACAGCACTTTCATATGGACCTACTGGGCTTCCAAGTGTACAGTTACAGATTCATCAGGTTGCACCTCCTAAAGATTTTACTCATTTAATTTGGGGGTATACATTTTTGTGCTGTGATCAGCCGGTCAGTGCGTTCCCAAAAGTTAACTGCAGAGGCTTTCCAAGCCTGCTCTCCTGTTTAATGTTAACTCAAATGAAATGTTGTGTTTCTGGAACTGGCCAGGGAAACACAGACCTTATCAAGGCTCAGTACAGATGAAATTTGAAATGCTATTAGTGGAACTGCTTTTGAATATCCTCTTCCAAAATGATTTTTTATGAATTTTTAAAAGAAATTAATGAATCCAGAGGCATTATACAACTTCATAGCAATAATAGACAAAAGCCTAAGCTTGGAATTGACCCCTGCCCAAAGCATGCACACTGTAGCAGTTTAATGCCAATTTGTGTGCAGAAAAGCATCTTACACTAACTCCACAGTAAGTTGAAACTTCTGTTTCTTGCATGTTTTGTGATGCTTTGTGGCTTCCTGTCATTACACAAAAGTGCCACTAATTAAAGTATCCATAGTGTGGCTGGGGAGGACTTGGCATAAATAACAAACTGGTTGACTTGGCTGAGTGTTGCTCATTTTTAACAGAAGTTTTATATTTATGTCATGCTGTTCACAGGGAAAACTGCTGGCAAATGTTGCTATTACAACTTTATATTTTGTGTAAATGTACAGTCTTTTCATCTTGTTTCTTTTTAGTTTCTCATGGGAGTGAAACAGTTTCTCTCTGCTGTCAGGAGCAGTGACAGTGAGATGGCAGGTTGGCAGCTTGGTGCTCCCTGAAAGTGCTGCCCCTCCACCTTGGAGGTGATTTATTTAATTGTTTTATGAGGGCAGTTGACTTTGGGGAAAATTGCCTTACTTGTGAAAGAGTTATCATTGGTTCAGCAACCAGAATGTGGTTTAAAGGCTTGTAAGCTGGGCAAGCATGAGCATCCTATGTCAAACTGAAAGTCATCACTAATACCTGGAGAAGCAGGTTAAAATACCTGTTGATATTTTGCCTATCTATACCTGCTATGGTTTGTGCCTCTTGAATCAGAATGAAGGCGAATCAAGGCTTTTTTTTTTTTTTTAATAAGAGAAATTTTCTGAAATGAGAGGCTAAGTAATTGTTTTTCAAGAACTTATGTTGAAGGAACTGGTGAGTGGTACTGAACTTTGGGTAGAAGGAAGTAAAATCTGTATGTAAACCCCATTCTTACTGGAAAGGTTTTGCATTACCTTGTGTTTGTCTGTCTTTGGGATGTGTAAGGATTTAGTGTCTTGCAGCTGTAACAAAGAATAAATCAGCATTAGGATGTGAGCCCAGATCTGACAGAGGTGAGGCTGCCACAGCCCCTGTCCCTGGTCAGACCTGTGGCAGGGCTGAGTGTGTGTTCCCAGCAGGAAAAAAAGGTTATCTTGCCCAGAAGGAGTTAGAAATGGAATTTCCTAAGAACACGGGACAAACTGCAGACCAGACAGAACAAATGTATGGATCAGCCACTGTTCACACATCAGCAACTGCTTTTATGCCCTTGTCCCTCTATTTTCTCACATTTGTTCTTCAGGAGTCATCTAGAGCTTTCCAGATGGACCTGGGATGGGTTGGAAGTACATGGAAGTAGCTGGGCAGGCTATGGGAGGAGCTTTCTATCAGATGCCCAAAACAGTTTGTATAATAAACTGTATTGAAACTGCAATAGACAAACTTACCTACCTTTTTGCCTTTGTGTATAGTTGTCAATAATTTTAATACTGATTTTTTTTCATTTTGAATACCTTAACAATTGTCAACCTTCTTGTGAAGGGGTTATCAGACTAAAAATAAAAATATATCCTTCTTTCGTGTTGCACTTCAGTTTGCCAACAAAATAGAGACACGTTGTCAGAGAATATATTTCTCCTGCCACTGATTCACTTGGTTTCATTCTGATAATATGGACTGCCCCATGTTAGGAGAATACTTTCCATTTTGGGTTTGGGTCTCCAGTAAGGAAAAGAAACAGCTCTTTCTAGTTCCTGCTTTCGTGTTGGAAGCTGAATTTTCTGGATGGGCAGTCATAACAGCTCAGGCCAGTGGAATGGTGGTCAGATCTGGAATATTGTTTCATGTGAGGGATATTGGTAGTCAGAGAATGGAGCTCTTAGAGGTGACAGAAGGGAATTTCTTTAAAAATGGATCATTGGAGTTTGATACAGTGAAGTGCAGTAGTGAAAGATCCATTTCATTGAAGGATATCACATTTCTGCAAGATGATTTGCATTCAGTTTTCTGTATTTTTGTTGCTTTGGAAGTTGCTGATTGTCTTCAACTTTCTTTTTCTCCCTAGTAAAACGCTTCAGAGAACCAAAGCATGAAAGACGTCCCTGGAGGATATGGTAAGTGTCTGCTTGCTTTATTCTTAACTTCTTTTCTTCTTGCATGTTGTAGAAATTGAAGGGATGATGTTCATGTATGATGATTGAAATAAAGAAAAGTGATGACAAGAAACTGGTAACTGTCAGCGAGGAACCAAAAAAGTTAGCAAAATACATCAGTCAGGTTACACTCCATGTGTTTCCTGGGTAGTCGTTTCTTACAGAACACTTCCAGGAATCTGTAGAGATGTGCCTTTAGGCATAGAGCTTCAATTTGTGCTTCTTCCTAAAGATGGAAACTTGGAGGAGCCCTAAGATGCAGCTGAACATCTACAAACTTGCATAAGCTTAGAAGAAGTTCTCAGCTGGGCTCCAATAAAATTCCGTGTTTTGTTGGTATCCTACTATGTATAAAAAAATTACATCAACCATAAAAAATACAAGGTATAAAAAGTGTATTTGTGTTTATTACATTTTAAAAGTTACTGGATTGAAGCAATGCAAACATAAGCTGTACCAATTTTGAGACTGGTGTGTTAGGCTGTCATTCCACTTGTTCAAGACTTCAGTGATTTAAATTCCCCTCATACAATGCTGCTTGTCAAAACTAACACTGACCTTTATTTTATTGAAAAAATAAGTACAAAATCTTTGTGTACTACAGTCTACCTCAGCCTGAAATTCTGATAGCTCTTAATTTTTAAGCAAAGAATCTTGTTCTGGGACTCAAGTATTGTTATTTATAGCACGGTGCACTGATTAGATAAGTAACTCACTGGCTTCCTGCCTCATCTCCAACACTCTGCTCTCTGTGTCATGCAGTGAATGAAGAGATTGCAGTTCAAGACAGTTATCAGGGAGGGTAGGTGAATTCAGGCATGAAATGTCATTTGGATCTGTTGGGGTGTTTAGATCTTTTTAGACACGGAAACAAAACAGGCAAATTAGTTCTTTTTCTGTATAATACAAAGAACACACTCTTGCCTGCAGAATACTCTTGTTATGATTCTTATGCTTTACATTTAATGAAACATCCACTGAAAGTTTTGGGTTTGTGCAAAGGATGATGAAAAAAGAATGGTAAGGGCTGGAGTCATTACTGAATCACTGTCTAAGTGGGGGTTTATATTTTCCCCTTGAGTAACAAACTGTTTTCTCTCTGGCTTTATCATCTGCTTTGGAGATAATACTGTCAAGGTTGGAATTCTTTTGCAGTGTGCTCTAAGCTCTGCACTGTAGATAAAATTCAGTGAAACCACTTCATGCTTTCAGGTGAAAAATATGCTGGCTTTTAAATGAAATACTGTAGATAAAGGACCCATTAGTCACTATTAAGTTGTTCGCCCACAAGCACATGATGAGGATTTTATTTTTGTCTGTGCCATAAGCTTGCTAAAAATGCATAAACATAAAAGGTCCAAAATACCTATCAGGACTGGGATACTCATTGTTTCCAGGAGGTTATTAAAGACTTAGCTAGAGTTAGTCAGGATTAGCTCTTGGATAATGCATATGATACCAAGAGGATATCCGTCGACTTTCCTTTTACAGTGGTAGGTTTCAAGTTAATATGATTTGGGTTATTGTTAGGAAAAATAGGGCCAGAATTTAAAATGGAACATTGTTAAATAAAAGCTAAATACCATGGTACTTTTATCATTCTGGTGTTCTCATTTGGAGAAAAAAAATTACTGAGAGATGGATTTTTAATTAACATAAATTTGCAATGTCTGGCTGTGTTGTAAACAGTTTTGTGTGTCTTAAAAACTGTTTTTACTTTACATAGGTTTTTAGATACTTCCAAGCAAGCCATAGGGATGTTGTTCATCCACTTTGCAAATGTCTATTTATCAGACCTTACAGAAGAAGACCCTTGTTCACTGTGAGTACTTAATTTTGGAATAACTGGTCTTTATGGAAGTTCTGTAGCTGAGTTTGGTGTATGGGGATGGTAAGGCAAGATAAAGCTGAGAGGAAAGTTTTCGTGGCAAAAATCAGTCACTTTAAAAAACCTGTGGTTTAAACTTAATTAATCAAGAATAGGATTCTTCTCTATAAGTTCATGGCTGGCAGGAGTCTGGACTGTGTGTAGCTATTTTAAACCTAAAAGGCAAAGCCTTGCTACTTGTCACTCTCCAGTGAATGAATGAGGACTTGGGATGCACATTGCAGTTCAGGTTTCTTTACTGAAGGTGCTGGGACCAAAGGAAAATAATATCCAGTTGTGTTTACTGTAGTAAAGCAAAGCTGTAATATAAAGTGAGGTTGCTTTCAGGGCTATTTAGCAAAAAAATCGTTTGGTTTTGTATTTCCTTCTAAAACCTACATTGGCTGCTGCAGTATTATTTTCATTTTGTTAAAAATGGGAAATCTTGCTCGGTAGCCGGGAGTTAGTGCAGAAATTAATTCTGCAATGTCATGCTTGGAGCAGTGTGACTAAATAGATAAGCATTTCTCTGTAGTGTATTAAACCTGAAGATTTTATGACTAAGACCCCGACAGGCTCTTTTACAGGAGTTCCTGAAGCAAATGGTAATTGTTTGGGTTTGTTCTTGATAAGGCTCATGCTCAAAGTAGCTTACACATTGCTGGTAATGAAAGCTGTGAAATTACTTTTAAAAGCCCACTAATTTGCCTTTTAGAACCCATTCAGTTCCTTTTGATGGCATCTGCTTGTTTGTTGTTCTTGGGTAAACAAAGGAGACACACAGCTCAAGGAACATGCCTGTGTTGCTGCCCAAGCCAGTTTTATATCCCTTACACGGTTCCTTCTGTACTCCTACATGGTATAAATGTGCAAGAACACTGCTTTTCTCTTCCCACCACAAAGCATTTTGTTAGGCAAAATGCATTTATTTTAGCACATTGTCTGTAAAGTTTGAGTTATAATTATGACAGTTGCAACAATACCCGGCATCGTTGTAGGATTTTCCTTGCTTATAGATTTAAGAATTTCTTGATAGGTGTAAAAACTGGCAGCTGCAAATTACTTTCATTCCATTTTCATAACTCAAAGTATATATTCAAGTGAGGTAACAAAAGCATGTCAAAAATTGTCAGTGTTTAAAGCTGAAGTGCAATAATGTATTACAGTATTTTAAAAATTAAAAATAATTTTGTGCTATGTATCCAAAATAAAGGGTTTACTGACATGTGCATTCTCTCCTGCATCTATATATATATATTTTTTTTTTTCAATTCCCATCTTTAATGTAAGTGTAACATGACACAAAACAAGTTAGAGAGTGAGGTTATTCAGTGTTCTCAGGATAACAGAAATTACAGTGTGGAGCTGGATAATTTCTCAGACAAGTGTGCTGGTTCTTGATAGCAGAAAAAACATCACATAGCATTAACCAAAATCTGTCTTAAGGAAAAATATTTCCTAAGTTTGAAAGTGTGTCCAGACTTGCCTGGCAGCAGCACAGCACGTCCTGTGGGTTAAGGACACATCCCGGGGCGAGCCTGTGGGGTGAGCCCGGCGTGCTTGGGAATCTGGGGCATCCCTGCTGTGCCAGGAGCCCTCCCTGGCACACCTGGCTCTGGAATAGGCACACCTGGCTCTGGAAGAGGTGCTGGCACCTCTGTTTTCCCTGCTCCTGCCGCTGCCTTCCTGCTGTGGGCTTACAGCAGCCTCTTGTGGCCTCGGTGGGACTCGTGCAGGCTCGGGACTGCCGGCGTTCTCTGCAAACACTCACTCGTCATTTTAATGTTTGACTAAGGCAGCGTTAATTAAAACTCAGATTTGGTGAACAATTATTAGAAAATAACTATTTTTAGGAAGTTTGGGGATCTTTAAGGACAGAAGAAAAGTATTGAGATTGCTAAAACTATTTAAATTTTAGGCTCTCTGTGTAATTACAGAAGTGTGTAAATGATTGTTCTCAATACTCTGGCTTCTCAGCATACTTAGAGATCTTCTCTCAGTCATGGTGTAAAAATACCCTGAATTTGTAGAAAATGGACCATGACTCCTTGCTTTCTTTTCTGCTTTTTCCTTTCCAGGTACCTTATCAACTTCTTGCTGGATGCCACCTTAGGAATGCTGCTAATCTACATCGGGATCCGTGCTGTCAGCAGCATCGTGGAATGGCAGCAGTGGGAGTCCCTTCGCTTTGGGGAATATGGTAAATGTTTCTGTTCTGGCACTGAAGTCATTCTCAGGGTAGAATCCCAGAGTATTTCAGCAAGTGGTTAACTCATCCTAAAATCATTTTACAATTCTTTTAATATTTCACTTGTCAAGAGGATTCTTTTAAGTTCTGTATCTAAGCTTGCACCTTCTGTCTTAGCTCAAAAAATCTCTGAGCATTTACTGAGCTGGAAAAACGGCTTGAATATTTATTTTTATAAGGAGTGATTCAACAAATTTTCGTATTGACTAATCTCATGGAAAAAAATACCAGCATGATAAATTTACTTAAACACTTCCAAAAAAATGATTGCTGGAAGGTCATTTCCTATTAAAGCTTCCACTGAACCATGTGCCACTGTGTGAAGATACAGACCAAGAGTTCTGCCAGCCCTCTTTAAACAGCCACATCCCTTCAGAGAAAGGAATGGCAAGATGGCCTGTGCTGCTCCTCAAGTAATGATCACTGGAACTTGTGCATGTAGGTACTTTATCACTGGTGAAAAATGCGTGAGGGCAGACTGTGAAATCACTTTCAGGTGAAGTTGCAGAGTTTATCTTCTGTTACACAGAAGTCCACTGATGTGCAGAAGTTGTGGATTTGCAGCTGCAGTTGAGTGTCACACATCAACATTTAATTTTGTTCAGTCTGTTATTCTCAGATTGCTGAAAATGAAAGTTTTGTGTACGTGCTAGAAATCACATTTGCAGCTCCTTGAGACAGCAATGGGAGATGTTGCCTAATAAGTGAGCTGTGGCTCTTCAGCAGGGGGAAAAACAACAACCCCAATAGTTTGGGAGGGAGAAAGTTTAAGAACGTTAAAAATGTTTGCCTAACAAATTAGGAGCTTTCACAGCAGTTTTATAATTATTACTGGTAGGATTTTGGTTTTGTAGATTTCTTTGGTTTTAATGATTCTAAGTAGCTGACAGAACTAAGAATAAATAAAGGCCTTGTGAAATTGGAGCACTTTAAAAGCTTGAGAAGTTTGCAATCAAATAACATTAATTGCTATTTGCTGTAATGTCAGAGGTTTAGAGATGATGACAAGTAAATTAGGAGAAATAACTGCCTATACCATTAGGGAATGTTAGATTTATAGAGATTTAATGTGTATCTTTTAGGATACAGTTTATGGCCACTTAAGCTGTTCAAATCAGCACTGCCACAACACTGCTAATCTAGTTTTATCCCACATGCCACAATCCCGTGTTTCCACTCTTTTCCTTGGACTGGTGCATATCTGACTCCTCAGGGAACTGACCAAGAGAGCTAAACAAACAAGAGAGCTAGCGAATCAAAAATTCACTAGATGTAAAAAAAGTAAATAGTTGCTCCAGATTAGTCACCAGACTTGTTTCTCTAAGGGATTAGGTAAGCAGCAATGCCCAGGGAAGGCAGAGGGGCAAGGACAGAGGTGAGACCTCTTGCCCAGAGCCCCATTTTCTGATTGTTGGTTTGGCTTGAAGCCATTTAAAGATGTTTGAGCACCTTTCTGCCCATATAAAACTTGGATTTCCATTTAGAGAGAACAGATTGTTGTATCTATTACAGTTATAGGTAGGTATTTGTAATAAGTCAGTTATTAGGTTTTATTTTTTCCTAATAACATTTGGAAATTTTTGTGTGTAATCTGTTGTCCTTTCCCATTTTAATGTTCTTTCAGCAGTAAGCAGTCTGCATGGATGGGGAGATGTGGGGAGTATATTCACTCCCCTGAAATTTCTCTATTTCTTACTGACTTTCAAAATAACCCCGGGTTTATTTTAGTGATAAGGCATGTCTGACTGCAGTACTTAAGTTCTTAAAATCAACAAATGAACTTGTGTTCTGCTTTGGAGATGATCTGTGGCTGCTTTGTGTCAGTATTGTAACTTTGACTTAGGAGGTCTGAACCTGTGTATTGAGTATTCTCCTGTGTGTGTGTATAAGTGATGTATGAAATTGCATAAACCCTCTTTTTGTTAGTTGTTCTCTCTAGTATCAGATCATTTTATTAGTCGCTTTCTTTCCTGCATCTTTATTAATGTGCTGTCCTGCCTTTGTGTGTTAGGTTTTTAATCAAGCTATTGTAGGGACTATTTTAAAGCATATTGCAGATCTGCATTTCCATTAATCATGTGGGAGAGGCTTCTGGTATAAAGAGAATTAGAAAGCAGATGGAAAGCTATTGGTTTTGGCTGTGCAGTAAGGTATGAAATCCCATCTAAAAGGATAGGTTGCATTGGATCATTTGCTGTCATCTCCTGTTACGTGTCCTTGTTGTTCCTGAAGTGAAAACCCTTTTATCACCAGTTTATTTATAATTTTTCTGTTTGACCCAAAGAAGGCTCTTATTTTTCCTAAGATTTTTTTAAAATAAATAAAGTAGGGTAGAAGAGGGGACCAAAATGTAGTTCTGTGGAGTTGCAAGTGTGTTTTAAACCTGGGATTTTGAAGTTAAAAATGGATGTTCAGTATAGAATCACAGAGCAGTTTGATTTGGAAGAGAAGCTCATCTCATTCCAACCCCTGCCATGGGCAGGGACACCTTGACTCTCCCAGGCTGCTCCAAGCCCCATCCAACCTGGCCTTGGACACTTCCTGGGATGGGGCAGCCACAGCTTCTGTGGGCACCCTGTGCCAGGCCCTCCCCACCCTCACAGCCAAGAATTCCTTCCCAGTATCCCCTCTGGCACTGGGCAGCCATTCCCCTTGTCCTCTTACTCCACAGCCTCTTCCACAGTCCCTCTCCAGCTCTCTTGGAGCCCCTTCAGGTACTGACATGCTGCAATAAGGTCACCCTGGAGCCTTCTTTTCTCCACACATCTCTTTTCTCCATCCCACGGCTCACTGCATCAGAGTCTTGGGGCGTTTTATCTGGAGTAGGGAAGTCCCGTCCTCAGCTTGGAGATCAGTGTGATTTTGGTTTGTTTATAAGTATGGGAAAACAAATAGGAGCCCTCCTTCCACCCACAGACAAGACTCTTCTTGTGACTGAGTGATGTTTGTGTTTCTAGAGCCTAAATAATCATTTGTCTCAAGTTAGTTCTCACTGTGAGCTCATTTCCCTTCTTAGCTCTATTACTTGATCCCTGGTGATTCATTACTTGAAGCTGTCGCAAAAATAGCAGTGTCCTGCTGGTTTTAAAAGCCTCTTCTTTATATGGAGGATAGTTTTTAAGCATAAATGCCTCAAGGAAGGAATGGATACCAAAATATCAGCATTTATAAATGGTGGCTGTTTGTACAGCAAAACAGCACTGCAGTCTGATTTATGAACAAAGGGCCATGACGCTTCCTCAGGGGCTTTTTTACATCAGAATTTTTAATTTTATTGGATTTGTCTTCATATCTATGGGTTTGTATTTTCAGATTCATTACATCAGCAGTTGGATTTTAATGGAAGTGCAGAATCAGTTAATATATTTGAGTGTGTAAAGAGAAATGCAGTCATGATCTGTACTGAAAAGAATGTTCCCTGCATTCTCCTTCCCTTCGTCTTGAGCTACTTTAGCTGCTGCGAGTAGAAAACAGGTGATAAATCCCTCCTGGTGATTATAAACTCCACTGGCAACTGAATCGTGCTGTGGCCTCATGGCTTGGCCTTACCTCTTCATGGCAGAGCTCAAAAATGGTATTTGATGCATCTTTTCCCTCCAGCTCTTCATTTGCCACATGCAGAGCAACTTACTTACAGCCATGTGGGGTAGTAGCACTGACTTCAAAACTATTTAAAATTTTGTTTTGGAGTAGTTCCATGAGTTGGCATTTTCTTCAGAAAAAATTCTCAGGATGTGAAGAACAGAAGGAAGTTACAGGGTGGAGGAATAACAGATATTTAGTTCAAGAACTGTCTCTAAACATACTTCTACAAAGCAGCTGATGGCAGTGGCAGATACAAGTATAGACTATTTTGGCATCGCCCAGCATTTTCCAGAAATGCTGTTACAATTGTCACTGCAGAGGATTCAAAATTTTTTGGTTTTGATCTTTATTTGCTTTTCTTGCAGTAGCAAGATTTCCACTAATTTGCTGGATTATTCTTTATGTGATAGGAATAAAATCAGAATTCAAGAGATGACTGTAAGAGACTTTAGAAATTAAATTAGAGCTTTATGGCTTCAGCATTAAGTTCTAATTTGGGTTTGTGTACAGAATCTCTGAATTCACAAATGTCTGAAATATTCTTTGGAGCATCTTCTTGGTGTGGTGATGTTATTAACTTGAATGTTATGGCTCATAAAACCATAGAAAAAATTGGTTAGAAAGGATCTCTAGAGGTCATATAATCCAGCCTATTGCTCAAAGCAGGATTAACTTCAAAGCTGAAATGGGTTGTTCAGGGCATGGTCCAGTCAGATTTTAATTTATCCATGGTTTAGGATTTAAGAACCCCTTTATCTGAACAAACTACTCCAGTAGATTTAACCATTCTGACTGTGAAAGCTTTTTCTTCCTTCATATCAGAATTGTATCTTCACCACCCAGTCTGTATCTTCCCACCTTTCTTCAAGGATACTATTGGGACACTGTCGAAAGTCTTGCTAAATTCAAAGTAGGCAGCATCCCTACAAGTTGTCCCCACTTGTAATTATAGCTGAGAGATAATTTTGCAGGTGCAGTAGGCCACAGAGAAATCCTCAAATGGAATTTAATATACACAACTTCTAATTTCAGTCATGTACAAAAAAAAAAAACAACAAACAAAACAGCACCACTTCCCACAAAAACATCATGGAACAAAACACTCACTGGTGAGAGTGCACAACACTTTTAATACAGAGTTTCACAGTTTTTGGATGTACAAAATCTCCCGAGAGTTGCAAAAGATGCAAAATTGTTTTCACTGTCTTTGCTTTTAGGAATTAAATAAAGATTGGAAAAGAGATTAGAATAAACTGTTCATTTCAATAGTAAGGCTGTAGCTGAAGCTAGAATATTTTTTTACATTTGCTAATTAGTGAGAAAAACTAGAGAATGCAAATAAAAATGTGGACTATAGAAATTAATTGCTAAAATTTAATTCTCAAACCTCATTCAGGCCTTGGATCTTCAGAAGAATCACAGTTGCTCAACTTTGACTTACTGATGTTTTCCATTTCAAATATCCAACTCTTTGGGGTTTTACAAGAGAAGCTGTAACTGCAGTATGTAATTGTAAAACTCAAACATTTGAATTGCTTTCCTCTCAGACTGTTGACTGTTGATCTCTAACTTATCCTGTAAAACTTGGTTAGGAAGCATTTGTTGTTTTGGATTCCAGTCTGATTTATCAGTTCCTCTGTGTAGCACTTGAGCAGCAAACACTAAGTCTCAGACTGTTACCGAGTATTAATACTGAAAGCCTTTCGGGAGTGTTCCAGAAAAGGAAGCAGCAACTGTCCATTTTGCATTACAAACACATAAAGGCATCTGATTTTCCATTGCCCATTATTCATCCTCAGGCTGAGTTTGGAACTGCCTTTGAAGAGATTGCAGAGGCTGCTGCAAAGACTAAAGATCTGTCACCCCCCTCCAGAGCTTGCTTTTGTTTTCCAGGGAAGTGCAGCTTCAAGCTCACCTGCAAAGCTTGTTAGGCTTACCATTCTTCTTTTTTCCCATTTTTTTGTCTTCTTTTTCTTTCTCTACCTTCTTTCAAAGAGTCTAATAATGTGCATAAGTTTTTATGTTCAAATATTTGTGGTCTTCTTTCTGTCCTGGCAGATAACTTCATGTACTCAGGTTCTCACTCTGCCCTTGAGGTGCAGCAGAATTTAAAACCCTTTCACGTTGGAAATGAAATATGATCCTAATTTTTTGTTCAGTTAAATTTTTCATAGCAGCTCTTGCAACTGTTACTTCAATTGGTTACTCATGGTAACTAACTTTTTAGAGAGGAAAAATATGTTTAAGGTAGCCTAGGGACAAGGGTGGAAATCCGAGTTCTGCGTAAACTGAAGGGAAATGTGTTTTCCCCAGCCATGTTTCCCTCAAATTTTCCCCTTTAAGTCACTTAATATGTCATGATAGAGCATCAAAATTAACAATATGAGGAGAAACACTATGACAGTTTATCTGTCTTGCTTTCCTCAGATTATGTGAAACAGTGTGAGCATATCACAGGTACTGCTAAATGGGACAAAGTCCTGTTAGATTCAATTTCTGATACTTTTTGGAAGCTGGGGTGAGGCAGAAGGAGCAGCACTAAAGGAATTGGAGAAAGCCCTTCTGGAGGATTTAGCTGCCCTGCTGCCTCTTCTAATACTGCTTTTTAAGATGTTTACTATGAAGTAAATCAAACCTGTGCATATATTGAACCTTTCATCTTTCTTGCAGGTGACCCGCTGCAGTGCAGTGCTTGGATGGGCCAGTGTGCTCTGTACATAATGATTATGACATTTGAGAAAACCATCATCATCATAGTGCTGCTTATACCTCAGTGGAAAGAGGTTTGCATTTTTACAGCATTTTACAGTCAAGTGAATTTTAGATGGAAGCTGTAAAGACTTCCAGCAGTGTTTATTGGTTTGGCTCAAGCATCCTGATTGTCTACACTCATTGCCAGTTAACTCTGTGGTAGTGGTATGTTCTTTTAGTTTAATTGGGATACTGCTAATGAGACCATTACCCATTGCCAGGAATATCATATTGTATTTTGAGGGGGTTTTGTAAACTGAAATATCCAAAATTTAATTCTATCTCCTTGTCTAAAGTACCCTTGAAACTACTAAGTGGTTCTTTCTTTTCTTAACTCTAATTCTTGCCTACAGCTATTTGGTGTTCTTTTAGTATTTTAAAGAATGCCTGACCTTGTTGATAGGTTTTAATTGTAGACTTTTAGAAATTTGTGGTGGATTAGTGAATCCATTGATGCTGATTGGATTAATCTTTATTTTGATGGAGTCTGTGCAACCAGATATTCAAAGTGGTGCTGTTACTGCCCATTAAAACCAGTTAGCTCTATTGTATGCTCTGGACTACTTTGGGAACTCTCTTCTCCTTATTGTGTATTTTGTAAAACTCTGCTCTGTTTAAACTTCCTAAAGATGGAATCCACAACATGTTCCTTGGGAACAGCTCTAAAATGTTCAAGATGATTCTAAGGCAGCTCCTCAGACTTCTGTAAACAAAAATGACAGAGATAAGTTTCTTGTCAGCTCCACTTACTTATCTGTGGTAATTTATGAGCTGTCCTAAATACGTTGCTTTTCTCAAAGCTGCCCTTTTTTGGTTCACCTGCATTATTTCTGTCACATTGGCTTGTACATGAACATTGCCCTGCCTGAGCCAGTTGTGTGCATGTACTGCCATGGGCTGAACTCACCCCTTTTCTTTTCACAGGTGGCTTTATTGAATCCCATAGAGAACCCCCAGCTGGAGCTGGCAATCGTCATGCTGATAGTTCCCTTCTTTGTTAACGTTAGTACAACTCACTTCATGAGATGTTTACTTGGGTATCCTTCTGCCACATGTTCATTAGTTAACATTAGTCCTTAAAACACAGTGTGCCTTGGTGCTTAAGTTAATTTTAGGGCTGCCAAAGAATGGGTAAATTGTCTGGATATGTAGATTTTACAAAGCTGAAATCCCTATGGAGCTAAAGAACCAGGTTCAGGAGGGGGCAGAAATGCCTCATGGACCCCTTTGGCCTGATGACTTCAGTAGATTGACTGACACAGAGATTATAAAATTACAGTGAAATTTGCCTCAGGAAGCAGTTGGTGTAAGGACAGACGTCCTGTGAAGTATCCTGTGTCCTAGCATAGCTAATAGTGGTGGAGCAGAGGAAAAGGGCAAGTGTGCAGTCATCCTTCCCAAAGTACACTCCTGCAGCAGTCTGGGATTTAGGGATTAGAGCCAGAGGCAGTGGGTGTCCTTGCATGTAATAGCTGCTGGTAAAGCCTTGCTATATGAAGAGTTAGTGCATGATCGCTGTTAATAGTCACCACTTTTCTTATTTTCTTTTCTTCCACAAAGTTAAAGTAGCTGGGTTCTAGAGCATTCCTGAAAGGTGTAATAAGCTGTGTGACACTGTGCCTAGACAAGATTTAGCTTTTGGCCAGTTCAGAATTATTGTCATTTGGTCAGTATTTGGACCTTTCTCTACTCTGAAGAAAGCTGAACTGTTGCTTTCCCCTTCTTTTTAACAGGCGTTAATGTTCTGGGTAGTAGATAACTTCCTTATGAAGAAAGGGAAGACAAAAGCTAAAATTGAAGAAAAGGAAGCAGGACAAGATTCAAGAAATGGAAGTAAAGTCCGATACAGGAGAGCAGCATCACATGAGGAGTCAGAGTCAGAAGTATGTAGAGTTAATTATTGCAATTAATGCAATATGAATTCACTTCATCCCTCCTGATATTGATTTCATTGTAGCACTGTCCATTTAGGTTTGACTTTCTGAGCGTGTACCTTTAGCAGTAGCTCCTAGCATTGACAGTTGAGAACCAGTTAAGGAAAAAGTCATTGTTGAACCACTCTGGTAGTTAATTTCCTTCCAGATGGGCAGGAAGACACAATAATATATGCAAATACCACAGGTGAGCTGTGCTGCAAGTGCTTCTTAAAAAACCTCACAGGGAATACAAAACTAATAGACAATTCTAATTCAAAGAGAGGTTAATAGCTTAAAGGGAGAGGGAGCTGGTGGAGGCAACCGACCTGATTTTTGAGAATCATTTACATAGTTGCCTTAGCATAATGTTATTCTAAGTTACATTAAGTGAGCAGGTTTTAATTCAACTGAAAGATGGGTGGTTTCTTTGAAGGTGAGTTGGTTTAGCTTTAGTAAGTTAATGTAACTTTTCTGTGTGATAAACAGTGCTGTTTATATGGGGTTTGCCAGGTAATGTGACTGCCTTGTTACCAGTGTGGATCAGGACCTCAGATATTCTCTCAAGCTGCCTCTGCTGCTCTGGCCTCACTCTTTGGGTTCAGAGTCAGTGGCTGTAGTGAGATTAATATGCATCCATCCTTCAAAATTTACTGGAGGTTTCCAATAGGATCTGCAGTGATGCTTGAGAGTGTGGCAGTAAATCCTAATTGTGTTCTGGAAGCTCTTTCCTGAGCAAATAATAAGGTGCTTTGCATGCATAAAGAAAAGTTTAAAAGTAGAGAGGAGTGTGACTGCTCCATGTGCTCAGAAGCTGTAATTTGTTTTCAGATCCTTATTTCAGCAGATGATGAGATGGAGGAGTCGGATGCTGAGGACGACCTGTGCAGACTGACCAACCTAAAGCCCATCAAGAAGAAGAAGCATCGCTTTGGTCTGCCCGTATGACACATTCCTCGGCCTGTGGACTTGCAGGGTTCATGGCAAAAACTTGTGTCCGTGGGGTTTAATGTTGCAATTGCACCTCCCTTTTCAACTGACTTAGAAGCAAGGTCTACCAACAGAAGGCAAAGGAGTTGGAAGACTTCCAGTTCAGTTGCACTACAAACACACTGACCAATTATGCAAGAATGTCTCCTCATCATGTGTGGAAAATGGACAAGTCACTAAGGATTCGTGTGGGAGATGTCAGAGAAGATCAGAGAAAACAGATACAGAATCTTTCAGTTACTGATGGGACAGTGTACGGAGTTCTCAAAAAGGCATCAGAGTTGACTGTGTTAAAGGACTGTGTTTTATTACTAAAACTGGCTTTTGCAGCATAATTCCTAGAGCAGAATAGTTTATGGTTACAAGCTGTAACTTAACATATTTTTTTAAGTACAAATGTTTACTTGCTACCGGGTACCTATGGAACTAATAGGTGGAACAAAGATTTTTTTCCAAGTCTTCTCAAATCTATCTGACTATTTTATATTTAAGTTATATTTTCATACAGTTGTATTTAAAGATTCTCTTTATCAGAGAAAAGGGTACAGTTCCCTTTTTTGTGCAGAACAGGTCAAAAGATTTGTAGTGAAAATCTTATTTATCCTCGTCTCCTGATTTAAGACAAAGGGATTGCAAAGGGAAAAGCTCTCTGTCACTGCTGAAGTCACCAAATATCACTAAAAAATGCCGTCCTATCTTGTGCTCTTGACCACA
Source organism: Hylia prasina (assembly GCA_013397195.1). NCBI lineage: Eukaryota > Metazoa > Chordata > Aves > Passeriformes > Sylviidae > Hylia > Hylia prasina. The sequence continues at coordinate 125,476 of VYXD01013288.1, read as the reverse complement.
TAATTTGAAAATACCTTTTTCAGTAGGAGGTGGTGTTTGCATATTTGACGAAGTGCGCTTTAGTGTATAACAAAAATCCATTGTGAAAAGTTATTTGTGAAATGAGCATCTATGGATGAGTAATTATTTCTGTTTCTGCAAGTCTCTTGTGCATACCTCTCAAATGACCCAAAAGAGAAGGAACATTTCTGATACTTTTCCTGTTACAGGGCCTACGGTACAGGACCGTGATCTGATTGAAGAGTTGTGCTACAATATTGCAAATACAATTCTGTCCCTTGTTTTTTGTTGGAAAAGCAATCTTCTATTTAATTTGCTTAACAGCAACAATAACAAAGTTTTTCCTATATAAATTCCATAAAGTCTCATTATCCTTCAGTATTAAAGAACAGCCCCAAGGGGTACAGCGCAGTTGTTACCACAGCATTTCTGGGATTTTCGGTGTCTCTTCTGATAATTGAGAACACGTGGTGATCTGAAACCTAGCAGACATGTTTTCAGTGACATCCTTTTGCTTTGCATAATTTCTAAGTGATTGTTTCTGACAGCTTTCCTTGCTTAGCTAAACCTTGTGCAGGACAAGGCGATGTCTCAAAGAGGTGACAACAGACCTTAAATGCAAATCTGTTGTAATATCTGGAGACTAGAAAAATTCCAAGCCTTAAACCAGTTTCATTGGAAAACTGCTCAGAACTTTTTAAGACTTTTTACATTTTTTTATAGATTTAGTAGGTCTTAATGTGATTTATTATCCAGACCACTTGACTGGGCCTTAGTAAATACTGAACTGTGCATTCCCGTGCTTACTTTCACTATTCCAGCATCCCTTTTCCCAGTGGCTGCTGAGGGGACACGATGCTCTGACACCTCAGGGTGTCCAGCCAGCTCAAAGGGACATTTACCAAACCCCAGGTTTTAGTTGAGCCCACTGACCTTCGTTACTGAGCACTGAAACATTAAGAGCTGCAATAGGTTACAGTAGTAGTGTTTCTTTTAGACTAAATCTAGAAACTAATGACAGTGGAAGCCTGCCTGAGTTCTTTTGACATGGGGGGTGGGGATGGGGAAATGTCCCTCATCAGTGTTGCCTCTGCTTTCCTGGAGTTGGGGATTTTTATTGATTGTGTGACTCGCATCTTCTCTTGACTGTTGACCACTGGGCAGGCACAGATCTCCAAAAGCACAGTACTTCAAGGAATTCATCAACAGAATAGTCTCCTACAGCTCACTTTTCCAAAGGGATTTAAGAGCTAGGACTGGCTCTTGTCACAATCATCAGCATTTATTTTCTTTAGCATGGGATTTGTTCTATTTCAGATAGTTAGTGAACTAAAGCTACTGACCATGTGCTACATCCCAATGCAGAGCCATGGCTGTCCTCACCAGCTGAGATAACTGAGCAGCGCACACAAATTTAACTGTACGAGCTCACATCTTATCTTCCTTTTCCCTCCTCCAGTTACTTCAATTATCAAAATTATTCTAGTCTCATGTTTAGTCTGTGAAGTGTCAGTATAAAATTATGGCCTTAATCATGTAAAAATATTTGTTTTGAGCAAACCTCAAGCTTATTGACCAAGTACAAAACCGTATAAAGTGCTACGGAGCAGTTTCTTGAAGATGGTTATAGCAAAGGTTCTGAATGCCTAATTTTTCATGTCTTAAATGCTTAATTGTCACTTGATGTGAGATCTAGATATGCCTAGCAAGACGATGTAGTAAAGCACTATGATCCAAAGACACAGAAGTATTTTAAATGCCACAGTAGTAACAGGAGGAGCAACCTTCAGAGGGGAAAAAAATTACTTTCTCTACTAAGACAATAATTTTATTCAGAATTTTAACTAAGTAACAAAACCTGACTGTTTTTTCTATACATTCTTTTTATCATTGTGAAAGAGCTGGAAAAGGTAAAATTGGCAATTTTCCTCTCTGTGAGGTAAAAATTGGAATTCTTGCAGTAATTACAAGTAGGACAAGTTGTTTTGTCTGACAAGCTTGCATGTTTGAGAAGGGAGTGTGTGCTTAGTGCTTCACTATGTCTTACTAGTTATAATATATTGGCAGTACAGTCTGAAATGGACTTTTCATAAAAGGTTGATCCAGTAGTGATACTGCAACATCGCATCTGCATTATCCTCCAATTGTCACTCAGATTTCTGCCTGACAACTGTACTTCAGGACAACTCATAGCAAAGGTTTAATTCAGGCTGTACTTAGAAAATAGGATTCTGTTTAATGAAAATAAGCTATGTAGTGAATGCCAAAGTAAGATAAAGGGATTGTAACTTAGAGAAGAGACACAGAAATATTGGTGGAGATGGAATTTACCACGAGTGGTCAACCTAAATGCATTAACTGTTCCTAGTATCTGACCTGTGACACAGCTGCATAAACTTAAACACTGGTGTTGTCTAATATGTGGTTTCCAAGGTCTGGATTCAGTATGTTCAGGTCCTCTTGTCTTACTTTAAGTAGGTGAATGCTATCTGTTAATGTTGCTAACTAAAATGTACTATAGCTTTTCTTCAGGGAAAACTCAGAAGCTGAGTTGCAAATTAGAGCAATGCAAAGTGATCCCCTCGGGCAGGTGTCTGCTGTGATCCCTGCCGAGCCCGGGGAGGGGGCCTGGGCTCTCCCGCTCTGCTCAGAGCTGAGCATCACAAGGAATCTCTGCCACTGTGCTTGACTAACCCGTGTTTGCAACTTTGCTGTGCTTGTTACAGGAGAAACCAGTAGTGAAAGCAAATAAATTCAGCCACACCAAGTCAGAGTACATCTACAGCATAGGCGTGCAAACTTTTTTAGGTGAAGTTTCCAGTTCAATTACTGAAAATGACTACTATGGTTTTACAAAGTAAAACTGCAGTATCTTTAAAAAAGGGACTCTTTTGTAGGTGTTTTCGTCTTGTGTGGGTATCCGTCTCAAACTGAATGTGAGGTTTGTTTGTAAGTAAATTCAGAGTATAGCCAATGTGAGCAAAACCAACAGCTGTGTTCTGTTGCCCTCTGTTTGGACCATATTGTTTAATCAGTGGTGTTACCTTAAACTTTTAAGGGTATCTGATGTAATTACATTGTATAATGGTTTACAATAAAGTTTGACTTATTACAGATTTGTTCACTTGTTTTACACTTGTTCTGTTTCAAAGTGCCTGTGTTTCAGTGTTTATGGTGTGCTCCTGTGGGAAGCAGGTTCTGCTGCTTGAGTTTAACTTCAGCTCTAATTGTGTGCACTGTTATGTTGATTTTAATTTCAGTATATTCATTTACCTTAATGGCAAGTCCCATTTGATCAGGAAGAGCCACTGTTGTTAAGCTGCAAATTTTGTTTACAAATTTAAGGATCCTTGCAGGCTGCTCTCAGATCAATTCCCTGAGGAAGGTTTTTTTTCAGGGCTGGAGCTGCACAGGATGGACCCAATCCTGCCTCTGTAACTCCTCTGTAACATTTCCTTATTATTTTCATACTTTCCACCTGCCACATCCGAGCAGCCCCATACTCATTGCACCCTTACAGGGAATTCAGAGTATAATCACTCTACCAAGCGTCAGTCCCCTGAGGTTGTTAGCACTTTCCTAGGGGGTGGTCAAATCTTCCCTGGGGTTTGGAGACCACAGTGGCAGCCGTGAGTACGTTCGCTAAATTCTCTATTTCATTGCCATGTTTTAGTTGGAACCATTCCTCCAGCAAAGGAGTGTTCCACAATTCCTATTGCAGTGGAAGATTAAAACTTGTATTTTTAATAGCCACTGTTGGGAGCCATCTTGTTCCATGTCCCATTTAACAGATCTCAAGGACCTCAACCAGGTGAACAGGATTTCTACTCTAAAATATAAGCAACTGTGGATTTAGGTTGGGTTCTTTGTGAGGAAAAAGAGCCCATAATTTGTGCAAGAAAATGACTGTGCCCCTTGTTGAGTGCTGGTTTATGAAATGTAATTGAAGAGAACAGAACTGTCCAGGCTTTGGGCATGTTCTAGAAACCTCGGGATGTGCTGCCTGCACTTCACCTGCCCCAAATGGCAAGCAAGGTTCAAGTGGTTTGCTTTTGTTTGTATAGATTAAATTGCTATGAACTCTGTTGCATTTGAGTGAGGAATATGCAGTACCAATTAAATGAAGCAATTTTGAAAGCTGAAGGGAAAATAATAGTTCAGTGTCTTGAATTCTAAATATTTGCTTTAAACACACAGAATGTTATTTTCCTGTCATAATAGATAGTATAGTGATGCTTGTGGGACTAAGCTGTAAAGAAACATCTTAGTAGAGAACTGTTAGTTTGTACAATAGAAAAAAAAATCTGTTTTTTCTAAAGTCAATGTTTTATTCTTCTGTTTTGTTGGCCTACTAAGGGCAATGCTGCTCTGCAGAAACGCTTCCTCTGGTTACTAAGACATGGGTTTAAAATAGAAAATCAGCCTAAGGAATAGCTAAGGACGTAACATCCAAACTGCTTCGTAGCCTACAAATAATTCCCCCAATAAAGGAGAAGATCTCAGGCCTGGAAAGAGTTCAGCTTGAAGGCAGTTTGGGCACTGGGAGGCCTGGGGCGTGGTTCACAGCCGATGGATCCCACAGTCCTGCTTGTACAGCGCTGGAGCTGTGGTTTGATGTCAAGTTTTCATAGTGAAAAACAAAGTTTTTGTGACCTCTTGTGCTTCTCTGTACCCTAAATGTACTGGCAGAGCCTGAGGAAAGGCCAGGGCAGATTTCTACCACTACAGCTGTTGCTTTCTCTAGTGGAAGGTGTTTGCATGTCTGCCGTGCCTGCCCTTCTCACGTGAACCCACCTGGCTGGAGTCTTTATTCTTTGCAGATGTTGAGTGCAGTTGCAGAAGCTGATTTTTTTCTGCATGATGTAAAGATTTATGTAAAAAAAACAAAAGGGAAACAATCTCCCACTCAAAGCTCTCCCAGTAATGAAAAATAGATTTCATGCTCAGAGGTGACAGGGCTTTACTTAATTAAAAAATTGTTTGGAGAACAAATATTAAAAGTTCTGGGAAAGGTTTTACTGCTACCGGCAAGTGCAGTGGGGAACACGGCATTTATCAGTGTCTGAGTAAGCTGTTCCTGTACAGATGTGGGTGAAATGGTTAAACTTGCTAATAGCGCTGCAAAGTAGAAAGGGATTTTACTCTCTCAGCTGTGTAAGAGGTGGCACTGGAGCATGATCAGTGATGGAGCTGTAAGGGTAAAACCATATTGTACTTTATTAACTCTCCCAAAACTCTTCTGCTAAAGATCTCTGTGCAAAAGTGATTCAGGGCACAGTTAATGCTTTGGACATTAGACTGATATCATCTTTAGAGAACACATATTTTGTTATGCTGGGAAAGCAATGCCCACTCTTTTTTTTTCCCCCAAGAGGGTTCAGAGTCAATTTTGTGTCCATAACAACATTTTGCCTTTTAAAACTATAAATAGAGCCCCAGCGGACTCCCCGGGAAGCGTTTTTGTAGGGACCAGGCTTCCCCGCGCCCCGCAGGCGCAGCTGCCTGCCCCCGTCAGCCCAGCCCGCCCGAGTCATCGCCAGGAATAAATAAATCTCCAACAACAGCCTCCCTCGACCTGAATCATCCCGGCGCTGCTTTGGGAACATGACCCAGCCCATGACTTCACTCGGATGCTCTATATAAGTCCGGGAAAACAACAGGCGCTCGCAGAGCTCACGGGCTGGATTTATTCAAAGTCGGGAACGACCTGGGAGGGATTTCAGTGAGGGAGCGCCGCAGTTATGTCACAGGTACGGGGACATCTGTGCGCTGCCTGCCCTCGGAGCAGCGCCGGGCAAACCTGGTGCTGGGTTGGATGCTTCGCTTGGAAAAGCTTATTAGCGAGTTCCTCTTGTTAACTAGTGAATTCAGCTTTTCTGCTCTGTGACCTGAGTGATTAAAATATTTTAACAAGTACATTCTTAGGATGGGTTATTTGGTGAAGAAGGAAAGCAGCTGCTCTCTACATGGTTAATTAATTTAGCTTTAAAATGTTCTGATTTAACTTAAATATTTTTATTTGTGTTGAAAGGGAAAAAGCCTTTCCCCTGCTCCGCTTTGGGATGTATCACAGAAGGAGGAATCGCTGCCTTTTCAACACACTTTTTCAGACAGAATTCTGAAATTCTGTTTTGAAAAGAGGTGTCTGTGTTGAAATGTCACTGTGTAAAGCTTAGTGTATTAACGTACAGGAAAAAAGAATGTGACTGAATTTATAACTGTTAGGATAAGATATTTGAGACTGAAATTTTGTATAAAATGAAGACTTTTATATGCATTTTGTAACTAACCATTTGTCTTTAATGCATTCCCCAATAATCAGTGTTTCAAAGTGCTCTTGAAATTGGCTCAGAAATGGTGAGGTTTCAGGTAAATGTTACATTTGCAACACAAGCTGCATGTGCCTGGAAGAGCTCTCGTCAGTGTGAGAGTTTTACAGGATTGGTGGAATGGAGAGTAGGAGCACAGAGAGAATGGGAGAGCACAGTTCTGCGGCCACAGAAAGTAACTCAGTTCAGCCGATTTTCTTTACTCCAAAGAAAATGGGACTTAAAACCCAGTTTTATGTCTTGCAAAGTAGCACTTTTTGACTTGTGACAGGAGGAGATAAAGCACAGGCTGCATGCCTGTGCCAGCTGGGAATGGCTCCTGGCAAACCCTGCTCACAAATTCTGGCAGCGATTAGCAGTGGTGGGGCTGTGACAGTGGCAGCTGCTGGCCAAGGCTCACCACAACCTCTCTGTGCACCAGCTTTGCTCTTCAGCTGGGGCCAACTAATCCACAGCAAGTGTCCTGCTGGAAAACCCTCTGTGATCAAAGCATGAGATGGTTTTTTTTAAAATAACTGGGTGACATTCAAGAGTTCTTCTCAGCCTGGCTGTATCATTGTGCATCTCAAGTGCCACCTTTGCTCACCCTATCCTCAAGAATTCCCTTGTCCCAGCTGGAGGAAGCCTCACAGTTACTACTGGTCTGTTGCCCATAATGGGTGAAGGAGCTTTGCAGATTTCACATTTCTTAATAAAGCAAGGGGCTTTTTCCCTTCCTGTGTTGTTTACCTGTGGCAATGGGCATGAGGGACTGTTCCCATCACATGCCAGTTGTCATTACAAAAGGACAGGTGACTCCCTGGTTGTGGGGACATTCGGTTCACCAGCTGAACAGCCATGCACACGCTGTTGTGAATTTTGAAGGGTCTCCTGCCACCCTTTCCCCTCACTTGCTCTGGCTACTCATGAGTGTTTTCCCCAGAGATCTTGTAAATGTTTTGTTTCCCACAACACATGCAAGTGGGATTGACAGTGAGCTATTCTGAGCGTTCCCAGGAATTTGTAGCAGGCAGAAAACATGCTGAAGGCTCCAGTGGAGCCAGTCCACCCATCCAGGAGCCAGCCATGCATGCGCTGTCTCTGCAAGCTCCCTGGGACTCGCTGCTCCAGCCATTTGTAGGCCTTGGGGGATTTGTTTCCCTCCACAACTGTTTGTAGCCTCACAGGCAGTGCCTGGGAAGTGCCTGAGTGGGTTCCACCACTGCCAGAACTCAAATATCAGGAGCCTTGTAATGGTCAGAGAAGTTTCTTGATCTTTCAGTGTGTAAATCTATTACAGTTGGAGTGTGGGGGTCTTCTGTTCCTCTTAAATCGTATCCCTGTGCCCCTGAATCTTGCCACGAGGGCTGCCTGGTGGGACACTGGTGGGACACTGAAAATCTGTCCATGAAATAATAAACTGATGGGGGAATGCCTATGGTGTTGGCTGCTGCAGAGTGAGGTTGTGTCTGACTATGGAGTGCTAATTTAAAGATAGGGATAGGCTGATATGAAGCGATGTTATCCCTATTTCCTTGTAGTGGGATAAACTGTAAACAGATTAGTACTTGGCTGTTGCAGTGCACCACCTGATGATGCATCTGTTTCTGTATTAGATTTCCTTCTCCTTCTTTGGGTTCCAAGTCCAGTGCTTCAGATGTGTTCAGTAGAGAGCCCTGTTGAGTGCTCAGATGCTTCTGTTGCTTAAATTTAAGTTTATTAACTATGGGTCAAGTGCTTATTCCAACTTAAGGCAAGTCCAGATTTGGAATCTCTCTGACCAGTTTCCCAAAGAAGTAGTAAGTAGACTGTGGCTCAAGCCTAATTTAGTAATTAAATCACTAATTTAAAGTGATTTTTCCTTTCCAAATATTGGACAGGTTCTTGAATGACCAATGAGTACTTGCAGAATAAGCAGGCAGGGCTGGACAGAGGAAAGATAAGAATTTATTTTTTTTAATTAAGCAGTCCATTACTCTTTCAAAGGCTGTACAATAAAAAGACAATTTCAGGACAGTAAGAATGGTAGCAGATTTTGGGAAGGGGAGTGAAATTGTGATTATGGGAATCTGAAGTAGCTAAGTATGTAACCTCAGAACTGAAATAGGTGAAAGACTGTGTAAGCAACTCTGTACGTAAGCTGGTTGGGAGGAGGCAGCTTTGTTCTCTGTGCTTTGAACACAAAATACTGATGTGTGGGTCTGTTTCCTAGCCAGCCCCTGTGAAAAAGAAGCGTCCTCCAGTGAAGGAAGAAGACCTCAAAGGAGCCAGAGGAAACCTTACCAAAAACCAGGAAATTAAATCCAAAACCTACCAAGTGATGAGGCAGTGTGGTAAGTCTCCTTGATTGGAAGCAATTACGCAGAGTAAAACATTGACTTAATTTCCCTTTTCAAGTGAAAGGGTCACCTCTGGAACAGCAACCTGCTGTTCATCTGATGGACGAGTGAAGTATTTAGCGAATGTGTATATATGTATTTCAGCAGCACTAGTTTTACTCCCCGAATTTGGGTGATATTTCACTGATTGTCTCTCCTGGTTTTCTTTTCCAAGAACAAATGGGCTCCGCAGCACCTTCTGTATTCAGCCGGGCTCGGACAGGGGGTGAAACAGTCTTTGAGAAACCTAAGGATGAGCCAGCCAAGAGCGTCTTTGGCTGACAGTGGAGCGGGACGTGTCTCACCCAAATGATTGTTGTAACATTTTTCAAAATTTCTGTTCCTTACGCTAAAGTCACTGTAGACTCAAGCAGCTAATTTCCACTGTAAGTCCTTAAGTAGGGAATATACTCATGTCAAAGAGTAAAACTTCCATGTTCATTTTTATTACATGCTTTCTTTCTATGTATTGGACAATGTTTGCTATAATTGTTTAATAAAAAATGGTTGTTGGACTCAGCATGGCACACTGTGGTGACTCATTTCAGTTTGGGCTCAGATTAATTCCGTGGGCACTTTGGCACTACAGGCGATGATTTTTGTCTGTCAAATGCAAAGAAAAAGCAGCCTGATGACAGAGTCTCAGTGTCAGTGCAATTTCTTCACATCATGCCCTCACCAGGAGGGAGCTGAGGAGGAGCTGATCAAAAAGGCAGCACAGAAACCTGGAGATTTCCAACAGATTTGTGTTGCCTGCAGTGGCACCTTGGCGGGGCCCTCAGGGTGGCGGCATGTCATAGCGTGGTGGCCCTCCCCTCATGGCTGCCTGCTCACGGCGCTCCCCTCGCGGTTTCTCCCTCATGGCTCCTCCTTTCACGGCTCTCCCCTCACAGTTTCCCCTCACGGTCTCTCCCTCATGGTTCCCCCTCACGGTCTCTTCCCTCATGGCTCCCCCTTTCACAGCTCTCCCCTTCACAGTTCCCTCTCATATCTCTCCCCTCACAGCCTTCAGGGCAGCAATGCCATGATTTCCCTTCATGCAGCTCAGCTGTGAGGGCAGAGGCCCTGCTCTCAGAGTGCCCCAGCACCGAGCGAAGGATTTCAGCTCGTACTCCAATGGCTTTTTCCTCCTGTCCCACTGGATCAAGTGAGAAGTGAGGTGCCAGACCCAGCCACCATGTCCTGCCTTACCACAGAGATGAGAACCCAACGAGTGTCTCTGTATAACACCAGCACACTCTGAGGGGGAGCTGGGTTTTTTCAGTGCTGATTACTTCTTGATTTGCTGCATTAAGCATCAAACCTGTTTTCTCCCAAACCCCAGAATGTTTCCCCCCGCAGCTGGATATTTGTGCTGAAACACAGAGGAACCTCTGTGGGCACCTGCCATGCTTCCCACACACTCTGAGTCTCTGCAGCACATCTGGAGATGGTAAGGCAGATGCCACCTTTGTTGAAGAAATTACTTTTATTTTACACAGGCTATGTGTCAGATATAACTGGTTTATAGCTGCACAGATAATTTGGCTTAACAGGCACCAGCTCGAGCAGCCTAGCTCCAAGTAAACAAGTCCCTGGACACAACAAGGATGGGTGGGATTCAAATCCAGTGAGAGGACCTCAGCCAGCCCATGTGAAGCACAGACACACCCAGGTCATTGCCAGTGAGCTGGGCAGAGCTGAGACCCTTGACCAGTCATGTCTGTAAGTGTGGGAAATTTAAAAACCCTGTAAAAAGAACCGCCAAACAATAAATGGGGCTGTTGCTGCTTGATCTTAGTGTGTTCATGTCACGTCCCTGTCTCCAACTCCATAGCAACAAGGCTAGACCTGCTTAAGAGGTAAAACTGATGCCAAAGTTCTCTGTGCGCCCTGAAAAGTATCATATTTGGCTTTTGTGTCCCAAACACTTGACAGATGAAATGTGACAATGCCCACACGGATCCCAGGGTGTGGAGAGGAGCTCATAAAAGGCAGCAGCAAATCCTTTGGCTTTAAGGGGAAAGCTTCCTTAAAGATATTGCTAGTGCATTGCCTTGGTCTGTTTTTTTCACTTTAAAGATTATTTGCAGCCCAGACCCCACCTCCTCACTTTAGAGGGCACAATTTCTCCATGGAGCACAGGCTCCTCACAGGTACATTGGCAGAGCTGTTTCCCAAGGAAGATCCTTCCAGAGCATGAAAAAAATCATGGTGGAAAAAATTCCTGCCCTGATAATATTGGAGCTGCCTTTACATTGAGTTTAACAAACCCTCCTTAATTAACCTGTGTTGAGAAGTTGGAAAGGAGGTAGTTCAATAGTTGTAGAAATGGTGGTGAGGGACAAGTGGTGTAAAATGTTGTCACTTTCTTTGTTGCAGTACAAGGGCCTGACCTGCAGGTTTGCAGGTGGGGTAGCAGGACAGGGGGATGCTGTATTTCAGACCCTGCTTTGGATATGTTGGTGCTGATTTAACATAGCACAGAAACCTCTGTGTCCCACACAGATTCTACAGGGAAGCCAAGTAAGGTATCTGCCAGAAAAGTGGGATTTGGCAAACAGCTCTATTTCCAGGATGTTGTCAAGTTCAATTACTTGTGCTGCTTCCAAGTGTGACAATAAGGACTGGGCATCTTTTTTGGTCTTCCTGTCTTTTAATGTGGACCTAACCAAAAAAATATGAGAGGCAGAGCTGACACTGCAGCCTAAATCTGTGCAGCAAAAGCAGCTCTTTAACATCCGTGTGATTTTACATGTGGGCATTAGAAAACTGATGACAGATCCACTTAATTAAAGCTTTGGCTCTTGCAGCTCTTAGGCCACTAAGTGTCTAATCCTGTGTATTTTAAGGGATTAAAGCATTACACAAGTTGTACAAGTTAATCAAATGTATAGCAGTTTAATTTTTTGTCTTTTAAAATATATATATTTACACGTCCTGCTATTAAGGATATGGTATTTGCAAGTAGTATAAACAGTCTGCCTGAGAGGAATAAAGTTCATTTTTTAAAAGAGTTACTTAAAGCACAAGCTTTGTGTTTAACCAGCCTCGTGCAAACCAGGCTCTGCTTAGCACATTCTTTGCAGTGAACTTGTAGGTGTCTGGTAAATTATTGAGCCTTGTGTTTAACAAGCCTTGTGTAAACCAGGCTGTGCTTAGCACATTCTTTGCAGTGAACTTGTAGATGTCTGGTGAGTAATAAATTATTGAGCTCTGCTTTAGTGTATCCTTGCAACTCCGAGACCACTAGAAGTTTGCTGTCCACATGGACACTTTTTAAAACAGGCATGAAGAAAACACAGATACTTATATTTCCACAGGATCTTTGTGTTAATTTATGACAATAAATGGCATTACCGAGTTGGGAGGCACAAAAGCTGAGATGGCCATCAGCTGTAATATCTCGTGTGGATGTTGCGTGTCCTGGCAATCTCCAGATCGCTGAAGTGCTTGTGATAATGTTAAGGATGTTTCCTTTCAAATCATTACTGTGGAATATAGTAGTGATTCCTGCAGCTCATTGCACAGAACAAGTCATCTGCCTGAGGGATTTCACGTGACACGGTGAAATCTATTTTTTTAAAAAAAAAATAGAGATTTCTTAATTTTATGTTTTATGAAGCATTCAGATTCTGTTTAAGAGCAAAGATCTGTTGCAAAAATAAGCATTCACCAAGTCCAAGTTTTACCTATGTTTAATGGGTAAATATTAAATTTCTGTGTCTCTTCAAAGTCTACATGATATCCCCAAGTACAAGTTACTCATTAACTGATTAAGGTAAATAGAGATTTCATTTGAAAATTTGTTTTTTCCAAAATGGAGCAGAGAACATTGCTTGCATTGATGGTCTTTTCCTCACTCATAGTATTAGCAGAAACTATTGATCAGAAGGTATTTGCTTTATTTTTATTATCAATATCTCATTTGCTCATTTACTGATGTGGTAGTATTGTGGTAATTGGCCAGGTAGTTCAGGTAACTCTCTGGTAACCACCTCCCAGGGAGACTTGGGTGGATTGTGTTGAGATTTTAGAGGTTTGGATCCTTTAAAGGTCTTTTTGGTTGTTTGGGCTGTTATAGTACAAATGTAGCAGGAAGCACTTGCAGGTATTTTTGATCGTGCCCTTCCTTCAGGATGTAAGACACCAAATTTGAGGGATCAGTAGCTCTGCTTTGGCCACTGGATGAGGTTTGGATCCTGACACAGGACCAAGCAAGCACTGTGCAGTGCCAGGAGGTTTCTGATGAGTGTCTAATAATAAATATTATTAGAATAATAATGGAAGAGAGGGAAGTAGAAAGTTATTTGCATTGTCTGAAGGAGCGAACTCTGTTTTGTACCATCACAGTGGTGACTGGTGGCATTGTAAAATCATCCGTACTAGAGAGGAAGAGGAAGCTTTAAGCCAGAAGGTTTCTCTGTCCATCGTGCCTATTCAGAAAAGAGTGAAGTGGAACTGAAATGCAGGCGGGTGTTGGGGGCAGGGCCAGCCTGCTGCAGGGGCAGCTGAGAGCTCTGCAGGGAGCCATGGATGGGGTGTATGGGCCCACAGAGCCTTTGCTTTTGGGTACATGCCTGGGGCTGGTGCTCTCTGCTTCTTTCACCAGGGGCACAGCAAAGCTCCTCCCCATGCTGCATCCCACTGGCCCCCAGTTTGTGCTGGCCACAGCCTAAAGTGCTGCTAGGGCTGGGTGACTGCAGGAGATGCAGATCCTCCTCCCTGCAGCATCCCTTGGGCACGTGGCAGCGGAGTAGATTCTGCACCAGGTAAATTTTGCACAGGACAAGCTCCTCCTGTGTTGGAAGGATCCTCAGCGGGGAGCAATTGCCACCAAGTGCCTACACTGCCCCAGTGAGCCACAGCTTGGGGTTTGGTGCTCCTTATGGCAAAACCTACCTCTGAATGTGCCATGGGCAGGTTTGAGTACGGCAGGGCAGCAAACTTTTGAATTTCAGCCAGTGTCCTAACTGAGAAGAGGCACTGGATGGTATTATCTGGCAAGCAAAGTATAGGAGATTAATTATTAAAATAGCTAAAGATCAATTAGCCATTCAAAAGACTTGGAGGCTGGAAAAGTAAAAACAGAAGTGCAATGATATGCTCTGATGCTGATTTTTTTTTATTTTAATAAAATAGCTGTTGGACTGTTGCAAGACTGGTGATGCCCAGATCAGCCTTTCTTAGTGCCACTGCTGGAACATGGTTAGGACCTTTAGGGAGACATCCCAAATGCAAAAGGAGGCGTCCATATAAGCAGGTGCTCCAGGCAGTGCTCACTCAGTCCAGCCACCCTCTGAGGTGTGTTCCAGGCAGTTCCAGAATGGTGCCCTCCTCCTTTGGGCATCAGGGGTCCTAGAAGGACCAGACCAGAAGAAAAAGGAGTGCTCAAAGGGCATCTCTGCTTGTGCAACAATGACGGGTGGGGAGGCCTATGCAAGGTTTCAAGCTGGTTAAACATCCTGTGGGACACAAGGTACCAAAGTGGAAAACAGGCAGCAAAGGCAACAGCTGGAAGGGAAATAGTCACACAAAAACCAGGGGCCTTCCCTGGGTCAGGCTTAAAGAGGCTTCTGATCTTCCTGAGGAAAATCTTGGGCAATGCACTGGGGTGACGCAGCAGCAGCTTCACTGTACCCCAGGGAGAGAAAGAAGGTTCAACAGAAGCTTCTGTGGAACAGCAGAATGCAGCTGTAGCTTCAGGTTTTGCATGGGGCAGTGGTTGTGGCTGCAGAGATGGGAATTAGCAGACTGGTTCAGAACAATCCACTCCCCAGTTCCAGCCAGCCTTTCTAAGAGTTCATTCCTTAACTAAACTTTTCCAATAGCATCATCCAGGTAAGGATGGCTTGGGAGCAAAACCTGGGTGTTTTTATCTCAGTCTGTTTATTTTTTTTCCAGCCTGATATTGAAATCTACAGCCTCCACGTGGACTGCAAGGTCACATCACGATTTGCTCACACTGTCATCACTAGCAGAATTGTCAACCAAGCCAATGAGTCCCGAGAGGCCACCTTTGAAGTGGAGATACCTAAGACAGCCTTCATCACCAACTTCTCCATGTAGGACCAGTCCTTCCCTGCAGTGTCAAGGAGGCAGCTCGGGGGGGGTCCATCTTTCCACTCAGGAGCCACTGAGCAAAGAACATAGAGAGAGTCCTCTGCAAAAATGCTCTGTGAGGCTGAGTAGTAGGCAGCCAAATAGAAAAGAGATGCCCAGGGCCAGGCTGCCTGCTGCACTGGGGGCGTGACAGACACGTTCAGTGGTGGAGTTTATCCTGCTCCAGCCCCCTCAAGACTCTGCAAGGACAAGGGTTATTTTGTGCTGGTGGCTTCTGGCATCCTCCTGGGTGGAGAGGGATGTGGGAGGAAACAGTATCACTTGATCATGCCCAAAGAGCCACAAAATTCTTCTGTTGAGTTCCTTTCCCTGGTGCGTTCCTTCTAATATTAATTAATTTTTATGGAAACCAAACAGGTCCGTGGATGGTGAAGTATACCCAGGAATAATAAAGGAGAAAGCTGCTGCTCAGAATGAGTATGACACTGCAGTCTTGCAAGGACAGAGTGCTGGCCTCGTCAAGTATGTTGCTGTTCTGAGTAATGCTGCTCCAGCACCCCTCCTTGGCTTCCTGTTTGGCTGGGGGCAGATGAAACCCTGGACACAGCCACAGCTCCGTGGAGACAAGTGTGAAAATCAGTCTTGGGTTCTTGGTGGGAGGGATAACGTGTCTTTGTGTATATATATATAAATTTTTTTACATATATATATATTCACATATATATGATTTATAGGTGATCCTACAATGGGCTCCAGTAGGAAGCATCCCTGTTTAGCAGTGCCTTGGGACTTGCTGTCATAGAATCAATGAATCACAGATCATGGAATGTTCTTGAAAGGGATCTACAAGGATCAAGTCCAGCTCTTAAGTGAATGNCGTTCAGTGGTGGAGTTTATCCTGCTCCAGCCCCCTCAAGACTCTGCAAGGACAAGGGTTATTTTGTGCTGGTGGCTTCTGGCATCCTCCTGGGTGGAGAGGGATGTGGGAGGAAACAGTATCACTTGATCATGCCCAAAGAGCCACAAAATTCTTCTGTTGAGTTCCTTTCCCTGGTGCGTTCCTTCTAATATTAATTAATTTTTATGGAAACCAAACAGGTCCGTGGATGGTGAAGTATACCCAGGAATAATAAAGGAGAAAGCTGCTGCTCAGAATGAGTATGACACTGCAGTCTTGCAAGGACAGAGTGCTGGCCTCGTCAAGTATGTTGCTGTTCTGAGTAATGCTGCTCCAGCACCCCTCCTTGGCTTCCTGTTTGGCTGGGGGCAGATGAAACCCTGGACACAGCCACAGCTCAGTGGAGACAAGTGTGAAAATCAGTCTTGGGTTCTTGGTGGGAGGGATAACGTGTCTTTGTGTATATATATATAAATTTTTTTACATATATATATATTCACATATATATGATTTATAGGTGATCCTACAATGGGCTCCAGTAGGAAGCATCCCTGTTTAGCAGTGCCTTGGGACTTGCTGTCATAGAATCAATGAATCACAGATCATGAAATGTTCTTGAAAGGGATCTACAAGGATCAAGTGCAGCTCTTAAGTGAATGGTCTATAGCAGGACTGAACCAACAACCACGGTGTCACTAGCACCATGCTCTGGCCAGTTGAGCTAATCTCAGGGTCAAGGGTCCTTAAAGACCATCTAGTTCCAAGCCCCCTGCCATGGGCAGGCACACCTTTCAGGCTGCACAGATCTCCATCCACCCTGACTCCCCATCATTGAAGAGCACCTTGCCATGCTGGGATGATGCTCAGTGCTGAGTCTGCTTCCTGGCAAGCACAGAGGACCGTGGCACTTGAACAGATATCACAGTTTCAGGGTGTATTTAATCTGTGCTTCACAGGTATTCAGTCTGAGGCATGTAGGGGTTTCTTTTCTCAGCTTGCACCCATGACACATTAATGTAATATATGTGGCGTACATAATAGCACCTGCAATGTAAAAAATCCTCTCTATGATGAACAATATTTACTGCTACTCTTTTTTTTTTTGTCCCATGTGGCCCCTTGGTCTTTATTTTGCACACTTCACAAACTCTTGGCCACCACAAGGAAACCCTCCCTGCAGGAGATAAATGCCTGTTCTTGCCCCCCAGAATTACAGACAGAAAGCTGGAGCAGTTCCACGTGTCCGTCAGCATCGCGGCCGCCAGCAAAGTCACGTTTGAGCTGTCCTACGAGGAGCTGCTGAAGCGGCAGCTGGGCAAGTACGAGCTGCTCATCAAGGTCCAGCCCAAGCAGCTCGTTAAGCACTTCCAGGTGAGCTGGGCGGGGAGCAGTGCCGTGGGTTTTGACACAGCCATGTTCCCTCTGAGATGCTGATGCTGATTTCTTCTCCGCTGCCAGATCGATGTGCACATCTTTGAGCCCCAGGGCATTCAGTTCTTGGAGACAGACAGCACATTCATGACAAATGAGTTAACTGAGGCACTCACCAAAGTGCAGAACGAAACCAAGGTAAAGCAGCAGCTGCCAGAGGTTACTGCCAGTGGCAGCTCTAAGTTATATTGCTTGAAATATTTCCTTCTGATTGCTTTGCAGGCTCATATTTTATTTAAGCCTACTCTAGATCAACAGAAGAAAAATTCTGAACTTGATGAAACACTCCTCAATGGTGATTTTGTTGTTCGTTATGATGTTAAGAGAGAAGCCACTGCAGGTGATATACAGGTAAAAAAAATAGAAACGAAAATGCTTTCAGACCACAGATGAGCCCACATGTGAAGTGCAATCAGCAGAACAGCAACACTTGCTTTGAAACACCAAGAATGACAGGAAAAGCTCTTCCCATTAATCCAGGGTCAGCAGAAACTGAGGATGATACTCCATAAATCCCTAAAGACACCTAGGTAGATTGCAAAAACAGATCACCCAGGAAAAAAAAGTCAATCTTTCAAATTTTATTCAAATACCATATCTATATTGGTATTTCATAGATGTCTCTTTACGCTCCTTTTTTATTATTATTTTGGCTCCTCTAAAGTGTATTTGTAGCTTCTTCTAAATGAAGTTTAGAGGAATGTGATTTATATAACTTAAAATGATGCTTGGTCTCTGTGCTTTTTGTGATAATTGAGGCATAGCTAAGTACAGCAGGAACTTAACAAATATTTATGAACCAGTGCATATTCTGGGGAATAAAATAGAGTATTTTCCATATCATATTCACTAATGAAGTATACACGGGTGTGCTAAAAGGTGGCAGCCACAGTAATTCAGCAGAGATGTACTCATAGGTAATGATAAAGAGGTAATGTGATACACAGTGATAATATGCATATATCATACATATGGCACTGAGGTGTCTAATATATGTGTATATATGCATGAGCTCTGCAGGAGCTCTGGTAATTTTCTCTCTACAGATAGTCTTGCTTCCAGCTAGGAAATACATTTTACTTTCTTTAATTTAAGCTCTTTGATTTGGGCTTATCGAGAAGAGAAGAATGCTGAGCATGCTCCCCACTTCTTGCTATGCCAGAATGTTAAGATTTATTCTTTATTTCTTTAGATGTACTTTCATCGGTGATCTCACATTCTGTATTTCAGATTGTCAATGGGTATTTTGTCCATTACTTTGCACCCCAAGAAATGCCAGTGTTTCCCAAAAATGTCATCTTTGTTATAGACCGAAGTGGCTCCATGACAGGCAGAAAAATTGAACAGGTAACTTCTCCCAAAGCAGGCACACATCCCCCAGACTTCTGAGGAAGCAACTGGGAATTTGTCACTGGACACACATTGGTTTTGTAAACACAGCAAAATGTTTAGACTTATAGAAATGCTTGAAAATACATACGCACAGATTGAAGTTATTAAAGAGTAACTCTTGTCTGACACAACTATTTTCATGGGTACTAAAAACTGAGGCAGAGAGAGATTTCGGTGTCTTTGCAGAACTTCTTGTGTTTATATTTTTCTTTAAGGAAACTTAGAGTGTTAGTTTATCTGTTATCTGTTTTGTATTTATTGATGACTGTGTATGTAGCTCTGCCTGAGAGCAGACAAGCCCCCTACAGCCCCCATAGGTTGGTTTTTGTGTCTGTAAGTTAAGTGAATTGTCTATTTCGGATTGTCTCAACCTAAAACATTTAGCCCACTAGGGTTTAATAAAGGCATTGGGCTGCATCTGGAACAGAGCTGTAGAGAACCCTCTTATTAAACTGCAGTTTCAATCCCAGATCTGGCAAAGGAATGGAAATCATCAAAATGATTGTTTTCTCCTTGGAACAGACAAGGGATGCCCTGTTGAAGATTTTGCAGGACCTCCGCCCAGAAGATCATTTCAGCTTTATCACCTTCAACAACAAAGTGGTGGAGTGGAAGAGCTCTTTGCTGCCAGCCACCGAGGAGAACGTGGCCAGTGCTGCAGCCTTGGTGCAGACTCTCACTGCCAGGGGAGGTACAGTGCTCGTAGCCACAAATATGCACCCAGGGGGAAAAATTCCTTAGAAAATAATTACTTTTTTTAGTTATATAGTGCCCCAGAGATACCGCCAGTGCTTACAAAGCAAGTCAGTTTTTAAGGCTTATAAGTGATGAGTGGGAAAGAAAGCCTGTGAGTGGACAAGCTGGTGGCTACATTATGAGATAGAGCTAGTTATATAATCTGTATAAGATGCTTACAGCACATCTATGAACCATATAAGCCACAGAGTCTTATTTCCAATTTTTATCATAGAGATAATTGGAAGATCCCTTGAGAGCACATTTTTTCTACAGAAAAATGTCAATCCACTCAACATTTGACAGCAATTTGCTGATTTTTTTTTCTTTTTATATCGTGCCCCCTTGTAAACAACAACAACAACAACAACAACAACAACAAAGTAAAACAAAACAAAACACATCCAAAGTTATACGCCCTTGTATATACCATGCCACAAATAAAACAGGCAAAACAGACAGGAGGTATGTCAGTTGCTGCATCAGTCAATGTGCTTGGTGTTATTATTTAGTTTTAAGCACATCTCAAGGCTTTAATGTTACATTGTCAGTATTAACAAAGTTTCTTACCCCAGGCCCTAACACCATGCTCAGCTCTTTTCTCTGACTTCTTAAATAAGGCAGGGAAACTTTTCTTAGACATAGGTTAACAGATGACAGTGTGTTTACTTAAACACTTTTTAATGGCTCTAGACATGTTTGTATTTCCCATGACATATGTGTGAAAAATGCTCCCCAAAGAATACTCGCACTGCCATTGCAATATAACACCCGGTAATTAAGTCCAGTAGGCTAAGTCCCTAAATCCTCCTCTCTCGGAAGGATTACTTCCTGCAGAAAACTTTAAACAAGCCAGCAGGGCCTCTGCAGCTGAAGGGCAGCGACCTCTGCAGCCGATTCTCCTGTTGAGGTGGGCGATGCTCTCATTGCAGGCACAGACATCAATGGGGCTCTGCTGGCTGCCGTGGGCGTGCTGGAGAAAGCCGAGCAGCTGCCGGAGCACAGCGTCTCCATGATCATTTTGCTGACAGACGGCCAGCCCACTTCTGGTGAGTGAATGCTACGCTCAGTCCTCCCTCCCCTGGGGTTTTTTTATCTTTTACACCTTCATCCCAATACTTTAGACCTAGCCGGTGTTTTTAGAAGAGCTTTGGAATACACAGGCTGAGCTACCACGGCTGGATCTGGAGAGGGGGATTATGAGAGGGCCCTGCTGAGAGAGTGATGGCAGAGCCTGCCTGCCTGTAACTGCACATCCTTTAGCTGGGAATTGTTTTGCTGCATACCATTGGCTTCCCAGTTTATAAACTCAAGGGAATTGGAGATACTCCAGGCACAGCCTGAACAGGAAAGTAAAATACCTAGAGACAAAACACGGGCATTTTGCAGATTCCGTGTATGGTCCTATTTGAGAGATATTGCTTGTGCTTCTTCACCCTCTGTGCCTCAAACTTGAGATATTTTCAAGGTGCTTCTTGTTCTGTATTCTTTGCCATGTCTTAATTAGTGATCAGCTGTAGCAGCACAAACAAAAGGATGAGATTGAAATATCAGGTGAAATAAGCAACAACTCCCAGTGCAATGGCACAAACTCTCTGTTCTTGAACAGGGGTTTGTCTTAGTTTTGTGTGGCATCAGCATCACTCCAAGGACAGCAATATTAATTCATCTGTAAGTCCTTAATAAGATCAGTCTGCCTTTTAGATTGTGTGAGCCATTCTTCTTTTGGGGTTGTTGATTTTGTTTGAGTTTTTTTAATAAAATTCAGCTCACAGTGCTGCCTCCCCAGCACAGCCAGTGAGTCTCCAGTGCTCCCCACATCCAGCAGCTGGAAATCAGGCCAGGGTGGAGTGGCAGGCATTATTGTATACACTGCCTTCCTTAGCAAAACAGCTGAAAGGGAAAAATCTGAGCTGTTCCCATGATATTGCTACAGACAGTGACAGTTTCTGCCTGGAAATGCTGATGGAGAAGGTCTCCATGCATGGCCATCAGCAGCTCTTCAAATGGGGTAAGATGATGGTGTGAAAATCTTTTTCCTCTGTCACACAAAGATGCTGGGAGAGAAGCATGGCTGAGTTCATTGGCAATTTGTTGGAACTGCACCATTAACCAATCCATTCTTCTCTGAATTGATACACATAATTTTTATGGATGGTACTTGTCTTTTGAATGCTTGATGAAGTGTGTCCATCTCTCGTGTTGTTAACTTGTAATGTGTGTCCCTTCTGTACTAAAAACCTCCTCTGGCCCTGTAATCCTATAAAATATTTTGCACTTAGCCATGACAACATCAGTAGAACCTAGTAAAAGTCATTCAGGGGGAGAATAATATTCTGGCACTCCATATGCAGAGTCGTGCTTTCATTTCCAATTGAATTACCAACATTCTGTCCCCTATCTTTTTACTATTTTATTCTGAATTATTTTGAAAAACTTCAGGCAGAATTTTCCATTAACCTGCTGCAGTCTTTTTGCACTTGAAAAGACCCAAACCCACAACGGTGTTTTTGTTTCATTTACAGGTGAGAGAAGTGTGGAAGTAATTCAAGAAAACGTTCAGAAAGCAATCAATGGGAAATATGCTCTCTTCTGCCTTGGCTTCGGGTTTGATGTCAGTTATAAATTCCTGGAGAAAATGGCCCTGAGCAATGGAGGAATAGCACGGCGTATCTATGAAAATGCTGATGCAGCCCTGCAGCTGCAGGTCAGGAGAAAGTAATGTGCCAGGAAAACCATCTATCAGCTACAGCTTATGTCTAGTCCTAGCAGCAAAATCACAGATATTCCGAGACGGAATGTTGGGGTTGAGTTTACCTGTTACTTTAGTGGAGGGAGGAAGGCAATTTTGGGGTATCTGAGGGTTTGTACCCTCCACGTATCCATGATTCAAAGTCCTCAAATCAGCCACATTCAGACAAACTGGTAAACTTACATCTTTCTGTACAGTAAAAAGAGAAATTGTCCAGGGGAAGTGGACAATTTCTGAGTTTGCAGTAGTCTTGCACCACTAAAGAAAAAGCTTTTTAAGGGGACTTTAAACATTCAACATATTGCTTTGCACAATTTTGCTGTCATTTGTGTGTGTTCTCTGTCTCACTGCTTTTCTTTAGGGTTTTTATCAAGAAGTTGCCACCCCAATATTAATGCAAATTGAAATGCAGTATCCAGAAAATTCCATTGAAGGATTAACCAAGAACAATTTCAAGCTGTTTTTTGAAGGATCTGAAATTACAGTGTCTGGAAAAATTAACAATGAGCTGGATGTTTTGCCTGTGGAAATTAAAGCTCAATCAGTAAGTGTTTAGTTTACTAATTGTGAAAAACATCTATCCCTTCTGTCTTCTGTGGTGCAATAGGAGGCTACAAGAAGTGTTTTGTGTTCTTTACATTTGGACATTTCAGCTCTTTTCCCATTGTTGAAACTCTCAGATAATTTCCTAAAATTACCCTCTCTTGAATTTGCTACAAAAGAAAAACCTTGAAAAATACACACTAATAAGCAAACACTAATTTTAATTCAATTTTGTTGATTCTTTAGCAAAATGTAAATATTTTGTCCTTTTAAGCACTTTTAGGTTTCTACTGTTACACTGAAGTAGGGAATCTCAATTATTGATCTCGAAAATGATGAAATAGAATTTAATTACCTCCTTTTTTCATCATTTTTTCAAGTTCAGAAATACATCTCTAAAATACATGCTTTTTAGATACTTTGGAGTTGCATTTTCCAATGGGAAAGAACAAAATTGAAGGATAACTGGTACTGAAAGATATTAAGTCTAATAATGTGACTCTAAATGAAGTCTGGAGCTGTTCTTTTGATGATCCATTTTATCCCACTTCAGCACACGAGTAACTTGACTCTTAAGGAAGAAGCAAATGTCAAAGAGAAGGAGCAAGTATTCCAAAATCAAAGATACATCTTTGGGAATTTCATAGAGAGACTGTGGGCTTACTTGAATATTCAGCAGCTTCTGGAAGAAGCGTAAGTGATTTTAATGCTTCACATAACAAACTCCTAACCTCTCAAAACACAAATTCCTTATTCACAAATGATATGATCAGAAAATACAAAGAACCAGAAATATTTCTCCAGACAGTAACAAAACCATAAGATACTGGGAGAATACTACATGACTGTATGATGAACATGAAGTGCCTTTCAGTTTTTGGTAGCACTACAACATTCTATTTCATATGTATATGAACAGGTAATGTAACACATTCTTCATGAAATCACTATGAAATAGATTTCAGTTGTATGGATCGTGTTGAGCTCTTCTTGCAGAACCAGAAATATTGTCTGTAGATAAGGAAATGGCAATAGCTAGGGAATAGAACAATATGGATGTCCATAAGATACTTCATAATTCATGTATCTATTACTTCTGTGTATTTAAACCAAACATAGGCTCCAGTGTTGCAAAGAATTAAGCATTTCCATAATTTCAGGCACATGAACAGCTGAGTTATCCCCATAAGACTACTGACCCTTCAATAATAAATATCTGTGGAGACACAGCTAACATATAGAGGAATCTGAAGACAATTTGTTCAGAATCTCTACACATTTTTGCTTCATCATTAACACAGACTTTAGTATTTCAGCCCAAGAAGAAGACCAGAAGGCCCTGGAGGCCCAAGCCTTGGATCTGTCCCTGCGGTACAGCTTTGTCACACCCCTCACTTCCATGGTGGTCACCAAACCCCAGCAGCAGGAGGAGCTGGCAAACAAACCCACCGAGGCTGGTAAAAATAGCTCCCCTGAAACACTCTGCTCTTCTTGATTCATTGTTGTTGACTTCCACTTAGTGATATAACGAGGCAAATTGGAGGCAGGAGTTCAGGGATTGACTTCCTTTCAAAATAAAACATGCAGGATTTTTTTGAAAGGTGAAGTGATGAAACAGGCACTCCAATTGAAATGGAAAACAGTTTGTTTAAATATTAACTAAAGGTAGTCTAATAGCTGTTACTATTATATTCCTGACAATGCAAAATGGTTCCACACTTTTCTCTGTAGCATTTAAGTGGAAAAATGAATGCAGGGGGGGAAAGCATGGCCTCAGTCAGAGCTTTGCAAGTGCTCTATGTACCCATCTTTTAACATAAAAAACCTCAGTCAGAGCTTTGCAAGTGCTCTATGTACCCATCTTTTAACATAAAAAACCTCATCACCTGAAGCCCTTGTCTCAGTTTGGTGGTACACACAGGTAAAGTAATCCATTGTTGACTGTATGACTTTCATCTGTCCCTCTTCCACTTGACAGATAATGAGAAGCCCAGCAGTCTTCCAGCAGGAGGTAAATGTTTTCTTCTTTTCCAGCAGCATATTTTCATAGTCTCTAATAAAAAAACAAACCAAAACAAATAAAATAATTTATGGTGGTTGTTCTATAGAGGGAAGTATCTGAGATTTGAAAAAAAGATGTAAGCAATGCCTGCCACAGTCTGTGCAGGTTTTGGGTAGATAACAGGGTCAAAGGGAGAAAATCTTCCATTCAGAAAGTCTCAAAGGTCAAAATTATCTATACTCTTGAGGAAAAGTAGTTCTTCAAGTCAATGGTGATAATGATGATTTCTGCTTCTTCCTACCCTGTGTGAAGCATCTTTCAAAAGATTCTGCTCAAGCATGCCTTCTGAGGATGATTCAGATATTTTTGCCTCTCTGGAAACCGCATTTATTTGAAAAATAATTTTATAGGTGAAGAACCTTGGTTTTGCTCTAGTTCTTTCACAGAAATGTATTGAGGGAATCACAATGCTGCCCTGTGTTTGGAGGCTGCCTCTTTCAAAGTGGTGCTGGGGAGTTCAGTAGCAGAACCACTCCTGTAAGGTATGTGATACAATCATGAGCAAAACACAGATACTCTGTTTTCTTTCTCCAGGTTCTCATAGAGTGAAGAGTGGGTCAGCTGCTGGTAAGTACTTCTCCTCTGTTTCTCTTCAGAATAATTCTAAGAAGTTCATTTCATATGTAGGGTCATATCAACCTTATTCTAATAAATGCATTTGGATTAGAGATGCCCGCTTGATATACAATTTAGTTTTTATTATATGTATTTCAGTCCACAGATATTTTATAATTAACTATAAACTTTTGAAAACAACCTCGGTCCCTTTTCAGAAATAAAAAATTGGACCTCCTGAAAATAAATGTGAAAGATCTGGAAAAGTATATATTAGTAAGCTGAAAGAAATTAATGTGAAAACAAAATAATTCGCCCGTGGGGGGGTGTCCAGAAAATGCAGTGGGCAACAAGCTGGACAGATTCCCTGTTTCCAAGGGTGGGGAGGGAGGTGCAAGGCATGAACCCAGAGCAACAAAACCTTGGGAAAACCCTTTTCTTTCAGCTCGAAGGCGCTCTGACCTCCAAACTGGCAGCAACAGGAAGATGTTTTCAACAGGTAACTGCTCACAGTGGGGTCAAAGGGGCTGGGCTGCATTCAGCACTGCCCAGTGACCCTTTAAAATGCAGCTCTAAACCCTCCCACAGCTCCAGCTGAGCACAGGCCCATGGCATGGTCCATCCTGAGAGAAATAGGCACTGGATGTCCTGCTTTTTTCCCCCATTGGGACATCCTGTCTTAGGCAAAGCTCTCTGTAGTCGGCAGTGAAAGCTCTGCTAAAAAGTTTCTGTCCAGCATTTGTTTTGGCTCATCAGCTGACTTAGAGAAAAACGTTTAATTAAACTCTTCTTACTAATTTTAACTATTTCAGTTTCCAGGTTCAGAGATGCCGTAAGACCACAACCTATGGGTTAGTGACACACAAGTCCCATTTCAATTATTAATGTAACTGTAATGTACACTTCTTCATGCAACAATGCTTTTTCTGACTGTAGCAACTCTGTGAAAATCTTTTACCTCTTCTTGCAAACCTTGGCTAGTTCTTTGCATTTAAGTAGAAAACATCCCTGTGTTCCATGAGAAGACCTCTCTGGCTCGAGGATATAAGAAATGCAGTATAACAAACCTTCAGCCTAAGCATTTTTAAGGGCTCTTTGTCTTTAGTAAATTCTATATTTAAAATCTGGTGGTTTCATTCAGATCAAGGTGCTGTGTACGGGTGTGCTTCTCAACAATTACTACTTTGTTCCTAATCATTCTATCCTTATAGGATAACTAGCTATAACTGCTGTATAGCAGTTATAGCTAGTTATCTATAGATAGGTATAAATCTATAAATTATTTTTGCTATGCTTATCCAGGCACAGGCTAGATTTTTTTTTGTTGTTGCTGATGTTTTTCTTCTGTTTTTTCAGCCAATGAACATCCACAACTTCTCTTGCAATTACCCAGACAAAATGAAAGAATCTGCTTAAATATTTATGAAAGGGCACGAACCTCTGTCCACCTGCTGTCAGATCCAGAGCAAGGTGAGTGAGCCAAGTTACCCCAATACCAAAACAAGGAGTCACTGGGTCTGTGAGTGAGCTGGTGTTTTTGGGAATACCCCCTCTCATGAAGAGTCATCTCACACCTGCTGCCTTGCACTGACCAGAGAGGCTGTGGTAAATTCTGCCTTTCTCTTAGGCAATATTAATGGTGCAACAGCTGGGGGCACTTCTCACAGGTCTGGCTGAGGGTCACCTTCTCCTGGTGTTACATCCTCCTCAGTCCTTAGGGTTTTCTCCTACCCAGCCCTTGGGGCTTTGGAGGAGCAGAGACCTTAAAGCTCTGGGTCCCTGTGTGCCAACAGAAAGGCACAGGCTCTGGATGCACAGATTTCCTGTGCTCCATGCAGGAGGTGGAAGCATGGGGTTAAACAAGCTCTAGTGACCCCACCACAGTCTTGGGGCATCTGGAGCTGAAATCCAGAAATGCCCCAAAAACTAGATTTGGGAAAAACTAGATTTGAGACCCTCGAGTCATTTCAGTAACAAAACTGGAGCAGGTTTATTAAGATCACTTGTCCCATAAGAGAAGAATCACCTGACAAATTTGTATTAAAGGACTCACTGTGATGGGGAAACTTGGCGATGGAATAAATCACTTTGTGCAGTTTGATATTAACTACGTGAATCCCCCCGTGCAAATCCACGTCTACACTCACGCAATCCTTCTAAGCTACAGTAACAAGAACAGTTGGCTGTCATGGACAAAGTCAGCCTCCTCCACCATCCAGGGGTAAGAAATATTTCCCTGTCCTTTCCTAAACTTGCAAATATATCAGATCTTTGCTCATTCAGGTCTCTACTTTCCCGTTTACCTGAAGTAAGTGCTTCCAAATGTCCTTCTCCAGCAAGTATATCAGTGAGTAGCAGCAGGGTATCTTCATAATCCCCCATTTCAAATTTGGAGAAGAAAAAAAGTTTGATTTTAATTCTCCATGCCTGTGTAAAGAGAACCAGAACAACTGCACCATCAGCCTGCTGTTCATGTATTTATGTTCCAAAGGAAAGGAGCCATGCAGAGTAGCCTGGTGCCACCAGCAGCCACTTTGTGTTCCTCCAGGGCAGAGCAAGCACTGCCAAGTGATGGCTTTGACATTTACTGTCCCTTTTATACAGCACTTGGCTCCACACAGGCTGGGGTTTTCTTTCTCCTCAGTTTTAAGCAATAACTCCCATCTGGGAAGCTGACATTTTTTATGGGCAGGCATAAAGTGTTGGAATAGCTGTCTGTAACTAAATGCCCACTGTAGGAGAAGGGATACTTTAAAAGCAGACTTTATTTGTTAGAGTAATTAGAGCAGGATCCTTCAGTACCACAAGGAAGAGCTGAGTGTAGCTGGTTCCTCCAGCCTTTTTATATTGCTGGAATAAGTCTCCACAAGGATCCCCTGCTGGCCTGGGGCCGACAGGACACCCATCGCTGCTCCCCCCACGCAATTCTAGACAATAACAAGTCCTACAACAACTGCTTTCAATTATTCTTGTAATCCAAACAGAGCCAAGAACTTGCTGGATTTATGTCCCAGTATAATTTGCCAAGCAGAATGATCCTCCTGCTTCAATCCAGCACCCAAGCCCCTCCATTTTTGGGGGTGGCTTTGTTAATCCTCTCTGCAGGGAGCAAAATGACAGTGACGTTTGTGTTCTGCAAGCCCACCTGGGATCACAATAACATTAATGGGTCAGAAGAAAGGCAAGGTCTAAAAAACTTGTGAAATATCCGAGAAAAAAAAAATTTGACTTGTTCATTAAAAAGATCAAATTATTTTATTAGTCTACTTTTTTTCTCATTAAAATGGCGAGAATTTTTTTTCCCATCCGAGCATTTCTTGTCGTTATGGATAATAAGGTGTATTCATCAGCAAAAAATTGTCCCCTCCTATATTTCAAACCTGTTGTGCAACACAGAGAGAAAATATACTCTAGTCAATGTTTTCTAGCTTAACAATAACTATAAACAGATCAGGAAAAAATGCAATTGCAAAGAGATAAAAAGCAAAAATGACACTATTTTGAATAATTAATGTCAGTTAAATACATATTTTTTCTTCACATTCTTCTTGGAAATAATTTCATAATTTACTTCCTAGGCTGAGAGTGTCAGTTGAAAAGGAAAGGAGCATGACAGCATCACTTCCTGATACGGTCACAGTAAAAATCTCCTTGGTCAGGTTTCCAGATGATTTCCTTGGGCTCTATTTCTTGAACACCGACCGTTTCTCGGACAAAGTCACTGGAGTTCTGGGTGTGTGTCAGTGTGGATGTGTGCAGCAAAGAGAAACTTTGCATTTAATTTATTCTTTTTGGACATTTAACTTGTACTGCCCAGCAATCCCAAAGAGGGGGGGTCTCACCCTGGGAACATAACACACATAACACAATGCTTTTCCACTCACCAGTGGCACAGCCCTAAGCAGCCCATTATGGGTTTAGAAAATGTTAAAATAAGACAGAAATAATAGTTGGGCAGTGCTGTGGAATGATGTGATTGATGCAGAAAATTCATTTGATGTCAAATAACAGACTATAAATAATGGACATAAAATTGTAAACAATCATGGTTAGGAAATGAAAGCCAGCTGCTCCTGAACGTCTCAGCTCCAAAAATCCTGGTGGGACCTAAGTTGAAGTTGTTTTGGAAACTTTGCAAATGGAGAGGCTCCATATCCCACAAACCACAAGGAAGAAATAATTGTGAAAAAGTCAGAGAAATGCTGAACCTTCCTGTGGAGAGTGTTAGGGATAACAGGAGATCAAAGCTGAAAGAGAGGAATTTTCTAAACTTACTAACGGAGCATCCAAACATTGTCTTTGGTTTGTTTTCTGAGATGAAGAGCTGCTCTCCTGGTGTTAGAGCTGCTGTTTGGCTTAAACAAACAGTAACACTCAGCTGGTTTGTATTTTTAAATAATTTCTGTGTCCATTGCTTAGGTCAATTTTATTCAAAAGCACAATTTGGGAGTAACTCCAACAATGATCAGAGAGCTGTGGAAAGACTCCTGAGAGTGTCTGGATCTGAGCACAAAGTTTCCAGGTACAAGATATGGGGGGGGTGCTTTGAGATGTATTTTATCAGCAAATACCAGAGATCAAAAGAACTGAAACTGAGGGAGTGTTTGTAAGAACACATCTCTTTAGTGTAAATAACTTGCATTTTAATTTTTCCCCAACAGCCTGCATTTGTTGTTTAAGTGATGCTACAGGGCTCAAGGCTCCCATTTCATTATGGGAAATAATTACACCCTGGGGGTACAGCTTGCATTGTTTTCCTGGACAGGGAGGGTGTTTCCTCAGTTGGATTTACCATGAGAAAAACTTTCTCTCCTTCAGCTGCTTTTAGCACACATGTGATGGGCAAGAAATGCTGTGAATGTGCAGGTCCCGGGAGTGCTGAGGTGCAGCTCTGCCCTCACAGGCCTCTGACTCCTGGTGCCATCTGCACATCAGGGCAATTCTGGCCCTGCCCTTTGATTGTGTTATCAAAATTTCTCTTGTTTTGATTTCATTTCAGGTTGTACAAGAAAGATTACAGGCTCGAGGCAGACAGTGAACCTGTTTCCTGCTGGTCAATAGATCTAACTCCCTAGGAAAAAAAAAATTGTGAAGAAAATTATGTAAATGAAGCTCTTCCAAATATTTGTGATATTTTCACCAAGAAAACCACACAGTTAGAGCCTTACTGTTGCTTTATATGTGTCACAAATATTTTACCTCGAAATAATTATACTTTCAAGATATGATGGTGCTTGTTTGTTTGCTATTTGAAAATAGTTTCCAATTTGCAATGCGGTTTTGTTGTTGAAGATTTATGTGAATGAACAAAATAAAACTGACATTATCAGCTAACAGTTTGATGTAGACACATGGACTTATGTTTCCAAATAAAAATCAATAGTGGCATCATCCAAGCCAAGAAATGTGTCATGCAAACAGTAACAGATTTCTAAAACTTTATCCTGTTATGATGGTGGTGTTCTTGAACCACACATTTTGTGAAAACACCATGAAGTTTGAGGCAGTATTAGTTTACCATGTCTCTCATTTTCTATTTTATTGCTGTATTAGGGTTCTCTTGGAGGTTGTTCTGTCAGCCCATTCAAAGCTCATGAAATCAGCAGTGAATGGGGCTGTGTGTGGGATGCAAACACACCAGCTGTGGTCTGATCAGCTGCTTTTAGCACACATGAGGCTCCCTTTTGAAACATCTGCAGAACAGCCATAGGCTGGTTGCAAAACACAGCATTTCAACCCCAAAAGTTAGCAGCTTTTTTTGGCACTATTTCATGCGTTTTGCAAACATTGGAAGATGTTTTACAAATAATGAACATCTCAAACCCATCCTACTGTGCACAGAGGTAACACTGCAGAGTAAAAACACACACAGAAGCCAAGAAATCCAAGCTGTAGTTTCAGTCTTCTGCTTTTTGTAAGTTTTAATTCCAAAATGATTTTGGTTTAGAATTTCAGTTCCTTTGTATCCTTTCTATAAATATGCCAGCATTGTAGGCAGTTTAACAGAAGTTGCTTTCTATCCTGCCAATAATATATAACTAGAAAAACCTTTTTATTTAAAAGCAGTGTACTAAAAGAGAAACAATTTCTTGCCAAAGTCAATAAGCTAAAACAAACTATGTAATTAGAAGCCTGTTTTTTAAAAGAAATGTGTAGACACATTTCTTTTAAATGATGCCAAGATATGTTTGTGTGAATTGCTTGTACTTTCAAGGTGCTGATTTTGCTGCACAAATTACATGACAAACAATGTGGAATTTGGAAACTGGAAGCACCAGATTGCTCACTTGACTGCATTAAAAACAGCCTTCCCCATCTGATTGTTTCCATTATAGATGAATTTGGAATTTGATTCACAAGCTGTTGATCCAGGGTTGTATCAGCAGATTTGCTACAAATTAAATATTTCCCGCTTTCAGCCCTGGTGTGTCACCTGCTGCCCTGCTGCCGGCAGCAGGGATAGAAACAGCCCTGACCAGGGAGCAGTGGCCCATGGCTGGGGCAGCTTTCACCGGGGACCCTCAGCTTTAAGTGAGGCTCGAGCAGGTGCAAGCCCTGCTTGAGAGCTGCATTCAGACTGCAGTGCCTGAGCTTTCCCAGGCACCTGCTGCCCTGCTAAAGCAGTTCTCCCTTGCTGCAAAGAAGCTCTGGGCCAGGGAATTATTAAGGTATGATAGAAACTCCTCACATTGTTCAAAGATTTTATCTGACTTCGAGTAGACAAGTTGTGCTGACAGAGGTTTCTGTGCTTTCTGCAGCAGCCCGAAGTCGCTGGTGTGCCTGGCTGCTGCAGCTCCCAAATCCTCTCTGCACATGTGCTCTCCATTCTGTAGGTAGGTGCCATTCCACTCTTCACTTGAATAATTGTGTCTTGATTTGTTGTTTAGTCACTCTTCTGTGCTTTCCAAGCCCCAGAGTGAGTTCTGGTGGGTTTCTGATTTCCTATGTTCCCTTCCCTTGCTCAGAAGCTGAAGGCAGATGCAGTCATGAATATTTGGCATTTGTAATTTCTAATTCCAGTTCCAACACTAGTGTCAGTGTATATGTACCAGATCCATACATACCTCACAGGATATGGCCCCACACTTCTCTTTTAGCCAGCACTGTAGCCATCAGTAGGAGGAGTAAATGTTTTATCTAACTGTGAGCATCTGTCTGCTGCTTCTCTCTGCCCTCTGTTACCTTTAGCTACCTTTGCTGTTACCTCCTGCCTTGCAGGAATCTCCAAGGGCTGACTGAACAGAAGCCATGCAGAAGCAGACCAGAGCCCCTGAGAGCAACTCGTGGCTCCCAGTTCAGTCACAGACAAAACTTCTGACGCCTCCAGAGATTTGCCTCACCCCCATAAATCAATCAGGAAAGTTCTGGCTGGCCCAGGAGCCTTGTGCCCAAACTCTGCCAGCCAGGTGGGTCAAGGTCTGCTGTCCACTCCTCTGCTTCATTGTGTTTATTGTTAATGGAGCAAGTGAGGATGGGACCAGCCCCCACGGGCAGTGCCACAGCTCCTGTCCCAGGATCCAAAATGGATCATTGTTTCACTTCATTCTATGCCATCTAATTGATTCTCTTACAATGAAAATTTTAAACAATGTAAACTTAAGCTTACTAGAGCGAGTCTTCTCTCGCTCCTTTCTGTTGATCGTCCTGCCTTCCTCATTTTTCAGTCACTTATTTCCTTCTGTAGAAATCACTGTTTTCTTTCACCATTTCTGTCTGGATTTAGCAGGCAAAGATCTGCAGCCACTGTGACAACCTCTCCCCTCACCTATTATTTTTTTCTATAGAACTGCTGCTTTCAGTAAAGGATTCTGCTCCTCAAAAAGGCCTGTATCTCCCATAAATTTAACAGTAAGCATACCTTTCCTCAATTTTTTTCCTCTTTGATTTTTCTGTTGCATTTTTGTTCACCTCTACCCTTGTTCTTTCAATTCAAGCTGTCACATCTTCTGTTATCTGTTTCTCCCACTACACCCCTTTTTTTCTCTGTGTTTTCTGCATTTCAGTTTTCCACACAATGATTTTCTTTGTCCTATTACTCTTGGGGAATTTTCGGCTTTGCCATGTGAGACCACAACTGCCTTTTTGTGGCTGATTTGATTAAAAGAAATCTTGAAGTAAATAAGAAATATGGTGGGGAGAGAACATGTCTTTGGTTGGTTGGGGTTTTTTGCTTTAGAGGTAAGAGCTTGCAACTACTTGCAGTAAAAAATGAATATATAAATAAATGGGGCACTTGTCCTGAATGTGTTCATAAATTCTTTTATGGGAACAGAAGGAAGGGTTCCCTCAAGAAATATACAGTCCAAAAGAGCTATCATTACTCAAATGTGAGTGCTGCTTGCAACCTTAGTGTTTTGTCAATTTATAAAGATTCAGACATTCAAAAGTTAGGTTCAAATTAAAATGCTAAAATACAGAAGGCCTGGATGCCAAGAGTCACCTCCTGTGCTGGCAAGCAGCCCTCAGCACTGCACAGCAAAGAGGTCAGGTGGTTCCAAGTACCACGGGATTATCCCAAAATCTGGTCTGGGCTGTCACATGTCCTCTTGTGCTCAACTTCAAAATGCATCTGGCACCCTAGGCTTTGTGAAACTGGCACGAGAATATTGAGCTGTCAGAATAACAGAACCAGGCACTGAGCACTGATACTTTAATTTAATCACTCTTGATACTCAATTATTGACTAAAAATTGGGTAGAGGGTTTCTGTTATGTTTTACAAAGTAACATTTTAAGTCAGAATTTTAAACCTCATAAGGAAGACACTTCAGAGCATGAGGGATCTTGCTCTTCAGATTGGATCAAATACACAGTAAAACTCTATGAGAACCATCATACCTTGTCCTTGCTAAACATGGTATGCTTATATGCTTTGAATAGTTCTTATATGTTGAAAATACTGTTCTTTCAGACAAATATTGTCTGCCTCTGCATTTGGAGGAAGTTGTAGTTGCCTAAAAGAGACTGGAAACAATATAATCTGTGTGAACACCATCGATCAGCCCAGCTCCGTTGTCATGGACAAACCAGCAAGGAATATCAACGCCGTGTTTAGGATCTCTTCTGTAATCCTTCTGCCAGCCTCTGCAAGGGAAAACACAGCATGGGAGTACTGAGGTAGGAACTGCACCTGGACAAGGAATCTTGCCTAAGTCTTTGCTAAGGACTTCATTATTTTGTACCTTGTTACTGTCAGTTCATTGTTTTTTATGATCATTGTGGCATCTGGTTTCTTGGGATCGGACCCAGGATGAATTTCAAGTATGGTGAAGTCAATGGGCCGGAAAAACTGTCCTAAAAAGAGAAGTGAAAATTACCATTTCAGGCATTAAAACAGAAGCAAAGCAAACAGAAATCCCAGAATTTCTACATTGTTGTACTGGTTTCCATGTCCCTTCAGGATTTTGATTAGATAAGTAAACACCAAGTTTTAGGTAAGGCTGAACATATACCTTTGGTATTATGGGTATTTTTTTCTGTTTATAACCCAGATTTGCATCCACATCATCTGGATGTAAGTTCCAGCTTCTGACTGCACAGAACAATTACAGCCTTTCCTAGGTATCCTTCAAGATATCCTCACTTGGTGTTGTTGTCTATTCAGTTGAATTTTTTATATGTTTTCCAAGTCTTCAGCTTTTTTAAAATCAAATAATCCATGTGTTGATCTCTGAAATTTCTGGGTGTGATTATTTTCAGCACAAGTACAACATTCTGTCTATAAATGATGTAGTCTCATAAGGAAAGACAAGCAGGGAAACAGTAAACAAAGTCATACCTAATAATCCATGGGTCTGTTCAGACAGTTTATCACTTTTCAATGTATACAGTCCCAGGAAATCTTGGTGAAGAGGATGTTTCTTCCATACTTGGTGCAAAACAACAACAAATGAGGCACCACTCCCCATTGAGAGCACCAGATTTTTTTTCCTGTTAATTATCAAAGTTAAACTGAGGAAAAAAGAAAAACATGACTTAGAACATTATGTTTACCAGAGTTAACAGCAACAGAAGGAAATGTGAGAAGAATAAACAAATGTAGCTTTATAAACTGCTGTGTTTTTTAAGAGAGAGGGTGTGCTGCCTTTTTTGGCCCATGGAGTCTCTCTGTGTGTTCACGGACAGTCACAGAAACATATTAAATGACACTGGAAAACACTACTTGGCCTTTAAACTTTTCAGTAAGATGTTGTTAGCAAAACCTGTCCTTTAACAGTGTAATCAGTCACAGATAGGTTGGTGATATGTAGATAAAGAACCTCATGCTCAGTGATACAAATGCTATTGATAAAACCATCACTTCTTTGCCTGGATGCTACATGACACTGTTTCCTTTAGTTTTTCAGAGAAGTCAACTCCCAAACTGCCAATTTTAGTGCTATGATAGAGAAGATTTGTTTCTGATTGTGCCAGTGATATCATCCATGTATTTATCACAATAAAAAACCATGTGTATGAATGACAGTCTGCTCTTTCTGCTGCACTGCCAGGCCTTGAGAAGGCAGAAATTTTATTCTACACAATGAAATGTAAAGGAGGAGGAAGAGAAAATGTTGCCTGTTCCTTCTATAAACCTTTTGCACAGGTATAAGTGATTCTGTAATAAATCCCATGAGAAATATACCAGCTGACAAGAAAAAAATATACCAATTCTGTAACTGCCACAAGTTCCATTTTTTAAATGGACATTTGTTTTTGGAACACTGTTATGCCTTCGAAAAACTATGCACTATGTCTGAAGTTACTCCTCAAATCTACATAAAGCACAATACCAAGTCTAGTTTTACCTTAGTCATAGCAATAGAAAATCAGGGGAAAGTCTTCATTTATTTATTTCAAGCAGAGAAATTTGTGACTAATTCAGCAGTTACACAACAAAGTGGAGAGCAGAATCCAGCAGGGCTTGAATCAATTGCTTTTGTAGATTCACACATGAATCTTAGAAGTATATTATTGATCAACATTTAAAAATATTTAAAGAAGAGTAGGAAGTAATACAAGAGCCTGATACACTTTCTGTAAGTCTTACCCTGCTTGTTGCAAGGTGACTGAGTCCAGCCAGGTGAAAGTTGTTTTTTCATCCCCATTCTGAATTGTGATTGTCTCAGGAGTTACTGTCAGTTTTACATCCAGCTGCTTATTTGCAATACCAAGTTTTCCGAAATAGGAGTTTTGGATTTTTGCATCACTATTTGCTCTCTTATCACCAATAAGTTCTCCATTGACGGTGATGCCTAGTACAGAAATGAAACAAATATTGTTTGATAGACAGGACCTGATCAAGTGATGTCAAGTAGTGTCTTGAAAATTTAACAACTTAAGAAATTAAATATGAGTTGAAAAACAGATCAGAATTACTTGTGCACGTTTGTACCACAGCAAAATAAAGTTCTGGGGGTTGTTCTGTGAATTTCCACAAAGACAACAATCATTTTGTTGAGAAAAGCTCAGTTTTTCCCAAAGCACAGAGAGTTTGTGATGGGTACAGAGTCTGAGTGACATCAGTCTCTCTTTATCAGACATTCTACAAACTGGTGACCTAAGGATTATTTTACTGTTTCTGCTACAACTCACTGAGACAAATTACTACTCTCAACTCTCACAGTGGTTGTTAAAGTAAGTTTAAAAGTTCATTTTGCTACAAGAAGTGAAAAGAGTCATGATAATGGTACGCTCTCATAGCTACAGGACTTCCTGCTAACTTTGCTAGGAAAAAAAGCTTATGCATTATAAAGAGAGAAACAGCCTTTAAATATATTTTGTTAGAAGTATCCTGTATTTAAAAAAAAAAGTGAAAAACTCACCTGTAACTGGGTCATTTATTAAATTTAAGATCATGCCAGGGTTTTCATTGATATTGAAACAAATGGAATCTTTTTTATGTGGTACTGATATAATGAAGTGTGGATCTCCGTCAACTGTAAAGGCAAATCACTGGTGTCTGTATAGTGATACACAGGGTCAAAGCTCCATGTGAGCATTTAATATTGCTTAATATTTAAATTTAATAACTAAATATAAATTATTTAATAGAAAACAGGCAGTTATCAACACAAAACCTCCTGATGGGAAGGAGGACTGAGAAAATGACCACATATCATTTCAATTACTTGATATTTAGAAGACACTGAGAGATTTTTTAAAAGTAAATTAAAATACCCACCCCTTAAAAATGAAAAATGGCTGCTTTTATGGAAGGTAATTATTGAAAATATTCATAAGAATTGTGTCATTTAGCCTTAAATACCCTCTTCTGTTCTCCTAGACAGACACTACTCCAGCTACTCACCACTAGTATACCACGTGGGTGGTGATGCATATGTGTGATATAGTGGTGAAGCTGCAGAAGGAAAGAAAGTTGTTAGAAAAACTCACACCAAAATGGAAAATTGCATGGCCCATGTAAGATGTCAGGGAGTTAATATGCTAGGTAAATCAGTAATTGCATCCTAGTCTTTAAAGCATGTATAGAATGACAGTTTGTGTGCTGGTTTTGAATCAAAAAAAGCTTCA
Organism: Hylia prasina; assembly: GCA_013397195.1. Classification (NCBI taxonomy): domain Eukaryota; kingdom Metazoa; phylum Chordata; class Aves; order Passeriformes; family Sylviidae; genus Hylia; species Hylia prasina. Next base: position 87,868 of record VYXD01013288.1, on the reverse strand, counting down.
GGATAGAGATATTTCACTTGTAGTCTGAATTGCTCTGAGGTTTCCATATAGCCCAAGCAACCTATCTGTAGGACACAAATATTTCAGACTTGAGGATTAAGCTATCAGCAAGGAAATGCAACATCATCCATTGAAAACTTCTGACTTTTTGACATTTGGAGTTTTTTGTTGTTGGTTTTTTTTTCAGAATGAATTAAGGTCTTTTCAGTGAAGACTTGGGAAAACTAGACAGAGACAGAGACAGAGATTTGCACTAATCTCCAGAGCAAAAGAAAAAAATCTAACTCTCCCATTTCCAGGATTGCCCAACCAGAAATTTGGTGGATCAGTAGCTGTCTCTTGAATAAAACAGACGTTTTTTGCACAAGTGACTGAGCATGTTAATTTAGCCAGAGATGCTGACATCACAGCCCCTTGCTTTATATAATTCCAAAGGAAATGCAGAGTGAAGTGCATCCTCTGTTCTTGGGTAACAGCTTTCAGGAAAAAATGGTGGTTTGATGAACAGGCATTTACTCTTTATAAATTATTTAGCTGAAACTTTGTCACCTCATATTGTTCAACCTTTAAGTGTGTTTTCAGCAGTGAGCAGAATTTGGTAGTATTTGTTTAAGTGTAGTTGTACTGCCAGAAAAGGTATCTCTGCCTCAGGTAATTTCAGTTGACAGATCCTGCTCCATTTAGAAAAGTAAAGTAAATTACTTACCTGTCAAACGACCTGTGAACATCCCTGCTTGAATGAAACAAAATGTTATTTTAGAGGCTACAAAGAACAAAACCCAATCTCACCTACTTCATTCCTTCCTCCTTCCAAAACCAACCCCCAAATCTTGTAATTATGTACAAATTTCTAAATATTCCAAAGTAAAAAATTAGTCAAAACAGTTTATTTAGCATTTACAAAGCAACAGTCTTGAAGGGGCTGAAAGCACACCCTGCTTTCCCCCACAGATGTTAACTTCTCCAGGAGCATGGGGTTTGCTCTCTCTGGGGCTGGGACAACCTGCTGTTCCCTGATCCCTCTGTGCCACCCTGTTCTAAACTGTACTTCCAGGAAGGAAGAACTGCCCACCTGGTTCCACATTTTTCTACTCTTCTGCTGTTTTTACATCTGCCAGGGTGTCTGAAGACAGGGCTCTGTGCTTTAGAAGTGGCAATCATGGCATGAATGAAGAATCTTTGTATGAGATTGTTACACACGGGAAGTCCCCAGTGCCAGCCCTGGAGAGCAGCTCACTTGTACTGGGCCTGAATTCTATGGGATGGTGGTGGGATGCTGCAATCATCAGAGGCAGGAACTAAACTGAAACCACTGTTTAAAAACTCATCCATCTGAAAAGTTGTATATCTATTTATAACATGATCTTGATTAATTCCCCATGAACTTTATGAAAATATTGCATCCCAAATCAAATAAGTAATATAGGAAATCCATCTCTATTAAAAATATTAAGTAAATTTAATAAGAAATGTACATACCTTCAGCTGTTACCACAGGCAGGTAAGAAGCAAAAGGAAGAACAAGAGAAATTTACAGTTTCAGTTATACAATTAAACAGCAAGGATTCTGACCCTAATAAAACATTGTAAAAAAATTGTTTGAAAACTCAACCAGATAACTTCAGTATTTTGTAATGCCATTTCTTCCCAGTGATACAAGTCAGTATTTGTAGATCAAAGAGAAATATACTGAAAGTAAAAAGCTGTTATGTGGGTTAGCAGAACTGCAATTTATTATGTATGGGATGAGCTCTATTTGGAATTGTTTTATAGTTGTGCCATACCTATATTGCAAAATGTTCCTTACTGGTTTTACTATTTTGTGGTTTTCCAGGCATTTGGATGATTCTATTAATACTGACTGGATGATTCAGTACATCAGTTTGTAAATTGAGACTTCAGGGTGAGTAAAATTGTTTTCTTTTCTTACACAGGGGCAATGCTTTGAGTCTTTTCTCCTATTACTGCTCTATACCATCTATATACAGAGAGACTTTCCTTGGAATGAGGTTCAGAAAAGAGTCTTTGTACCACAAACACCTGGAAAGGGAAAGCAAAGAACTGAAGATGACTGAATGGATGTCACGCTGTCAGATGTTTGGAGGTTTCCATCTTATGGAGGCCAGCTGCAAACTTAAGAGTCATTATGTTGTGTAGTGGCTTGAAGGTTAAATTAATCATGAAGGGGTTTTATGCCAGTATTCCATTATGAGAGTCATGAAAAATACTGCAAAAATTTATCAGCAGAATACCTGAAGAATGATTCAGAGTTGAAGGGCACTTAGCAATTCACTGGTTTCAGGATTTACTGCAGCTGAAAAAAACCTCACTAATCTCCAGTATCTCTGTTATGCTAAAATGCCTGAAGTTCCTATGCCAGAATCAGTAAATTAGAAAGTTTTTCTTCCAGAGGGCAGCAGAGAGCCCACACAGAGCCTCCAAGGACATTTTCGGGGCTTTAAACAAAAGCTGGGGAAAAACAAAGGATGCTGACAGAAGAGACTGGAAAGCCTCTGTGAGACCTGTAGGATGAGGGTGGCTCAAACAATACATGGAGCTGAAGTTAGGATGGCTTGGGGGCACACACAGAGAGCACTGCCTTGCTTGGCCAAAGAGCAAAGAGGCACAGAATATTTGTTACACAGAGGTTAAACAGAGAGGCTGAAGTGTAGGAAAGAAGAATGTTTCACTGAGCAAGGAGTTTGTAATTAGCTAAAATATCAGAGGAGTTGAAAACAAATTGTGTGCTTTCAAAATAATTGCTTCTCTTTCTGCAATATATATTTATGACTATTGTGTTTTACATATGTAATCTCAACCTTTTTACAACCTGATACATCCTGCCTGAGGAAGAGCTCTTGCAAATTTTCCCTTTTCAAGTGGAAAGAGGTTACTACGTCTGTCCCTAGGCTGAAATATGTAGAAAAATAAAGGAGACAGTGATGGCAAATCATCTGAATGTAGCTGGATTATTAGATTAGAAATGCTTCTTGGTTTTCAGGGTCTTTTTCTATAATAGTTTTTCTATTTAGTTTAAAATACATTTATTTAAAATTTATAGTACTTTGCCCATATGATTTAGTAATGAAGGATGGTTTGATGGAAATGAGCTTCACAATGAGAAGTAATTTTGCATAAACCACACACATGCCAGGCTTGGAAAGTAGATTTTTCAGATACATATTTAAAACTGTACCCACATGAAAGCCTTTCTTTAGGGGAACATCAAAAGAACTCTCTTGGCTTTTCAGATACAGTACAGTTGTGAAGATGTTTATACCTTCAGTGGGTTTATCAGCAATCCCCTCTTCATTGTCATTTTCTTCTGGTTTTGTTACCACCATGGATGTCAGTGGTGTTACAAACTTGTACATTAGTGAGAGAGCCAGGGCTTGAGCTGTAAGGTTTTCCTTTTCTTCTCCTGTAGCTGTAAGGCTGAATACAGGAAGAGATTACCAACATCAGTGATTGCTGAATCACTCACCACACTTCAGCTTAAATATTTTAATGTAAAGTCATTTCTCTGCAGGTAGTTTATCAATAAGATAAATCTGTTACAGTCTAAGAGCACTTCTGATTCTACTGGCTGTCCAAGAAAAAGGCAAAACTGTGCTTTATACTTGCAATAATTTAAAATTGTTTCATTTGCAACCTGAAACAGAAATACTGAGGCTAGGGAGGAGAATAGGTTGGTGGATTTCCCTCACTGATTTTTATGCTTTCCCACTGGCACCTCAGCTTCACATCCTAGAAATTGCTGGAGTCAGAGGGTGTAAGGGGTCCAGAGCTAAGGTATTATTCCAGGTATAATTACCGTTTTTCCAAGAGTTGTTCAATGGTAAGATAAGCCCAGAGCCTTTCAATGTACTCTCCAAATATGTATTGTTGTTCTTGGAAAGCCTGAGCTGTTTGCTCAGCACCTTGCTGTGTAGTGTACAACAGGGCATCATTAGCCTGTTGGGAGTAAGAATATTCTCTGTATCACAAGTAGCAAGGGACTAACAGAACTTCCCAAAAACTAAGACTTTTATACCTGAAAATCTTATGAAACTGAAAACCAGTCTGGTTCTACACCAGAAAATTGCCAGTGTTGTATGAGGAATTTTGTCCCATTGCTCCTGGCAATTTTAGAGGTGTACACTACAGAACACAACCCAGTTTCCACATTCACATGGCATTTTTGTTCATCACAACAGAGGTAAAAGAAGCATTCATTGATTTTGTGTAGTTCACAGAAGTCAAAGAAATCCATACTTACACCTTCACCTCTTACATCTACAGACAGCTGGTTTTGGTTGCTGTCTACAAAGCGCCCAGCCACCACAATCTCAGAGCCATCATAGAAATGCTTAAAGCTGTTAGTAGTTAGATCTGATATTTCATTTTCTGGGTAGTTTAACTCCACATCTATGAGCATGGGATTTGACACCTCATCATAAAACCCCTGTAGGATTGAAAAAAAAAGGGAAAACATTTAACTGTCATTGTTTCTTTAATTTATGGGTAGATCTGTAACTGGAAACATCCTGCTATTTCAGCAATGAAAACTAAAAGGGTATTTTATAAGAAATATTTAGATATTCAGTTAAATCTCAGAGTGCAAGGCCTAGAAATCTACAAATAATGGAAATGAGAAAGGACATACAAACTCTTCAGACTTGCTAAGAGAGAGGAAAAATATTTGAGAACAACATGCTGTGGACGATGAGTTCCATCAATATAAATCAAGAGAGATACCAAGTCTCATGTTATTTGATAGAGATAATTTTCTGAAATCTAATATCTAATTCTTTGAATGGCTGCTATTGGAATCTGAGAAGTAAAAAAAGCCTGTGTATGGCCTATACCAGGTTCTGTGTCCTATGCAACTCTAAAATGCCTCTGGGGTGTTGTAAGATACACCTGCTTGCAGTAAGTTTCTAAAGAAAGAACATCGAGAACTTTATGATGTGTTAACCTTCTTGTCCCTCGACATGACATTAACCACATGACCTGTGAGGTGCAGGAGATACAATGACTGCAGCAATTCCACCAGAGTGTCCTTCAGAACTGTGACCTGTGTCATCCCAAGTTTTAAACTCCTTGCCATAGCCCACAGTATCTCCCTTTTACTGTCCCTGCCCTTCCTGCTTATATAAGAGAAGGGGAAAATTAAATGCAACTACAAGTCCCTTCCAACTCGAACTATTCTATGATTTTAATACTCTGATAACAGCAGACTCCAGAGTATGTCAGTATCAGATTACACACTGGGATTTTGATTCTTTGAAAATAATAAGGTGAACAGTTATCTGACCTAATGCATCTGTGATCTCATGTACAAGGTAATTACTGCACCTGAAGCTGCAAAGCTGCATCAGAGTCAGGATAAATCCGACGGGCCAATCCTTTATTCTCCAGTGCCATCCTCTCCAAGAAGCCGTAGTCAACACCGCTGCCAAAGCCAAGATTGTATAAGGTGTATCTACCATCAATGGCCTTCTTCACTGCTTTCTCAATCTCCTGAGTATTTGATACACCTGCATCAGAGCAGGTAATGTTTAAGTTGTTTTCCAAACAGATAAAATGATCACAAAATCAAATGTGACTTGGCATGTTCGGATTTCTTAGGAGACATTACCAAAAAGCTTCATTTAGTATGATGCTGGTATAGTAGCATTCAAATCATGAAAATATCCGTAAGTCAGAGATGAAAGCCAATATTTACTAGCATTATTTGTTAGTTAATGAACTCTCTTTATTATTCCATCCAACACAAACTTACCTACATTTGGTTGGCCATCTGTTAACATGATAATTATAGATGCACTTCTCTTGGGCACAAGGTTTTCTTCATGAGCAGCATTCAGAATATCAATCCCTCTCATCAAACCACCATGTAAATTTGTCACTATGAGGTAGACACAGAAATTTGGGTTCAGCAAAGGCTGTCAAAATAAAGGTCCATTTTTCACTGGGGTCTGAAGAGATTTCATTACAGTAAGAAAATGAAAGATTTGGATTTACAAGCAGGGGATGTCTCAATAGAAAAGTACCTGGACTTTGGAAACATAAAGAGAAATAGATGTCATGTTCTGAGTAAAACTGAACTTCAGGAGTGCCTCATCAGCAATCTAAACCCCCAACAAACTGTAGCATTGTGTTCACAGAATCAATCAATAAATTAATTTACTCAATGACCTACTGGCAAGGCCAGTCAAGTACTTACGGCCTTGAGCAGAAATGTGCTGAACAAACTTCCTTGCTTCATCCAGATTCTCAGGAGTGGCCTTGATTAATGTTTCTTTCCAGGTAGATATTTCACTATCAAATAATATGAAATTGAAGAAGTCATCTTCTTTAATGTCATCTAGTATTTTTAGAAGTGCTTCTTTTGTCTATAAGACAAAGAGATTTAAATATATGATTCAACATTTAACAGAATATGTGCTTACAGATTTTACATCATTAATCTCTCAGCATTGGGCTATTTTTTACTCCTACACAGTATATATTGCAAAATTTCTGAGCTTGTTCTGTTCTTGCCAGTCCCTGTGTCTGTTTCAGAGTAACTCCAGGGAAGTCAGCTGCAATAACATCTGCTAAATCTTTGTAGCTGAGATGAAAATCAGGTTTCCTGTCATGGTTGGTTGCTTACACTGAGATAAGCTGGCATGGCAAATGGGTTACAGGTTAGTGGAGAAGCTCATAAACAAGCATGCCTGGGTATTTTGATGCAGAACCAAAACCTGAAAATTCTGAACATTAGCTCACTCATAACTCTGAAAAGACCTGCTGCTTCCCAGATACAGAATGAATAGAGAAAATTTACATAATCTGTATGCATGGGTTATTTTGGAACTGTCAAATATCATGACAAATGTCATGAGAGCACTCTCTGGAAATGTGGATATTTATAGAGATTTGCATTAATGACATTTATAAGTAAATATAGGCTAAATGTATAGATTTTGTAAAACTGCAAATTAGTACATCTGGCACTGGGCATTAGAGAGGTCACACCACTGAGCCACTTTGTACAGCTTGAGCAGCATATGTGCACTGTAAGGCATTGTGTCCCTTTCAGCACCACCTCCCTCCCAGCACTTTGTTCCAGCTCTTTCACTGGAACTCTATACTAATGTAATAACTCACTTGTTCAATTTCTCTTCCACTCATTGAGCCACTAGTATCCAATACAAAAATAATATTCTTGGACAACTTCGGAAGATTTGTTGGTGCAAAGAAGTGTACAAAGTAGCCATTGACAATCTGAAAAACAAAATGTTAAAAAAAAACCCCACACCACCACCAGAAAGTTTCATACATTATAAAAGTAAAAGAGATAAAGGAAATATTACTTTCACTTAATTTCTATCCTTTGAGTGCATAAAATTTTTAATGGCCCTGACCAATCTCACCTCTGTCCATGGGCCCAGGAGTGTCATTTAATTGCAAGACTGGGCCTTTAGCCCCTACCTGACAGAACATCTGTCTGCAGCTGTGTCACAGCTGTACCTGTTCCTATCCATGGACTCCACTGTTTTGGATCCCGCCCTGAAGATTGACTCCTGCTCACACTCATCTCTCTGTCTCTTAGGAAACAGCCGGCCCTCGCTGCTCACTGACCTTTACTGTGCCACTTAAACTGTTCAACAGTTCAGAATTTCAACTTGTTAGACTTACTTGCAAATTATCTGGAGTTGTTCTCTTCACATCATATCTTACAGTAAAATCCCCATCCAAGACAGACTGTGAGCAATTTGCACAGGTTCGCTGCTGATCGAGGGTTGGCTTAAAAGAGATATGGCCCTGAAAAGAAAAGCCTTCCTTAGATCTGAACCTTAATAGCTGAAAATCTTCTACAGAACATATCTGCATTTTTTTGAAGCTGGTATATTTATTTTCATAAACCTGTATTATCAGGTTAGCTACTAGATCATATGTATCCACATGTATTTAGAAATTTGTTGGTGGTAGCTGACACATAAAGGCTGCTATCCAGGGCTTTCTCCACATGCTTACTTCCCCATCTGCTTTGGGTCAGCCCTTCACTCTGAACAACACCTTTGATAAAACAGTTGTATGTTTTAGGAATCATACCACCCCCCTACAAGGGAAAACTACTTGTTAGCAATTCAGTTTTTCTGTAAGAGATAATCTTATTGGTATCCAGGTTTCCCCTTGCTGCCATTACTAGCACTGAAATTATTATTTCAGAATTAGAACCATAATAAATAAATCATGGAATGCAGTAATCAATGTACCTTTTTTCCTGAAAAAGTCTTTTTAATGGTATTTTGCAACTCATTTGTGATGAATGTTCCTTCTGCTTCCAACTCAGTGATACCCTGGGGCTCAAAGACATATACTTCAATCTGAAATATGAATTGAAAATTTACTGTCATTGACTAAACAATGATGCATCAACTCAGCCATTTACAGGAGGATAAGCAACTACAGATGTGAAAGAGGGATTTTCATAAAAACAAATTTGCTTTTGTAATTCATAATAGCAGTCCAAATTTACACTCGTGTGGACACATTTTCAGCCAAAGAGGCCTTTTCAAACACAGAAGTTAAAAACAAAGCTAGAAATAAGTAAACTTTAATAGAAATATGACTTGCTGGAAAGCTAGATAGTGGTATCTGCTATGATGACAGGCACAAAAAGCTGCAGTATTACAGAATGTGACATATGCATCACAGTGATTTAAAGATGGTGCTGTTTCACAGTGGTGTGAGAAAGCTGGGGTTTATGCTATAAAGGCGTATACGGATATTCATGTTGGAATTCTGGAAACTTAGATGTTAAGTATTAATCCTGGCTCTAACACAAAGAAAAGAAGATTAACCCAACAATTCCAAGGCACTGTAATAGCTTTTTCAGGTTTTCATACAAGATTTCTTTTGGAATGCTCAGTAGATGAGCAAATTTGTGAGGTTTACAAGTAAAAGCCTGCATTAAAGGAAGCTGGTGAGTGCTCCCTGTGGGACTCATGAGAAATGTTATCATGGCCTTTAGCTCACCTGTGAACGAATGGGAATGACTATGGTACTCCACTTTCAACAGATATACAGAATTTCATCATCTCTTAAATTACAGTCAAATTTGATCAATTTGCCATTTACCTCAAAATCTTTGACAAGTTGCTTTGGTTTTACTTTGATGAGCATTTCATATTTTCCAAACTGTCGCTTCAGCAGTTCCTCGTATGTGAGTTTGAAAGTGACTTTACTGGCTGCTTTAATGTTGACTGAGACAGAGAATTTTTCTGTTTTCCTTCCTGAAGCTCTGTATTTAAGTGGGTAGGAAAAAGATCTTTATCCTTTTTCACAATATTTATTGTTGGTGGCGTATGATTTTTGAAAGGAAGTAAAACAAAGATGGGAATTTTGATCTGTTGCTAAAAATCATCAATCAATTCTCAGAATCATACTCAACCCACAGAATTTATTCAAGTTTCCCTGTGAAATGAATCCCTGGAATAAGTCACACAAAGTCAGTGAAAATAGCAGGAATAGCCTGTCCATAGTTGCAGACAGTGCCTGTGCAGTCAGAGGCTGTATTTCCTTTTTACAATTTGTTCTGCAGTAACTATAACTTAATGATTGTTCTTTGGTCGCATAACATCAGCAAAGTGCCAGAACAGAGCATTTCCAATCTCACAGTTTGCTATGGAGTGATGCTGTGGAAGCCACATAAGACACGATCCTTACTTGACCAGACCAGCAGTCTGTCCTCTTGAAACAGCCTTCTCATATTGCTTTTTTGCAGCTTCTTTTTCCTTTATAGTTCCAGGATAGGTGACACCATCAATTGTCCTGCAGATGAAAAAGTCCCAGTTCAGTTGAAGGTTATCACAGGAATTCTCCTTTTATTGATTTGTTTGCTAAGAACCACTTTCAGAGACCTGATATTGCCAAGATCTGGGCACTTTTACTGAAGCCAGGCTCCTCAGAGAATTTAGCTGGAATGAAGAGCTCTGTGCTCAGTATCATAAAAGAATCTAAACCAATTTTTACTCTGAATTAGATCAAAACTGGGCTACACCAACACAACTTACACCTGCCATATTCCTACACTTCAGCACCTTCACCATCCCATCCC